>CM074749.1:22732183-22794683 GCA_037367245.1 Phrynocephalus guinanensis
TTCTGTGGGGATTAAAAAAAATAACAGACCAATTTTCTGACAGTGAGTTCCCACTCCTTGCTACACTGAAGAAAGGCAGGGCACTGGTTTGCCATGTCAGCATGCAAGCAGCATGCCAGGGTAAGCTACTCAAGAGAAGTTCACATTCTGGCTTGCTTCTTTAGGCACCAACTATTTGTGCTGAAAAGCATCCAGTACAACCAGAAAGAGTACTAACTGCATTAGAAAATGCATTCGTTCTCACTGGGAATATAACTACAATAGGAATTGATTTGCAATTTGATAGGAATGGGTGTTTGTGCAGGAGGTGGGACACAGCGGGTGATAAAATCCAATTTAACTAACCAGGATACCTTATGTTGTGAAATTACTCAGGAGAACAGAGTGGTCTCTCCATGGGAATCATGTTGGTCTTCCCTTTCATGAGCAGTGCATGGCTGCAAGAAATAAAGATGCCACTAGGCCTTAGGAACTTCCCTAAATAAGGAGGACTGTCCCAAGCACACCACCACCAGCAGCAGCAGCAGCCATGCAGTAGCTTCGAGGCATGAATAAATGAAATAGCATGTGGTCCAAGAAATTATGCCAAAGACTTAATGAGGGAAAGAGTAATTGGTAACTGGGGGAATCCCATCCTTGAATGACTGACTGGAGTTGGATCACTCAAGTGAAGTTGCCTTAGTCTTACAGAGGCCACGGGTCTATTCTGAGTTTTTGTGGCTCTCCCAGGCCGGTGCTACCTGTCCCTGGCCAGCCCTGTTTCGCCTGTGCAAAACAGGTTCTCTGCCACCAACCTATGGAACTTGCCGTCAGGATGGCTTATCGTACTGGATAAGGGAGGGCTTTCTCTCATACCGAATTTTATTAATCTCAGTGTCTCAGGCAAGTACAGAAGGATTTAGGATTGTGACCATGATGCATAAACAAAAGGGAAGTCACAATCTTACTATTTATTAAGGATATTGTTTGTTTAGGATTTGGGGAAAAGATGGTGATACTTCTGATGTGCCTCAAAATTTTGAAAAGATAATGTCTGTTGTTTGTGATTTCATAAGTAATCGTAGGCAATATATTCAAAACACTCAGGGTTTTGCTAACCACAACCTCCTGTCTTGTGACAGAGAGGATAAAGAACCTCATTACAGCCTTGTTGGAACTGTTTGACTAAAGATTATCGGGATAAACAGTATCCATTTATATGACATCAGGCCTGATGTAATTTTTTTTCCTGTGTCTCCCCTCTGCCCTTTTATATGTCAGGCCATTTCATTTTGTGTAGCAATTATTTATAAACATATCAAGACCTCCTATGTAAAGAACTGAAAAGGCATTAATCTCCAGGCATGTTTGTTTATTTTTATTTTTTTCTATGTGCATGTGTGCAAAATCCCATTGTCTTACTGAGTTGGCCCATTTGATCTGTACCAGACCATGAAGACTCACAGGATCTGTTCTTGCTGCCTGTTCTGTTCTGTTCAGTCTGGTCTCTTCTCCCTTATTGTACCAAATGACCTGGAAAACTCCCTCTTTGAGGCAGTCTACACAAAAAAAGAACATCTAGGTATCAGAGCTGCCTCCAGGTTTGAGGGTGCCCTGGCCAAGAGATCTTCTGGAAGGTTCCATCCTGTGATGCTGGGCTTATATGAGTTGGGCCATGCACAACTAGGTGTTGTCCCAAGATATCTAAAACTCAATGGCAGGGAGAATGTTTGACCCTCATTTCTGTCTCACAGAGCAGGAAGGAATGGATTTTGTTTCAATGGAGAACCTGCCAACCTGCAGTTTAGAAGCAGGCTGAGACCAACTAGAATGCCTGGTTGGCTGTTTGAGTAGGTCAGTTTCTGGCTGTTGCCCTCAGAAGGACCGCATGGGTACCCAGAGCACAGCACTCTGATGCTCAGCTGAGGTATTACCAACCTGGCAGGATCCCCTGGCTTGACTCTCCTGGCAGTTCAGGAATGCAGAAGGCGTTGGTACTGGAAAACTCTCGAAAGGGGTGTTGAACAGGAATGTGGTGCCCACGCTATGTCCACTCTACCGCATTCAGACAAACTACTGCTAATTCAAAATCCTTCTCCCACACAGGGGGAAAAAAAAAACACCTCTTCCCATCAGATATGGCCATCTATCCCTCAGAAAACTCTCTAGAAACATTAGGGTCAAGTGTTCAAACAGATTCAAATGTTGGTTGTTTACTTTATTGTTTACTTTATGTTGTTCACCGCCCAGAGTTCCTTTGGGAAAGCCAGGCAGTCTATTTAATAATAATAATAATAATAATAATAATAATAATAATAATAATAATAATAATAATAATAATAATAATAATAATAATAATAATAATAATTAGATTTCTTGACAGACCAAATAGAGAAACTTGAGAGATGGGCTACCTGCAGTGACCAACCCTTATTACTTGTCCCACCTTCCCACATGGTTCCTCCTCACTCTGCTGTTCATTATTCAATAGCTGGTTATAGTTGTTGCGGGAAAGAGGTGCGACAATGTACATTTTTGTAATTTACACACACATTGACTGTAATAGGTAAACTTTCTTTCCTGCCTGCGTCTCCCCAAAACCTGGAGGTCTGCAGATTTTCACGAGGACATTAAAACCCATCATTACCTTAAGCATTAAAAATGCTTTGAAAGCAGAATGCCAACTGTACAATCAGGTTGCAGGCTGTAGGCACACAACCCCCCACCACATACACACACCAGAGCTTGGAAAAGTCACTTTGGGGGGCTACAACTGCTGGAATGTCAAGTCAGCATGGTGATTCCCCACCCCACCGGGTTCTGTTTTCTCACCTCTTTTGGGAAATTGGAACCTATCCTATATTAGGTAACAGAGATAAAGAACTCTAGCATGAAGGCAGAAGGGTGCCACTTCCTCATGGAAACAATTTTATATACTGTAGTCAACATTCTAAAACCGACGCTTATTTTTCTAAATAAGGCTAGAATCTAGTCCTCCTCTTCCTCTCGTCACAGAGCGCCACCAGTTACTGTGCCCTTTCCCCAAAACCTGTGGGGCATATCATGATCAGTATCACACACACTAGCATCAGCACCCCTCCAGAAACATGGGCATCTCTCCACTTTGATATGCCCCTTGTAAAAAGGGGGAAAGGATCTGATTAGGGCTCCCGATAGGTTCTCAGTTTCATCCAGGAAAAACGTTTCCAAGACTTGCCTCACGCATTGCCTTCTCTGTATTGGCCATCTTTTCCTCCTCCAGGGCTTGGGTATCTCCTTTCCACACCACCACCTGGATGGTCAAGTGCGGATCTATCAAACATGGCCGTCGACGTTCTCTTAATCTCCCAAGAGGAATGGAACAAGGTGCTCACTGTGATATAGAGACCGCTAAGGGCTGAGTGACACATTGATGCGTTTCTCTGAGCGGTCGACCATTCCCTAGTCCCACTTTTGCTGAAGCTACAACTAGGATACTGTGCATAGTTACTTGTGCAAACATATATAAAGTGATATAGGTGCATATTCTTTCTGTGTGAGTATATGAAGGGAAGTATGTGGATTTTATACATGTTTACATACAGGTCTTCATTTTGGGGTAAAAGATGACTGAGTTTGTCACCATTCCCCCCTCATCTGTTCTCTTGGTAGCATTTCATTGCTCTAAAGGGTCACGTTTTTGGACTTTTAAAAAGAGATCACTACATTGAAGCATGGCAGTTGTACAGTCATACGTTGATCTCTACTTGCTCTGCTGTAATCTTTTTTTTAACATGTTTTTGTACCGCTAGATTTATGTATTGTGACAATGTTCCTATGCAACCAACAGAAAAGACGGGGAATTTAAAAAAAAAGTCAAATGTCAACCTGTATGCATGATTAGTGATGTTTGTATTTCTAAATAAAATTGATGATTGAAGAAATTGGGTATATCAACTTACTTACTACAACATACTGCTTAAGGTATATCTGCAGCACACGCTTGGTTTAACAGCCTCCACTTGGAAGTTCTTGGCACACCCTCTTTTGAAAAATACCAATGGCCACCAGAGCATACCGCATGGTTTAACATGATGATACGGCTATATATTCTCTGTGTGTATGCACAGAAGAGTTTGGATTTTATCCAGTGCATACTCTGAAAGATAATTTAATGTTTTCCTCCTTCCTCTCTATTTTGGCATGTAGGGCATTTGTTCTTGCTGTTTATTCAAGGGGCTTAGTTCCAGCATCCTCCAAACTTTTTTTTTAATGGTAACTGTGCGTGGGGGAATTGCTTGCTTTACTGATGACCAAACATCCACTTTTCTTAACATCATCATTATTATTTTGTCCGTGTTCAATATTTACTTCATCGGCTGCAGTTAATCAGTATACCTTATTGAGAGGAAATCCCTCTCTAAACCTGGATAGGCCCCTACCTCTGTGTGAACGTTTTGTTTTGAAGCCACTTTGAGTTCTTGGGCAAGGTCGAGGCAGAGGCTTTCTCAACCATCTTGGCCCAGAAGCAGCAGGCTTAGAGGCTTCTCCACCCACACGTATGCATCTCGTAAACTGTTGCCTGTAGCTTAATGGGAGTTTCTGCCCTGCCCTTGACTCAACAACACTTTATCATTAACTGTATAGAGGCTTGGCTGTCATCCAGCAAACCCGGGAGATAATGACTGTGCTATTGACAATGAGCGTTCAGCAACCTTCGGGTTTTCAAGGAAACAACCCTAGCAGGTCTCCACCAACTGATCCCTGGAGACCAATTAAAGCTACGACAGCACCAAGGCTCAGGGAAGTGGGGTGGCGCAAAGGAATAGAGACTGAAACACAATGGGAAAAACACAATGGGAAAAAAATAATGTATGTACCACTTGGCTCGGCTCGGCTCGGCTCTGTAATGCATCACAAAGGGAGTCTGTCCACTGAGTTTTATCGTTCAATAGCGCTTTTAACTGTACTGAATAGTATCTGCCACTGGGTCTGCGCTATGAAATTATATATCAGTTGATTATATATTGTATGCCACACAAACACTCCTAGGGATGATGGTTTGATAAGAATGCTGAGTTCTCGTTGTTAAGAGATTGTTTGTGAGAGATTATCATGCTTCCTTTCAGGTAGCATGGAGGAGATTGGCTGGGATTGCGGCTTTGGCAGTCAGCACACCAGTCCTGAGAAAGTGTGTGTGTGTGTGTGTGTGTGTGTGTGTGTGTGTGTGTTTGTGTGTGTTTGTGTGGGTACACAAACACACAAACAAACACAAACACACACACACAAACACTTTCTTCTTCTTTACTCCAGCTGTGCCAAAATGTTAAGCTACATCTCTTAAGTCTATTGCCTCCTCTAGTTCATTGTAAGTGGCCATGTATGTCTTTAAGAGGTTAATGTTTGCACTTTCCCATGCTGTGGTGTTGTGGGTAAATGACTCATTATTGTGAGATCCTGGAGACAAAATTGCATGGACACCAAACAGAGCAGAACAATAGCAACGAGAGCCCAGAAACCCCGCCCCTTCTTCCTTTGCTCACACAAGTCCCTCTTCTTGCTATGTAGGCATTTCGCCCGAATGTTTTGTACATATCAAAGGAGTCCAAGTGCCACAATAACAAGAATCAGGCAGAGGAGACCCACTTGACTTACATTTTTCTCATTCTATTTATTCTACTTTCCCTACGGCTGGGCCACCAGCCAAGGGACAAACAAGATCAGTTTGTACTCTCCTTCACCAGTTTCCCACATGATTTTCCACTTCTTTTCAAAAACAAGATTTGCAGTTACCGAGGTCCAACAACAACCAACAGTGAGTCAGGAAACATGTTCGTCTTTGTGCTGGCTCTTAGAAGTTAGGGTGGGAAGCGATGTTTCGAAAGATCATGTTTTAAAAAAAACACCCTATGGAATATTACGCATTCGCATCTAAAAGATCACAAAATCTGCAACGCCATGCCCAAAATTATGTACATAAATATAGAAGTTCTTTTATTTGTCGACAGACAAGCAGCTAGTTTTTGTGATGTGCTGACCAATTGCCATGTCATCTGCAGTTACCCACCCACCCCCGGACCCAAATGGATTGAGAACAGAGATAAGCACAACTGGTTAAACTGGCACTTTGGCCAATTGGGTGCCTGCTGAAGGAGGTGGGGCTGGGAAGTGCCAAAAACCCAATCGAATGAGAAAGAAATTAGCATAAATTGCCAATTCGGTGGTTCCCACCCATCTATACAAGAGATCCTAGGGTTTTTTTTTGGGGGGGGAGGGTTGTTTTCATGGGCATATATGCCTTATTTCCTTGCAAATTGAAATGCGTTCTCTCAGAAGTGTCTCGCTGTATACTACACAGCTCTCACCTTCAGCTGGCACGTTGAGACTCACAAATGAGTCACTCTGTGGCATGAAATGGGTCACACTAGCACAGTGGTGGCCCACCTTCAGCACTCCAGATGTTTTGGACCACAACTCCCAGAATTTCAAGCCTGTGTTGCCAATGAGAACGGACTGCAGGAGTTGTGGTCCAAAACATCTGGAGTGCCAAAGGTTTGCCACCACTGCACTAGCAACACTGCTATTTCACATTAAACACCTGCAAACAAACTACACCCACTACATCAAGTCTCCGGTGGCCTCCTTCTTTTGTTCTTCCCCATCCCCAGCGTGCATTAACTACTTTGACAGGGATTTATACCAAATGCTGCCTTAAATAAGTAATCATGGTACTGATATTGGTATAAACCATAAATTCTACATCACAGTTCAACAGGTTGTCCCAGCACCATGTTTACTTGTCTTGTCTTGTTCTAAAAGAGAGAAAGGAAGAGAAGGAGTAAGATGAGATGGTGTAAAGAGTGAAAAGGGCAAGAGGAGAAAGGTATGAAAGTTAAATGTAGACAGGGCCGGCGCTAGGTTTTTTTGCGCCCCAGGCGAGGGGCAGGGGGGACTGTGGTTGGGGGGTGGGGGGTGGCAGGGGGCGGGGCAGCAGGGGGTGGCGGGGAGGCGGGCGGTGGCAGCAGGGGGCAGGGCAGCAGAGGGGCGGCAGATGACGGGGATGGCGACGGGCACGGGGATGGGCGGCGATGGGCGCGGGGGGCGGACGGCGGACGGCGGACGGCGGACGGCGGAAGGCGACGGACTGCGGTGGCCAGCGGCGGGGGGGCGGCAGGGGCCAGCAGGCTGGCCAGCGCCCCCTCTCCATTTTGGCACCCTAGGCAACTGCCTAGTTCGCCTTAATGGACGCGCCGCCCCTGAATGTAGATCCCCATCTTTCAAAGTGGCCTAAAGGCTGAAGGTTCCTATTCTATGCAGTCTGACCTGACGTGGCCTCAGGCACAGGCCGGGCCCAATGTTTGCTCTTTCAAGAGCTGAATAGTATTGGTTTGGCTGACTCTGATCTGACTCTCTCTCTCTCTCTCTCTCCCCCCTGTATAATTTGGAAAATACAAAAGGAAAGCTGGCAGGGCAGGAGGAGAATCCTCTGTTTGGCACATCTGTCTGGGTTTGCATTTAGCCAACTGCCTGTTTGGGGGGGGGGACCTGTTTATGTTTGGCTATTCTAAGGATAATCACAGTGAGAGCGGGGAGCTATAGACTTATGTGCTTCTTTTGCAGAAAACACATCATTACATGTCTTTGCCTCACAGTGATTTGTCAACTATTTATATACTTCTCAAACACAACCATTCTGATGGGGATGTAAACTGCTCCTTCTGGAAAACACAACACTCCCCTTTCCTCAAAGTCAAAGCCATGAGTTAAGCACAGGTGGCTGTTCAGAGGTTGCTAGCTTACAGCTCCCATCATCACCCCTGGCCCAGGTAGGCAACGGCAAGGGATCAGTGGAACGGCAGTTCAGAAACATAATTTCCCATCCTCTCCTAAATGGAGCTTGGAGGTACATCTGGGAAGTCCTTACAGAATGAGCTCCTATCAATTCTATCAAAGATATATTTTGTTCAAATATAATCAATCAAAGACCTGCTACCTAACTATTGCTTAGAATGCAAACCTCCTCCTCTCAGAGAAGTGTCGCTAGTGCAGGAAAAATCAAATCTTTTCAGAACTCAAAGTACGGAAGGGGGAAGGGGGGGATATAGCAGAAGAGATGGGCTATACACACACACACACACACACACACACACACACACAGAGAGAGAGAGAGAGAGAGAGAGAGAGAGAGAGAGAGAGAGAGAGAGAGAGAGAGAGAGAGAGAGAGAGAGAGAGAGAGCTAACCCTGAATAGAAGTATTGATAGGGTGGGATGTACATTTACCCCAAAGAACTAATTAAAAGTAGGAAACAGCTCAGTGATTTGATGTACAGTAGGAAAAACTCACTGACAGCCTGGACCCAAACAACTGGCATTATTATTCCAACTTTGGGCCCTCAGGATCCACCTGGATCCATGGTTAAAGAGCGTTCAGATTTAGAGAAAACAGTTCGACAAAGGAAGACTGAGTCATAAAAGCCTTAATTGGATGAAGATGCTCCACATCAGAAATGAATAATATTAAAGCAAGCAAACAAAGCAGCTGCAAGGCTAGTAGGCACGAGACAGCACACCAGGACCAACCAAAGGGATTTCCCAGCACTCAATATGTGCCATGCTGAAGCTAAGAGCGTCACCTGCTGGCCCAAAACAAGCAGTCTCATTTCAGAGAGAGAAACAGAGAGAGGGGGAGAGAGAGAAAGGGGGGGGAGAGAGGGGGGGTAGGGAGAGATGAGACTTCTTTTTATTTTCTTTCTTGAACAAGAGGACGTGCTTCTAAAACTTTAGCCCACTTCTTCTTCCCATGGTCACTTGCCCATAAATGGCCTACTGATCATCAGTTACTAAGACAACTATGCTAGTCTTTATGCAAAAGGATAGGAAACTGTTCATACAGGAAGAGACACGCGAACTGCCAGTGGAGAAAATAAATGGAAAAACAAACATGCATGCATCCAGGTAATTGCATTTCAAAAGCATGCATTCTGCCTGGTGCATACTTTTTGTGTAGGATATGAACAGCTCTGCATATAAATAGTCACCACTGTAGACAGTTAACATCCAAAAAGGAAGTTACATTTTTGAGGGAACTCCTGAAAGGACAGTCCACCTTTTTCTTCTCAGGCATGGAAAGCACTTATTGAAAGCCAAAAAAAAAAAAATCGCCAATGTGTAGCTTTCCTCTTTAAAACATATTTGCACAATGCTGGACCTTGGCTCATCTCTTGATGATGAATCCAGGAAATGGCTGTCTGAACAACATTTCCCCCGCACTGTAGGACGCCCAGCAAATTTATCGTGAGTCATCTGTGTACTTCGGAACAAATGGAAAACACCCACTTGCTATGTTATAAGCACGGTTTACAAATGGAACCTCAAAACATAGGGCATAAAACACCCTCATTCATAAGTTGATGAGACCTCCACAATCCAGAGCATTCATGAGCTAGCTTCAGCTGCTGCGAAAAGCTGGCTGGATGATAGTGACATGAACTCTGCCAGATGGCTCCCCTGTATGAAAGGCAGGAAAGAAGGAATAGAATTGGGGTTGGGGGGTTGGAACCAACAGGCTTAATCGGGTCTGATGGTCACCTTTCTGCCCTGGGACTATCCAGGGGCAGTGTAAAGTGCCCCAAACACCAACACAAGGAAACAGTGGAGCCAAAAGTTTATTAAGAACATAAGAACATAAGAACATAAGAAGAACAATGCTGGATCAGGCCAATGGTCCATCTAGTCCAGCTTCCTGTATCTCACAGGGGCCCCACCAGATGCATCTGGGAGCGCAAGAGACTAGATCTCTCTCTCCTGATCCCACTCCCCTGCATCTGGCCCTTGAAGCACCCCGGTTTTAGGCCTGGAGATTACACATCTCCATCATGGTTTGTCACCTGTGGTGGACTTTTCCTCCAGGAATCTGTCCAATCCCCTTTTGAAGGCATCCAGGCCAGATGCCATCACCACATCCTGTGTCAGGGAGTTCCACAGAGTAACGTGCTGGGTGAAAAAAATATTTCCTTTTGTCTCTTCTTACTCTCCCAGCCCTCCATTTGAGTGGATGTCCCCTAGTTCTGGTATTTTTTGAGAGGGAGAAGAGCTTCCCTCTATCCACTTTACTCATGCCCTGCATTATTTTGTACGTCTCAATCATATCCCCCCCTCAAGTGCCTTTTTTTCCAGACTAAAGAGGCCCAAATGTTTTAGCCTTTCCTCATAAGGGAGGTGCCCTAGCCCAGTAATCATTTTAGTCACTCTCTTCTGCACCTTTTCCAGTTCTACTATGTCTTTCTTGAGATGAGGTGACCAGAATTGTACACAATACTCCAGCTCTGGGAGGGGGGGGGACACACCTTTATTTTGGGCCGCTCAATTGAATTGGGGGTGACTTATCCATAAAGTGAACAGTCATTCTTGGAGGCTTCCAGCACAGATATTTCATTTTTTCTCTCTCTATTTCCCTGGAAAAAAAGTGTGTGTGTGCGCGGGGGGGGGGGAGTGGAAATCCAGGAATGTCACCAAAATAGTTGCTAGAAGAACACAAGGGCTGAGGCTATTTCTTATGGCCTAAAATCTGGTTTACAAATGCAAAATGGCATAGCAGGATGGATTCTATTGCTTCAGGCTGCAAGCACTGTTTGACATACTTTATTGTGCCTCTTAAATCTGCCTGTATGTGCCAAACGAGTCAGATGATGTTTTCATTCCAAACAGGAATTTTTAAATGTCATCACTGGAATGCTTTCAGACATGCAAGGTTTTGACTTGGTGTCTTATTACCTAATAAAAAGTATAAAGTACCTGTACAGTACTATTGTATGTTAAGCAGCTCAGTTACATTTTTCAAGGTGACAGTAGTAATAAATAGGTGCTGTTAGAAAGGCTTGCTATTATGTTAAACTCATTAGAGATCAATTTCTAGTTCAAGACATCCACTTTATCTACTGTCGGCTGAAATGCAACCTGGTAAACTATTCCAAAGCCCCACCAGAGTTCTTTGGAGTGCCACCAGTTTGTAATACCTTAAAAACTCAGATTGGTGTGGGATTCATCCCCGTTAGACAAATCCACGACATGTCAAAGGGGAAAATATTTCCCCCACCTCTGCTCTGCTTCCCATTTAGAAACATGTAATCTTTAAAGGAAGGGAGCAGCAAACCACCCTAAAGCAACAAAGCACTTTATGGGGAAGAGGTGGTTTTTCTCACAGTCAGCAATCAGAGCAGGTCATCTGATCATAGGCTTGATTCTAATTCATGGGGCCTTTATCTGAGAAATCCTTCTGGCACCACTTTAATAACAGCTTAGCACACAAGACATCAAGGGAATATTCCACATGGCAAACAGAAACTTCCCAGTAAGCTTTACAGCTAATTAAGTAAAACTATTGAGCACTCCCCCTGTCCTTTTAAGGGGGCATTTCTCTCCAGGACCTCCCTTAGGAGACTGGGTGGGAGGAAGCACAGCCAGCTCACCATTTTCCAGTAATGCATAGTACCCCAGTGTGGGGAGGGTGGGAGTGTAAGTCCTTTCAGAGCCCATGGGTGTGAACATGTGTTAAAGGAAAATGTCTTTCCTCTTCTTCTATGGCCCTTTGTACACGACCCCTAAACTCTGCAGCAAATGGCTCCCAGCTCCGGAGCTTACAATTGTTTCCCCACCAGCTCCAGAGTTTGCAGGAAATTAAGTGCGACCACGCCCACCTAAGCGCGTCCCAGCGCACTTTTCTTGTACCTGCTCTAGAAGAGTGAAAATCCCCAGGTCCGGATTTAATCTGCTGAGTGTGGGGCTCTCCTCGCTTCTGTTTGGTTTTTTTTGCCTCCCGCCCCTTTAAGAGAAGGGGCAGGAGGCAAAAAAAAAACAGAAGAGAAGGAATCAGGACGAGGGGGGCTTCGGAGGTGAGCCTGCATTTTTTCCTCTCTTTCTTCCTCCCTCCCCTCACGCAGACAGGATCAAGAAAGTGCGGAGGGGTGGGGACGCAGGAAGAGCAACGAACCCCCAAGATCCCTGGTCCAAATTTAAGTGGCCAGCGGATCTTAGGGGTCGTGTGAAAAGGCCCTAATAAGATACCTTTTCCCTACTGCCTGAGATCCCTTTACTTTGAGATCCTCCTCCTCCTCCTCCTCCTCCTCCTCCTTCTTGATCCAACATATATATCATCCTGGCTGGTTCACAACACGACTATGAATGGAATTTTTTGCTCCCACTGGATACTTAGTTTTACTGACTTTGGAACCTTGAACCAGCTCCCTGAGCCCATTGGGACTGAACTCGGGGAGTGAGCAGAGACTCGATTGCAGTACTGCTGTTTCATCACTGTGCTATGGGGCATGGTTTCTCTCAATGAATTCTCAAAGGCCCTTCCCTCTGGCTTCCCCATCCCCTTTTCCTAACAGGGCACAACATTGCCATTTCCCAGCTTAGAAAGACACTCATTCCTCCTATATGTATACCTCAGTATTGCCACAACTTACACACAGCTCCAGTGTGAACACACCCAATTCCACCAGGTGGCAGCATGGAACAAACCAAGTGGTTGCGAGGTGGAATAAACGTTTTGCCACTGATCCCTATCCCAGCCTTAGTCCTTCCTCCAAAGTCTATGCCCATTGCACACAGACACTCACTCCCAACCGTCAATTTATATAAATGCATGATGACAAGCAGAGATGGGCACGAAACAAAAAAAATGGTGTTTCAGTTTTTCGTTTGTCGTTGAGAGGTCTGTTTCGGTTCGTTTCCGTTTGTCGCGAATTTTTGGAAAAATTTCGTTTCTGTTTTTCTTTTTCTTTTTTTGTAGTTTCTACCCGCTTTTTGCGCGATTTTTAAAGCATTTCCATACGCAGGCATCCCCCAATGCCCCAGACCAGAGGGAAAACACTAAAAAAAGGGGGGATGCTGGCAGAGACACAGTATAGACTAGGTATGCAGGGAGGCTGCAAAGGCAGCGGCGGGCGTTGCCCAGGGTGCAAGGCAGCCGCAGAGTGACTGCACTGCGAGGCAAGGGAGGGTACTCACCAAGAGGTATGCATGCATGCACACAGGGAGGCTGCAGGACTGAAGCTAGAGTCGCAGAGACAGCAATCCCACCCTAACTCCCACCAGAGACTGCAAGGAGGACGGGGGCTGCCAGAGCTTTTTATGCCCTCTGTGACTGCCAGACCTGCCCACCCATTCTGCAACCTGGACATGCTATTGGTTGAACATGATCCCATCACATGGCTTGCCTCCATTTTGTGGCTGGTGGCGACATCCATTTTAAAGGGAAAAGAAAAATATATTGCGATGGGAGAAGACAAAAACAAACGTTTTAAGGACCCCAACCCCCTGGTAGGTAATAATTTCAAATAATTATCGCATTATTGCTGCGTTTTTACAGATGTCCAGGGTGTTTTAATACCCAAGAAATCAATCAATATTAGGCATCTGGGAGCCATTTTGGGTCAATGTCCCCTAACTCCCCTTAAAGGGGAAAAATACAGCGATCTGAGAAAAGACATAAATGCACCTTTTAAGGACCCCAACCCGCCTGGTAGGTATTATCAGACAATATAAATAATTATCGCTGTGTTTTTACGAATGTCCAGGGCATTTTTTAACATTTAAAACAGCTCATTTCATTGTGCGTTGCCATTAACGGAAACTAAACGTAACGACCACAGTTTTCGTGGTTCTGTTATTTTCGTTGCATTTTCATCACAGTTTTTGCTAGTCATTTCGTTACGTAACGGAACGACTAGCGAATAATGGAAACGAAAAAATGTCCGTTCCTTGCCCATCTCTAATGACAAGGGACATAAGTCACTGCCCCAGGTGACCTAACCGTGTTAGGGAAAACAATTTTGCTTCTCTCCCACCAGTCTTTCAGCACCATTCACATGTTCCATTCCATGTAATGGGAACTGCCAGGACCTTGGTCTACAAACTGGCAGACAGCCTATTCCGGGGTGACATTTCTGGGTTGGAGAGAACGAAATCTATGCAAACTACTTTTCCTATATAACAGAACACCACAAGGACCTACAGAAATTCAATCAGATGCTACCAGTCACAGAGACCTTGAAATCTTCGATATTTTGCTTTAGGCTGCAGCTGTTTGTAGGCTGGATAGCAGCAAAACCAAAACCGTGTGGGCTTTACTCACAGAACGCCCCATTTGCCCATGTCACAAAGAGACTGTTAACCATCATAGGGAAGCATTTTCCCCTCCCTCCTCTGATGGAAACTCCATCCTAGCAGAGATTTCTTCCTGGAGTTACTTATGATTGCTATGTTTAAAAAAGGGAGGAGTGGGGAACACCACAAATTTTCAAGAGAACAGAAACGGCTTTATGACTCTCGGGGGTCTGCTCAATGCCAGAACCTTCAACCTCAACACTTTGATAATTCTGCTGTTTACAACTGCTGACTCTCAACCCCACTGTACTTGACAAGCTGCCATCCCCTACCCAACCCCGGCCCCACCCATCCCTGACTCTCTCTCTCTTCAGGACTCTCTTCCTTACCACTGCAGAGTAACTGGCTCTCAGTCCTGAGCGGTAACTCCCAATACCAGCATGCCACTGACCGACCACACACACCAAAACATTTAAAGCTACCCTAGAATCAATGCTGTGCAGAATGATATATAAATGTCATAGGTAATTAAACAAATATATACAGTCTATGAGTATTTATGTTGTATTCTCAAAGGTTTTCACGGCTGGGATTTGATAGTTGTTGTGAGTTTTTGTTGTTGTTTGCATGATGGAATTTTTATATTTGTTAACTGCCTTGAGGGTTTTTTTTTAGGAAAATCCATCGGGATATAAATAAATAAATAAATAAATAAATAAATAAATTTGCTTAAATACATTATGAATTGTGTTGATGCAGCAAATGACTGCCAGTGATAGCAGCAGCACATTGCTACCTATTAAAGGTATCCTTAACTGATTTTAGGGTGCACAAAACTTCACTGCATTATGTACAAGTCATGCCCTTCCTCAAGTCACCTTTAATCAGCTGTGATTTCCTGCTGGTGACGACATCACCCTCACATGCACGCAGAGCTGTGCAAGTGGACTTCAGCCACTGCGTACAGTGTATATGCTAAAGGACCCCAGCGTGTCACAGATGGCACGTTTAAACAGCTTGACTATGGCCACAGATTGTAAATAAGGTGTCGCTGCAAGCTAGCTTTTGAAAGCAACCCCAGGAAAGCATGTTTAAGATTGTTAAGACTAATAGAAATGGATGTGGTTGCAATGGCAGTGCAATGGATTTGCTATAAGATCCTAAGAATTTTTTTGTAATGAAAGGGTGCCCCGGGAAGGAGAAACAGAAAATACTGACTGTTTGTGGTGAAATAAATGAAGAGGTGCAGGAAGAAGAACCCACTGGCTCAAAAACCTGGACACCCAGCAGGATGCCAAAACATCTAGCAATCAGGCCATATGGGGAATGAATGAAGGAGCTGTGTTTCATCTGGCAAAGACACGACAGGAGAAGCAACCCAGGAGGAAAGAAAGCCATCTTCTAATATCTGAAGGGATGTCAAACGGAAGATGGAAGAAACTTGTTTTCTGTTGCTCCACTGGTTAGGACCCGAAGTAGGATTTAAATGAGAAAGAAGCAGATGTCACCTTAACATTAGGAAACTTTCTTGTTCTGCCTTGGAGGGTGGTGTGCTCTCTTTTTAAAACAGGGTTAGATGGTCTGATATACTTCAATGTGGCTTTCCAGCTTTTGATAGGCGGTTGGGCTCAAGTATCTTGCACCTCTTTAAACTCTACAGCTCAATCATTGTACAATCTCCCCAGTTCCAGGTTCTTCTCCCACCACCACCACAGACAGACAGACAAAACAATTCTGCTTAGAAACAGAACATGGAGGGCACATATCCCCTGGCACACCTGTAAGTTCCTGTTCAGTCCTAGATATCTCCTATTTAGAAGTAAAATATATTAAGGCCATTACTTCCAGCAAAGGGTGGACATAATTGTAGCCCTTAATTTCTTAAAAACACAAGATTAGTTAACTATAATGTGTAGCCTGCACACTGTAATCAAAATTGTAAACCGCCCAGAGACTACTTGTAGTGGTATGGGGCGGTATATAAGCAGAACACTTTGATTTATAAATTGTTTCACTGCCTTGACAACTCAGATAATGAAGTGAGAAAACAGCATGTAGAAGAATGGCATCGCCTGTGTGGCTCAGAACTGCATATTAATTCAGGCAAGCAAGTCTTTTACAAATAAGTTATTTTTATTGAATTGGTATTGAATTGGTATCAGACTCCCCCATTTCAAACAATAGAGGCAACCACACCTATTACAGAGCTATCAGTAACTTGTAGCATTATTTCATAAAATAAATTAATTACAATTTTATAAAAACAGTGACGGTCTAGAACTGAGGAGTTTTTGAAACAAAGGCCAGATTTATTGCAATAATTTGGTTTAGTGTTTTCATATTTTATAAAACATCAAGCCAGCTGCTTAAACAGTTTATTTCACATTCTCAGTCAAAGAAAGGAATGTAGAAAAATATTTAATTTCAACTGGAAAGAAGATTGCACATAGAAAAAATTTCACAGACACACATATCCCACGAAAAAAGAAACGTCTTCTACCTGTTCTTGCTACTCAGTGTTTTTGCTTCTTGTAACAATTCATTTACAAGTAGCTTGCAGCATTTTGGCTCAGATCCAAAAAACTGCAGGAGCAATTCCACGTGCCCTTTGAAGGTCTGAACTTGAGTTTCTCGGGTAACACCTTGCCATGCTTCATGGCACGCATATTTAGAATTTGGGGGGTTTCAGAAGAAATGTGTTTTAAACCAAGCCAAAAGCGAAGGAAAAACATCAATTCAGTATCACTCTGGCACAAAAGTTGGCTTTAAGAGGATGGATCAAGATCTTAGGTTACTCTTTACATGGTCTCCTACATTTCCATGCTTAGCATGGGGGGAAAAAGAGATTAACTTCTGCCCATCTGGCAGAGAAAGCTCCTTCTAGCAACCTCCTGCCCTTGTCCACTTTGTAGGCAGGAAGAGGCCACCCTAGCTACCCAGTGAAGAAACCAGAAGAGAAGTACAAAAGCCTCTTTTGGCAAGCCACTATGCTTCTGGTCACATGTGCAAATGAATTTATACAAAACAAAAACATGTATCTTCTATTCCTGTGTGCATTGCAGTAGACACAGCATATACCTTGTACTGACAAATACAGAATTAGCAAGTAGAGATGGGCACGACTTAGCGGTATTCCCGTTTCCGTTTCCGTTACTCGGTTCCGTTACTCTACGGAAACGGTAACGGGAATTACTCCGCCAGACTTCGAGCTCAAACCGACGAACGAACAATTTTGGTCTGATTTGTCGTGCTTGTTCCTTGCATCGCGCGATCGCGCGATGCCACGCGGCACAGAAAAAAAGTTTTTAAAAGTTAAAAAAACCCGGTTCCCGGCCAAAAAGCAGGCGGAAAAATGCCTGCCGTGCCTCAGGGCACCTACCAGAGGGGTTGTTTCTGGAGGTCCCCGGCCTCCCCCCCCATCCCCCGTCCTGGGCTGCTCTGGTGGGACTCGCCGCAGGCTCGCAGCCAGCAAAAAGCCCAGTCTCGCCGCCGGCCGCCGCAATTAAAGCACAAGCAAGCGGCACGGACGGCACAGGAAAAAACTTTTAAACTCTCCCCCCACCCATTCCCGGGCCAAAAAAGCAGGCGGAAAAATGCCTGCTTGACTAAGGGTGCAGGGCACCTACCGGAGGGGTGGTTTCTGGAGGGGGGGTCCCGCCTCCCCCCCGTCCTGGGCAGCCGGACTCGCCATGCCATGCTGTGCGGGCGGGGGATCCAAAATGGGGCGGCGAACGCAATATTGTTTTTGAAATCGTGGTCCAAAAACACACAAGCACAACAGAAACACGCGAAAATTTATAAACTGCCAGATTTTTCACAGTAGCAGTGGGTTTTTTCTTGCAACAAAATGTCTCTCCTCTCCTCCTCTGTCCTCCATTGATTTTATTTTATTTTATTTTATTTACACCTGCGCAATGATGGGCTGGCCGAGTGGCCAGCCATGTGGGAGTGGACGACCATGCAAATTTTTGGAGCCATCCCACCAATCGCATGGCCACTTGGCCATGGAGACTTCTGGGATGTGCCAAAAAGCCCCCTAAAACCTGCCCTAGCCCCCTAACCCTAATCCTTGACTCCAGTCCTTACCCATACATCACAGACTGTCTTCTTAGTGGGTCAGAGAGGCACCCAGAGGGGCAACCCACTAGCCCACCATAACCTTACCCGTCACTAGCCTAACCCTAGTCCTTGCACTAAGCCACCTTAACCCTAAGCCAGATCTACTTGCATTGCACTACACGCAAGTACAATTCCCTTCTTTGTGAGACATGGTGGTGCGAGAGCCTTAGGCATCACCTATGGCTCTGGGTTCACTGCCATCACTAGTCTCACTGTCTGCAACTGGTATGCATATCCATATGGCTATGCATGCATTTTGCAGCAGCAGGTGAGGAGGGGAGACCCCCATGTTGAGGGGTCTCTTGGAGCCTGCTTCCCCTTCCTAGTGGGTGAGGATAGGAGGCACCCACGGGTGCCTCCAGGAGCCCGCTTTCCCTTTATAGTGGGCCAGAGGAGGCACCCACCCCACAGAGGTGCCTCCAGGAGCCCGCTACCCCCAAAAAAACCAGTACTAACAAAAATGAAAAAACAAAAAAACGAACCGACTAATTTTTGCGAATTTTCACGAAAAACGGAAACGACCCGAAACGGAACCGGCCCGACTAACGACAACTCCAAAAAAAAATTTTTCAAGTCGTGCCCATCTCTATTAGCAAGGGATCTGCATAAATATGGGTAGAATGTATATTTGAAGGGCTCGAGGCATTGATTCTGATCAATGGCATTTTCTAAAGGCAAGCAGCTACCTTTTCAAAGAAAATATGTCTCCACTCTTCACCAAGGACTTCTGGAAGTGAAACTCACCTTCGAACAAATTTCTTATCACCTTGAAAAGTCATAGACAGTTGATTTGCAAACCACGCCTGAATCTAAAGGGTTATGGATATCTGATGAGCAAACTACAATGTCACAGTGACACGTGTAGGGCATGTTGCAGAAGAATAACTGGAGACAAAGTCTGAAATATAGTAGTGTAACTTATTCTCTGTGACCGTGAGATTGTCATCAGCCAAAGCAGAATTTTTGGAAATTAACAGATCTCTCATTTCAACCCCTAAAAAAATATAAGGTCCCAATGAGATTCTTTTTGTTATGGGGAAGACATTGCAGCTTGAAATAAGGGAAAATAGTATTTAATTTCACAAATCACTGGTATGACTGAGATAATTGTGGTGGTCATTTTTGCAGAAATCTAAGATTACAATGAAATTCCAAAAATTGAAACGGGGATATCTAAAATGATATGTGACATGTAGAGTCTAGAGCAATGTTGGCAAACCTATGGCATGGGTGCCAAAGGTGGCACTCAGAGCCCTTTCTGTGGGCACCCGACATTGCCCCTTCACAGCCACCTGCATTCAGGTTAAATTGCTGTATTGGCACTTATGTGGAAAAAAAATGTGTGGGTTTTGAATCGCAGTTTGGGCCCTCGGTCTCTAAAAGGTTGGCGATCACTGGTCTAGAGGGCTTCTTGCCCAGAGAGGCAAGCCCTCTGGCTCCATTAAAACTCATTGTTGCCATAGATACTCAATTAAGTACCTAATTATTATGAGCACCTTCACTGAAGGTTCCAGCTGCTCTGGCAGGCATGAAAGAGGTGCGGGTTTCAAAAACAATTTCTCTTTAAACAAAATACAATGAAGTGGACTTGACTGTACTGTAATATGTAATTAGACATACTGGAAGAAGTCTATAAAATGTACATAGTATCATCATAGCCTGCTAATAAAGTTTTAAGGTGGATGGGATTATACTGCTGTAACTCTGAAAAAATGGCCCCAAAACATACGCAGAGCAGTCATGTGTACTTCACCTCCTATCTTCCTCGTTTTCTGGTTATAGGCTCCAAAAGATGACCAAGGACAAGCTACCTCTAATTCCAATGCTGCCCTTTATCACTTGGAATTTAAAAAGGGAAATGTGGAAGTAGTGAAATTTGTTACCTACTAAATCCCAGAAGTAGCAAAAGACCCAAACATGGACTGATTTACAAACAAATGCAAAAATCACAATTTCCAAATGTCAGTTATTCAGAAAACTGTCTGTTAGATGGTGCTCGGTTTTGAAAGTCATGCAGATAAAGTGAGTTACTAAGATTGAAGAAATGCTCAATTTGAGAATAATGTGATACAATTCTCCTTGGCTTTGAAATCCACCTCATCATTTACTTGTTTATTTATTTTACTACTCAAAGAAAGTTGCAAGTTTTAAACAAAAATGCAGATTCTCTTCACCCAGAGAGGCTTCAGGAACAAAATAATGTGCATGCTATATGTAATATGGCTCTATTCAATATAACTTTAAGGGATCGACCAACAACCCTTTTCACAACAGGGCTGGGAACTGTAGTGCTTTCGTTTCCATGTAGTCTTGTTCTGGCAAAGTTATATAAAAATTCCTCCATAGACTTTATGTCACAACTGTGTTATAAAAGATTGCATACAGAAATAAAAATATGAAGTGTATTTTTTACCAAAATATACAGACCACAATATAAAGCTTTTCAATAAAAATCATTCTGTATTCCAACCATCAAGAGACATTGGCATACATAGATAAAGAGCATTCAGAATGTATCGTAACATTTACAAAGCTTTCTCCACAAGGTTAGTAACTACCACACCTCCCACACCAACCTACTAAAATGACAAAAACTCTATAATAAAGGCGCCAAATATTGCTTTGTAGCATATTTTGAAAATAATATAAAAATAATTTCTGTATTATAATTTAAACTTGGCTTGGAAAATTCCAACATAATACAGCAGATTTTGTCTACAAACAGAACACATTTACAAATATGTTTCGTTTGGGGATTTTAAAAAAAACTCAATATACTACTCTTTTCTTAATTTTTTAAAAAGAACAATCATGTACACAGAAAAGCAAATGTGCAAACAAGTCACTGAAGTCATTTAAATTCTATACCATGTTCTATCTGGCAGTAAATCTACATGATCTGCCATACCTTCAAATGAAAAATAGCACAGTTTAGGTTGCAAAAGATTTAAACATGGTCTGAGATGAGAAGCCACTTAACAATCAAGGTCAACTATTATTTTTCCTCTCTTGCTGTCACCAAAAGAACATGCTCATATCCTTAGAAAGGCAAGGATCAATTCCCCATCTCCCAAAATAAATGTTTCATGATACCATGAAGTGGATCCAGACTTAGTGGTGTTTTCAACCACAGATATTGAAATCACTGGGACTTAGGTTAGACAGTATCAGTGAAGTTAAAACTACTCTAAGTATGACAGTTGGATCCAACTCATTACACATACTTTCTACATTTTTGGGAAATAAATATGTATATTAACATATTTTTGGGCGAGGACCTATTAAAAGAATGCAAGGCTGCCATCTAACTTCAATGAGCAAAGAACTTTGTTCAAGGGATATCATTACGGGGCCTTCTATGATGAATAGCAATTTCTTTCCCGTTTATTAGGTGTGCCCATGGCTTGTCATTAATTTTGTCCAATGGTCAGCATAATGAAGCAATTCCATTGACAACCATGACAAAGTTAAAAACACTGGGCAGCTCATCCTCAGGCAGTAACACAGCAAGTAGCAAAGATGATGATTAAAAACAAGAAACACAGACTTCTCATGTTATTCCTATGAAAACATCACTTCAAATTTGGGTTAAACATTCAACACAAGTTTTGGCTCTGGTCAGAATGGATGCAGAATTTATTCCTCTATGAGTCAAGTATACAAATTGAATAGATTTGCACAGATTCTCTACATCTGCCTGATTTATTCTGCACATTTTTATTCTGCATAAATAACTCTGGATTTCCAGTCACAGTGCATGGCACAGAATTATATAGCCTTCTCTCTGACTTCTGAACTTTTAGTAGCCATTGCCGGTACACTTTCAAGTATGCTTCTGTTCTCTGGGGGCGGGGGGGGGACAAATATTCTTATCAAGGTTAATTGTGTACCTAATACAATATTTCCCACAAATATCTTGCACACAGTTGCAGCACACAGAGGGGGTATTGGCAATAAAATATTTTGGAAAAGGCCATTTCTCTTCTAAGCACACTGTGTGTCCTTCACTCATCTAATGATTACACTGCTTATTAATATCAAACAACCATTTTTCAGGGGGAGAGATTCATGCAAATTTGCAAACACAGAGAATTCAATCCCCCAGAAGGACTGGTGGGGAGGGAAGGGACAGTATGTAATTGGAAAGAGTATTTTGCACGGACTTCTTTTTCCCCTAGTACTCATTTTAATGAAATATATGTCTTTGCTTACCAATCATCTTGTACAATAAGAAAGGTATATGCCTGTTTTCAACATAAGAAGAGTGCAGAGTAAGACTGAAAGAATGGAAAGATGGACATATCCTTCATGTTGCTAGAAATAAGGCATGCATTATTTCTATCCTGTCAGTCAGCCCTTTCCTAGGCCTTGGGTCCTTTTGAGGGGAAGGGTGGATAATAGAAATATTTTAAATAAATAAATAAAAGCAGGATTTCAACTGGAATGGATTGCTGCCAACTCTGATGCATGTTTAATTACAGAAAAGCATTTGCACAGTCTTTGGATTTCAGAACACTAAGAAAATACCCTGCCCTTGATTTGAAAAAGCAACAAGAGACTTGGAATAATGCAGCAGCAGAGAGAATTATGCTGCCGCCACCAAACCTTCAAGATTGCTCGCAGTGGCTTGCAGACATCTGTTGAACTTTCTGCAGACCTGCTTAAACCCACTGACAACACACAACACAAGTTATCTGTAAACACAAATATATCACATTTTATTCATTCGTTAGCCCTTTTAAAATGTTTCTTTTAAACGCGTGACTACAAAGTGTGGGAATCCTTATGTAGTAGAAGCTGTTTTCTCTATGACCCTTAGTACAGACTTTTTTTTATCCACAGAAGAGCAAACATTTTGCATATTTTTTTTCTTGTCTTTTAACACATTTTGGATTAGTAGTTTGAACAATTTAAGTAAAACAGCCTTTTTTTCTCAGAGATCTTTTTTCCCACTGATGCCGATTAGTAGAACATATGCATACATTATTTTTTTTTACCATAAAGCACTTTTAATTTGCAAAACATCACTTTCTTCCAGAACAGTTAGCACATTACACATTACATTCAACCACTGTTCCATGGTTTGTACTTCCAATGTACCTTACAATGGGCACGATCCTGTGGAAGACCTCTTGCACAAGTCTCTTTGCATGAGCACTGATGGGCTCCTCTGGGGCTCCTATCCAACTCTACTGAGCATCTGTAGAATCCCTCAAAAGACTGGCTATGTTTTGCAATACAGGCTCTAACAGAGCCCATAAAACCCCACATCTACCAATAAAATTGGTCTTTGCACAGCCCTGCTTTCCTGACTTGAAATCAACCTCCCACAAACCCTTAGCCCTTTAAATACTGAATTGTCTACAATATATGTTCCTCCTAACAAGTGACCATCTACAAATCAATGGCACAAGGAAGAAAAACGCAAGGCTGACTAAGGGGAATAGGGGAAGAGAAAGCATGAGGAAATTCAAGCAAAACCCAAGCTTTCAAAATTAAAGCACAACAAAAATATTTCAGGAACAAAAAAACCATGGATACTTAGTTCATGATGAGAAAGAAGCTGACAGGTATACAATTTTCTCTAATGCTTCATTCACCCTCTAAGGAACAATACACCTGCCTATCACAGAGAGGGACAACATCAAGAAATTGAGAGGGTAAGAACACTCACAACTCCCAATTCTCAACACATGAGTCATCAGACCACTGCCTTATGTAATCTCATAGCACAGATTCCTTATTCTGGTGGTTCAGCCTAATGGTCAGCAATGCTAGCTGATCAGAGCAACTTAAGAATGTAAACTTACCCTGAGTTGGGACCCAACAGACTTGACGAAGAACTGTATATCAGTGTTTGGGACATAGCTTAATATACAGTGTATGTCCAGACTTTAAAGCTTTGCTCAGGCACATAAAGGAATAGGGTATGTACCACTGGCCTCTACAACTGGTTAAGTCTGGAATGAATATTGGAAAATTGACCTTCAGTCCTTTTGTCGTCAAACAAGTAATATCTCCTGACTCTCAATTTAGACCTTAAACCTCCACTTGAGGTGTTCAGTTCTAACTTTAGCAACCAACAATGGAGCCAGCCTTGGCCTCTTGCCTGCCTTCCTTAGGTGAAGGGGGAGGAATAGTCCTCAAAGACATGTGTTGATTTTTTTCCCATTGCCCTGCTGTTTAAGTGCATTCTCCCTAGCCGATGCTACCACACACCAACAGTATTTGCAAAAATATTTCAATTACTATATTCCTGAAGCAAGAATCAGGTTAAAGCAAAGCTGCCATTGGATAGTTTAAGTTGCTACTAATTCCAACAAATGCTCAGAGCACTTGATAGTCTATTGTTAGGGTAGAAGTAATCTCCAGCCATTCATTTCTTTGAAATGATACAGTAGAAAGTTGCACACCTCTACTCTCCCGAGGAGAACTGCTTTATTTTAAAAATGGTATACCTTGTGAAAATTGTTTTGCAAAAAAGCTTTCCATCCAGACACACCTGTACTTGAATCAAATGGGAACCAAAAATTATTTTTAGTAAATTTCTCCTGTCTAGTTTCACATTCATAGGAATGTGAAAAGCTGTCCTTACCCTAAAACATTAGGTAATCACTAATATTTGCTTTCTTCAAACTCTTTTTCAAATCATTCCTGATTTTTCTCTGCAACAAATACAATCACAGCTAATTCCAGCTAATACCACAAATTTCTTTGGCCAAAGAAATATAAGGTCCCAAATAATTTCAAGACACTGCAGTGCTACTCAAAACGGTAACATCCAAGAGACGTATGTATGAATCACATCTAAGGTTACAGGAAGTATGATTAACTCAGCCGTGGGCCACCCGGTTGGTTTTGCACCTGGATTCTAAACTGGAAGCACAGGCAAGGCAAGGGAAGAGTCCTTCTAGAAGGAAAGAAGGTGCCCCTTTCTCCTGCTTTGAACTCAAGAGCAAAGCTGGTCAAGGAGATGGCAAAGCCAGGCAATATTGATAACAGCCAACCCACTTTCTTGGATGGACTTTCCAGAACTGGACAGCGACTAGCCTGGTTGTAGCACTTCTGTACTTACCGCTGTATGATCATAAGGGAGAGTGTCGTTAAGTATGGCAAGATTACTTCACAGGGTGGGGCTGGATACTAGTTTAGAAAGAACACAGATTCTGAAACACTCCCAATGATACAGAAACTATAACCTGGATTCATGAACAGCTGTAGCCAGATCATATTTGTAATATTAATATCACCGTACAGAGGCGTTGCTTAGAAAGGAGGTGTAAAACCTTTTAAGATAACAATAAATAAAGATACTACACACAGTCTGAATTTTTTTCTTTGGAGGTCAGGAAGTGCATTTATCACTTCATTTTGTACTTAGGTGGAGCTTCATAGTGGTTCCCACTACAATTTATTTAAATGTGAGGTGTACAAATTTAAAACTAAGACAATTGCTATGGATATGAAGAATTTAAAATGAGGTACAAAATATGAAGGCAGGAATAGCCAGGAGAGACTTTTCCTTCAAGTTTTCATTAACAAAATTAAAAGGCAGATCCATAAATATAGGTCATTCGTTGTGAACAGCTTTCTTAATTAATAAACAGAAAGCCCATTTTGAGGGTTTTGAGTTTATTTATTTGATTTATAGACTGATCCATTAGTGCAAGTACTACTCTGGGCACTTTACAAAATTAAAACCTGAAATACTCAAAACCTCAGAGTAACGAAACAAAGCAGCTATATCATCAGGGGGCTAACATTACTTCTTCCTTCTCCTTTCATCAGACCTGACAGGATCCAAAGTAATGCAGTTATTGAAAGTGAGTAAACTGTAACTGATTCCAATCAGAAAACTACAAAACCCCTGACTGTGGGAGTGACGTGACATGGGGGTGGTGGTGGTGGTGGGTTCTTTCAATATGGCAGGCGCGTTAGTCCTTGGTGGGGCCATTCTCCTGTTTTGAAGTGTCTGTGCCTTCCGTATATTCTTCTGAAATCTAGGCAGAGTGCACTCACAAAAGGGAGAGGTGTCCCACCACCACCACGGATCATGCCATTTGGTGCTTACACAAGCAGCAATTGGAATGGACGGAAAAGAAACAGAGAAGAAGAAATGCCAAGTGTGGTGCAATGGAAGTACTGTGGATGCAAGCAGCCTTTGTGCAAATAACCAGTCTCAATTAACTCTACATGAGGCTACACTCACCCTGAAAAATCAGATTCACAGCTGTATGTAGAATAACAGGTGGCAGTGATGTCTAACAGTGCCTTACATCAATGTCAACCTTTTCACTTATTTCTGTGATCTTATGTTTATGTGACACAACTTGCCTCAGTTCTTCATGCTTTGGTTATGGCGAGAGTTGACTACTGCAAAGTGCTGCCTGTGGTGCTGCCTTTGAAGGCAGTTTGTGAATTTTGCCTGGCATAACTGCTACAGTCTGCATCAGTGTAACATGGTCCAGACATTAAAACCACATTATACTGATTCTGTATCAGCTGTATGGGCTATTAGCTTATTGGCCAAATTGAAAGCGATGACATAGCCACCTTCAAAAATCTTCATGTTCTAATCTAGAAGCAGGTTATTAGATAGACTGCTTAAGTTAAAATAATTAAGATTAACTGGGCTCATATGGCCTCAAGAAATAAATTTAGGCTTGCTAAGACAAGACATCTTCAACAGTTGCCCCAAATTTATGAAACACCCTCCCCCTCTGTCTTTCAGATAAGCCCTAGAAGCTTTTTAATTTTGGACTACATTTAATTAGGACACTAACTTTGTGTTTACCGCCCCTGGTGGTTGGTTGGTTGGATTTGGTTTTTACATCCTGGGTGGCAAAAGTAGTCTAAAACTATTCATCATTTCATTCAAGTCTACCTGTAATTTGTATCACGGTTATGCTCAACATTTTTGTGTTGTTGCCAATATTATTATTGCTATAGGTTTTAAACCAATTCTACTGTTTATTATTATCTGCTAACTTGCTAAAGTACCACATTTTGAAATGGGAATGATATACTGTAGTTCTAAATAAATAGACAGATTACATTACCATTAAGCATTATTAGAACAATGCCAAGACAGTTCCACAATCCCTGGAGATTATTTGGTTTATCTGGCAAGTCTCCAAGTCTGTTATGAACAGTTTCAGCTTCATTTGAGTCTTTTCCATCTTGTTCAACTGAACTTACATTTAACACTTCATTATTTCAAATATTCACTACACAAGGCCAAAACGCGTGTGCTAATTTATGTGCAAATTCACAGCATCCATTGCCCCTTCTCTGCAGAGGAATTAACTCTAAATTGGGATCCATGAATAATGAAAATACCAAGATTTGACTGCATATGCCAGCCTGTTAAATCATATTGTTTCAACAAGCAGAACTGCTAAAATGATCAAAACAGATCAAGAAAAGGATATGGTCAATGGGATACAGGATGCCCTGCTGGGCAATGTGCATTAATCAGTTTGGAAACAACATGCCTGACAGTTGATGGCTGAAATTGTTTCCCTGCTCCTCTGTAAAGTGCTTATTTTCAAACATGAGAGATAGAGCCTCGTCTTAAAACTAGATGCCCCCTTCCTTTAAATGAGAATTGGCCAATTTGAGGATGGCCCTTTCATGAATCCAGATCTTCATTTGTGTATCCATGGAGAAAGAGTAACACTAAAATAACTTAAATGTTTATAGCAAAGATGTTAGTACGTTAGTAGGCAAACTTACTATTCTTTCCCCCTTTAAAACAAAGAGGGCAACTATGACAAGTTAAATTTCTTTAACTGCAATGGCTCTATAGAACGAGGCAGACACAATCTTATTACAATACCACATCTCCACTTATTATGACTTTTTCCCTATCTTTCTACTACCTGAGTGATGTCAGTGTAAATTCAGGCACCATTAGTAAAATTTTGACCACACGTACACATAGCACACTGACAAAGGAGTAAACAACCGTTCAGCTTACCAGTGTATGTAAAAAAGACAACCACAAAATGGAAAATAATAAACTCTTGATGATAAATTATCCTTATTTTCTCATCGCTCCAGCAGGGAGGGGAGCTAGACCTTTCTATCCACAGATTCCTCACAGGGTATCCTTTTCCTTCCTCCTCTAATCCACTGTCATAAACATCCTAAGGAAATGGAGGAAATAAATAGTTTTGGGAAGAGCTCCACTGCCTTTAATGCCGGTGGCCTTTACTTTCTCGATCCCGGCGTTTCAGTTCCTCTTTGTAGCAGTAGGAGCAATAGTTTTCAGTCTCCGTACGGCCGTAGAAGGAGCAATGATCCTTCTTGCAGCGATTCTGCTGCATAGAATACATTGGGCAAGCTTGGCTCCTACCTCGATTCTTATCATTGTTTAACCAGGTCTGAGGTGCCTCTTCGTCAGCATATTCTAAGCAGTCTCTAATGTCGCTGCTGGTATTAAACCCATTGGTATACGTTTGCGACTTGTGGTCCGTAGGCATGGCATAGGACAGTGACTCCACTGTGTTGACAGTACGGATGCCTGCTATCCGGGCTGGGCTGTAACTCTGTGAAGACAAGGACCGGTTCTGTTGGGGATAGGTGGCACACGTTTTTAAGGTGCCAACTACAGGCTTGTAAGTATCATCTTGGAAGCTTGATGGCTTGGCCTTGACATCATGCAAATGGATGACGCTCTGCCTCTGGACGGGGGGTGTATGGCTATAGTGGGCAGATACTGGGATGGGTCCACTTTTCTTGGCACCGTTGCTGGGCGATGAAAATGACCCGGGTATGGGACTGCTGCGGTCTTTAAACTTTAAAACCAGTTGAGTCGTATGGCTTTGAGGCAAGACGGGTGATTCCCTTCCCTGAGGAGACGATTCCAGCTTCTCTTTTGAGGATGTGTCTTGTTCTAGTTTCCGACAGGAGGACCCATTGAGAGTAGCCTTCTTCTCTGCCTCTTTCCTCTTCTGTTCCTGCTCAGCGCTAAAGCGCTCCTGGGCACTAGTCAAGTAGTAGCCAATCATCTCCTCATGGAACTGATGCCGATGGCTGGTCAGGAGGAGACCAGCAAAAATGAACTTGCGCTCCCCTTGCATGGCCGCTCGCAAAATGTTGAGACTCAGCTTCACGTCGGTACTGTACTTCCAGGGGTCAGACTGCTTGTCTGAAGGGGATTTGGAATTCGTTTTTTCCACCGGGGAGATGCTTGCCTTCTCTGTGGGAGAGGGGGTGGTCTTTTCAGAGGGGGACGTGCTTGCAGAATGCCCAGATTCCTCTTTGCTTCCTTTGCGGGACTTGGACTTCTTGTCCTTAACCTTCTCAATGATCTCCCCGTTTTTGCCGTTTCCTGAATTTGCTCTGCTCATTTTGCCATGCACAAGCCCTCCAAGCCCGCCCATGTTCTTCTTTAACTTGATGCCGAGTGTTTTACTGAAACTCCCGAGTTTGTTAGCCACTGTGTCGGCTCGGTTTTTTTCTTTATCCTTTCTTTGTTTTTCCTTCTCCTTCCCGTTTTTGCCATTATTGCCATTAGAATTACTACAGATGGAGTCTTGGTCGGAGTCCATGGAATCAGCAAGAGACTGAACATCCTCTCCTGCTGATGCAGTGGGAGATTCTGGCTGAGCCAGGGGAGCCTATTAGGAGAAGCAAGTCACAATTAGAAATGACTGGCACCCTCACACAACAGTTTGCCTCTATAAGAGGGGAAATATGGTACCACAGATATGTCAGGATGTTAACATTTGAAAAAACAAAAGAGCTATTAGAAGCACCATTCAACAGACAAGATTAAGAGACCAATGGACAATGACAATAATGTTAATTATTAACATGGGATCTGATCTTTGGGAGACATTTTCTAGATGTTGGTTTCCAGTAAAGTGACTTGCCAATTTTTTCACCAAAGTGACCATTAAGGATTTTTTTAAAAATTATTGCTGAGATGCAGTGTGAATGCCAGAATGCATACGAGATGCTGGCAAGCAGACACAAAAAGAGTGAGGAAAATTTGAGCATGTTTTTATATGTGTAGCCTCAGAGACCAGTGTAGTGTGAGATTAGAGAAATCAGTAAATTCCTCATTATAACTCTCTGAGAACTGAGTCACAAGTTGTAAAGGAAATGTCTCCGGTCAAATCAGCTTGCATTTTCAAAAGTTCTATAAAACTTGTTACTTGGTTCACTTGCCTGATCTGTCTGAAGACATCTTAAGCCTCTCATGATTTGTTTGCTCCTGCTTAATTCTTATAGGTGACTTTTTTGGATTACAGATAGGCTAGTTAATAGAAGATTGTGCTTTGATGATCATCTGGACACTTCAATGAGACCTATTCTGTGTGACAAAGCTCTCAATGCCAGGCACATTTCAATATGATCATACATCCACAAGAAACTACTTCAGTTGTGATTTGCTGGATATCTGGCAAGATATGTCAAGCACCTTCAGAATAAACGCCCAAGGTATTTGATGCAAGAGTGAGTTGGGTTAGCAATACAAAAATTTGGGGGGGAAAATAAAAGCCTGGTCAATGCATACAAATAATTCATGTTTACATATCTCCAAATATAGAATACAATATAAGAATGTTTCTGGGCAGCCTTAGAATTTTATTTTATAAAATCAAGCTAGAAGAGTCTTTATTTCTTTACACAATGCTGTAGTGTTCACGTATTTACCAGGAGGTGATGAAATTTATTAATGCTGTGGAGGCAAGGTATCATTTGTTTTTCCCCCAAAATGTTATTCCAGAAGTGCAGTCATCACTAGACAGTCTTCTTATTATGCAAAAGTACTAGCAATTATGAGGACAAAAATGACACACAGTAACCTGAGTTTTGACATTGCAGTGGGAATTGGTCTTTGGAAAAGGGAAGAGCTTTGCAGCAGATGAAAATGCTCTATTTGAGTCATCATTTGATGTGGCCTCTGGAAATGGGGTGAGATTGTCCTCCATTTGCAGCAAGAGCAGAAAACACTTATTCTAACATGCCATCATACAACCATCATAACTATATAGCGTGTACATTGAATATGCATCTGGATTGTCAAGCAGTGTCTAGATGGCACTGTAGGACCATTACATTAACTAAACGAATCCATATTTGATAAATGCATGTATCCAAGAATTAGATTCACGGTCTTTTTTAAAAATTGCTCAAGTAACGTCTAAAGAGGTAAGGAACAGCTGGAACTGGTACAAAAAAAACCCATGCTTTTTTTTGGGGGGGGGGTGAGAACATATTCATTGCTTCTTGGCCTTTTGGCTAAGATCAAGTGTAGTGTGTGTGTATGTGTGTATATTCATGGCCACAATGCTGGTTTTCACGCATTGGAAATACATGCCTCTAAAAATATGCTTCAGATTTAATTTAGCTCCTTGTAATGCATGTTCCTAAAAACCTAAGACAGACCTTTCAGACTAGATCAAATGTCTGTCTAGTCCATCACTCGGTTTTCCATAGTGACCAACGAGATGCCTTTGGGAAGCACACAAGCAGGACATAAGCATAATAGCAATTGTCCTACTCAGATTTCCAAATAACTGTTCATGAGAGAAATTCTGTTTCTAATATTAAAAGTAGTAGCCACGGATAACCTCACCTTCTACAAATATTTCAGATATGTTTTGAAGGTGTCCACATTTATGGCCATTACTGCTTCTAGCAGGTGTGAGTTATACGGTCGAGTTATATACTGTGTGAAATAATACTTTTTAAAGTATATAAATAAATCTGTTCCAGATCTCCTGGTCCAACCCCATATTAGCTTTACTGAGTAAGTTTGGGTTCAAGTATTTTAAGGAAAGGAAACAAATCTTCCTCTTGCCTGTTTGTGTCTACAACATTATATCTGGTATACATATGTTTTGTAGAACTACTGGAGTTTTCTAAGCCTGAGCTCACACATTTCCAAATCCTGAGCTGCACATGGACAAATAGAAGAACACATGCTGTCTTCCCTCCAAACCAAGGGAAATACAGCTGAGTCTTTGGAGTGGCAGATATCCAGTGAAAGGGGATGGGATGGACAGATACTATGGTTCCATAAGCTATCTTGCATATGGTTGGTAAAGTCTACCAAATAAATAACTGCAACACCTTACTATTAATAATATGTAAATTATAGGTGAGATAGAATTTGTTTACTTCCATCTTTGACAGAGGCAGTTTTTCAAGAAACGCTGCAGAAAAGAGTACGTATGGGATTAAGCTACCTACATTTGAGATTAGAAGAAACCGGAAATATGATGAGAAAGACAGATTTTTAGCTTTTCATAGTGATGTATTGGAACTTTTACGCCTCTCTGTTGTTTTCCTCTGCAGTTCTCGTGTACATTTTTGACATACAACCTCATGCTAAGTTACTGCTTTAGCTGCCATAGGCAAGACCACAACTGATGTCAGAAAGGACCAGCCTCAGATAATCTGGTTCTTGTCTCCCCAAGGTCTCTTGCAGATGACACAGGTTTCCTTCAAATGCTAGCACACCTCAGGTAATGAAGCCAGATACAACACAACCTTTTGTGTTAGTGAAGGGAGCAAAGCACTGCATCACCTGGGCTTTTTCACTACCTCTTTTTTGTGCACAGGCTTTCAAATTAGTTATACAGAGTAAAGGGGTTACCCGTGTTTCTGATGGTATGCGTATCCAGGTTACATTCATGTAACTGTGCAGAAGATTAAGCTTTGCCTCCAGAGACAGAATCAAACTGAGAACAAAGAAAGAGAGGAGAGAGAGCACACCATATGGTTACTGGAAAGGCATAGCTATAGACCACACATTCTCAGTTAATAAAAATGGGAAGGGCGACATCTTGGCATGAGCACCTTCAAACAAATCTCCTCACAGAACAGGCTGGCTAAAGGAAACAGACTAGGACAAACAAATCCGATTCTCCTCCCGCCCAGACTTACCATGGGCAGCCGCCACCCCAATACCAATCTACTAAAATCCAAAGGCAGTAAAAATGTCTCAGAAATGTATGGAACTATTTTTTGTGGGATGGCAACAAAGAGGAAGGCTACCATGAGTCCGGAGCACACAGAGGTCCTCCAGCTACTTTGCCCAAATTCTTAATGACCAAAAAAGAAGTCTTACTTGGCCAGCTTGGAATTATCATTGTCATCCTTCCCCCACTCCCAGTCCTTCCCTGGATCAACAGCAAAGTGCAAAGGCAGTAACTTGTGTTCAGAATCAGTCAGAGGGATCACCGCTGAAGAAAAGGGGAGAAGATCAGATGTGAAGCAATTACTTTAGCTGGGAAAGGGTGAACAATAAGAAAAGTCTGAGGAAGAGAAAAAAGAGAATTCCACAGATGCACAGTCAAACGGCTGCATTTAACATTTATGCCAAGCCCGATCTCTTTGGAGGACATGTTTCTGACAGACCTCTATATGTGATCTTCTCAGACATTTGCCCCTTGCTCAGTACTGATGGGTAATGGCCAAGGCCTACCTAAACTATCATATACCACCATCTGATACAATGTCAAATGGTCCCTCACCATTGTTCAAAATGCAAAGGAATTGCAATTGCATAACAAAAATGACTTTAGACTCAAAGTAGACATTTTGTTGCTAACTGACCCATACCAAGCACCTGCTACCAAATAATACTGCTTCTTACATGGGGGAAATCAAATATCTTACAATCAAATAGGTAATTGTGACAAAGTATTCAACAGATGGGGGATCTTCAGCATTCAGCATTTACTGTATACATTCAAATATGTTAAATAAAAATAACAGAATTTATAGAACATTCTTTAACAACTCACATACAAATACACTCTGGCGCATGTATCAGGTATGAAAGAGTTTGAAGTATTCACGATGTTGCACTAGGTGGCACCAAAAGACCCATTTTATTCCCTCACTCCAAATTAGACAGCAGGCATGGGTGGTGGTAGGGCAACTCAAAGCAATTACAGTACTTGGGCTGCAATCTGAGACACAGCAGTCTATATGGCATTATAATAGCATTGCAAAACCAAAGTGCAGTTGCATCTGGCACAGGCTAGTTTAAGGCTGTACCTGGATTTGCCCATCTTTTTAGGAAGAGTCTTTGTTACAAGGGGTAAGCAGCTGAGAAAGTTCAGTGGCACTGTATTCACATTAAATGAAATATTTAATCTTTAGCAGGCCACTTGCACTGCTTCCTCTGCTTCAAATACACAAGAGGACTCACATTTCTGCTTCTTGGTGCCACCATTTAAAAATGCAAAGTAGAAAAAAGTGGTAGAGGAAGCCTCCTTAGCCACGTCCCTTCCTCATGTGTCTCTGACTAAATCAGTCTCTTCCCACATGACAGCAAACTCCATTTCCACCCGGTCCCCAGAAAGAGCAGCTGGCTGGCAACTCTTCCTAAAGAGAAAAGGCATCAAGGACAAGTGAAGTCACTTTTCTTCCCAAATGGCCCTTCCACTCCAAACTGTGTTTAATTAAAATTGTGTCTAATTTAAATAACAGAAAATCCATTTCAAGGGGGGGGGTGAGGGGAACCTAGGACTTTTTGTTCCTCCCAAACTGATACACCACTAACTCTTCTGAGGAAGTATAGTTTTTATTCACCCAGAAAGTGAATTTTCAAAATTCATTTTGAGAGAAATTTTATGCATCCATCTGACCATACAGGAAACAAGACGTACAGGGAAATGCTTCATAATCTTAACAATAAGTACATGTTTAAACATTAAATGAGCGAGAACAAAGGATAAATTACACTATCTTGCTAAATGTTACTGTAATAAATACGAATATCAGCAAAAAGCTCTTCAAATTGAAGTCCTGAATTTTCAAGATTCTAACAAATACCTTGATCAGGATGGCAAACCAAATCTATGTTTGCATTATACACAGATGCAGAAAGCAATTCAAATCAATCCCCTTTTGACATACATTAATACATTATGTGGCCTAGCCTTAAGACAGGTGGGTCAGCGGACTAAGGCTCCAAAAAGTGTCAGCTGCAAAGTCGGCAGCTCAGCAGTTCGAATCCTGGGTGCCATGCAGCAGAGCGGGCTCTCACTGATATCACTGATAACCACAGCTCCTGCCAACCTAGCAGTTCGAAAGTATGTAAATGCAAGTAGATAAATAGGTACGACTGTAAAAAGCCGGAAGCTAAAACAAAGTTTCCTTGCAACCATGCCGGCCACGTGGCCATGGACCTCGGCTTGAATACGGAGATGAGCACCGCCCCTAGAGTCGGACACGACTTGCATGCATGTGCAGTGGGAACCTTTACCCATTTAACAACAACAACAACAACAACAACAACAACAACAACAACAACAACAACAACAACAACAACAACAACAACAACAACAACAACAACAACAACAGAGATTTCAAGAACTTTTTGCCTAATTGCTTTGCATGGAGAAGATGTTACATGTTTTCAGTATCACCTGTCTAGAATTTTCTCCAATGGACATAGCTCTTTCGTTGGCTTTCTTAATATACAACTTCTGCTTTATGACATGTGATGATTCTTAATAGGGATATTTTGTGTGCGGTTGTATGTAGAAGACGGACATTGTCCATGTTCTACTTCTGTCAATAATCACAAACGGCAATGTGGTGCAGTGGGAAAGAATTAGGAGCTCCAGGTTCAACTTCTCACTGAGCCAGGGGACACACTGGGTGGCTCTGAACCGGACATATATTCTCTCAGCCTGGTCCAGCTCACAAGGCTACAGAGTAGGGAGGAGAGCCTTGTATGCTGCCACAAACTCACTGGCCTAAGTGAGCAGAGTTTTGACGGCAATACTACAGTTGAGCCTCTGTGCCAAGAGACTCCCACAGCTCAGCTCTATTATGATGAGAAAACTTTTTTCTCCTCTGCGGACTCCACAACATGCATAATTAAGGCAATCTTACCTATGGGAACATGCACGAATGTTCATGTGAATCCATGGAAACTCAACACCTGCTTCCGATGTATCTTATACATTTATATATGCTTTCACAGAGGTAATGATGCTAAATCAGTGAAATGCAGTTGTCTAGGAGAATTCTCATCTTTGAGTATTAACCAACAGTTATAGCTTCAAAGCTGTACAGATTGATGATGCAGAACTAAATTATATACACAGAAGATAAATTTGGGAAGTGCTACATGTCTTTTAACAAAGCAGCATCAGCAGCAAAAAAAGAGGAAAAAATGAAGGATATGAAGGAAGAATACAGTTTGGGATACAGTATTTACTTGAAAGCTGCATTTGAATGTGTGAGAGTTAATACTAATTTTATCAACAAGAGATGCACCTTCCCAATCAAGGCCGAGTTCTCATGAAGACACACAATGCTAGGGTTGCAAATGCTCTTAAATACATTATGAAGTGCAATGCATTTTGTGCCTCCACTTTGTGCTTTCTTTGGCATCTCCCACAACCTGCCAGGAAATATCTCGTCTTTCTAAATGGATTTGGAAATGTCTACTGATGAGGCAACCCACAATCACACATCTCTTTCATTCATAGTGTCTCCTTGTACTGCTAAAATCAAAGGATGCTTTGAGCAATGCTGGGAGTGCAGCCATTACCCTTACCCATTTATGGGAATCCAGTCCCTTGACTGAAAGAGTCACTGGTGCCTTTGAACTGACAAAGCCATGAATAAAAAGGCTTCTAGGAATAAATCAGCTAAAACCCCACGATTAAAAGAATTTCAGCATGGCAGTTGCTTATTTCATAAAGCAAGATTTAAAAATCAGGAGGCTGAGCCTGCTCTGCTCAGAAGCCATAGCTTCAAAGAAAACAATTAAAAGTACGTAACACCTCAATGTAGGACTTTGGCACCTTCTAAAATCTACAGTACCGACCAAGTTATAAAAACCAAAAGGTTGTCGTGGTTTGGATTTCATTTTGTGAGGTGACTGTGCTCCACTACAAGGAAGATCTCCTAAACACAGAGGAGGCAAGTGGAAGTGCTAATCATGAAAGTCCAAGACTCACTTGAGAGAGAATCCTAGTGAAACTGCTTTTATTGTCCTAAAGCTTTTATTGGGACACTTTTGGAAATCATCATTTGATGTCTCATTGTTTGTGCTTAAATTTCCTAAACGAAACCAATCTTTCTTGAGCAGAATTGAAACAAAAGTGAACTTATTTCTAGTGTTAAATATACCATATAAAAGTGCTTCTGTGGCATCAAATCTGCATTCTTGTGGATTTCAACTTTCCTTAAACAATGAAAAAGATACATTTTTAAAAGCTCTCACTGTTGTGAGGATGTTAGCAAAGGAAGTTAGTGGCACCTTCATGCAGTATCTCAGGTCAGCCATATGCTTTACCCAAGCCTTGTCCCCTGGAGGCTGCTGAATCTTAGGCTAACATAAGTTCGACCCCTATTTATATGCATCTGCTCTGCATGCCCCGCGATTGTAAAATCATTTCCTTTCTCACATCACCTACCTTGTTCCCTCTGTTGATCTTTTTGCTCCATAGACACAAGAGCGGAAAAATGCGCTTGATCGTAGGCAAGGACTAGGGGTGAACAATGACAGCGGTTAGGCATGACCTCCAAAGGCAAGTAAATTCCACCAAATGGAATTGGTGCAAAGGCTGTGAAGAAAAATCAAGGTTTTGGAAATAGGGTTTGAAATTGGGGATAGGCAGCCTATAAGAATGTCAATGTTGATTTCATTTATTTTACACCAGCAGTGCAAGATATTCAGTGATGACAATCAACAAAGGAACAACCTAGTGCTGCGGATTTGTGGCATACCAAATCCAATATAGGTTACTTGGAACACAGCTGGAATGTGGTCAGAGATGGAAAATAAGACAAAGCTGGCAAAACAAAACAAAACAAACAAACAAACAAAACCCAACCATGCTGTACCACAGAGGCCACTTCGGTGACAAGGGTCGATCTACAAATATTCTGTGCATCTGATATTTTTCTGTGGGGGGAACCCATTCAAATTGTGACAAATATATATTTCCTTCAGAATGAGATCTGACTGCCCACAGTGGCTTAAGATTGCCCTCCAGGCAGCACACTGCCACATCCAGACACCGCCTCGGCAGTCTCATGTGTTTCAGATGAAAAGGAGGAATAGAGCATTGCTGATAGCATTTCATCGCTAATTCCCAGATCCCCAGTGGACCTCACCTAGCAGCACTGCACAGATATTAACAAGTGTGGATGTGTGGGTGGATTTTGCCAGGAACCCCAAAACATATGGATTGTGGGATGAGGTACCGTCTAGAGTGGCCTTTTGCTGCCAGATCGACCAGAACAATCATTCTGCCTCCTGCACTTGACCCACAGAGCTGATCTAGAAAAAGTCAGAACCTACAGAACCCATGAGGAAAAACATCCTTAATTAGGCCTTAGCGTCATCTTCAAAAATGATTTAGCTCCTTGGGAGTAAATTTCTAAGTATGCAGTTTGCTCCTTTTCAATTTATAACCTCAAAGAAACTGGAGCAAGCATTAGACTCTAACAAGTCCAAGTGTAGGATGAAGCATCTTAATAACTGTAATGGGCATAGTTTCAAAGACTCTGGTCACCATGTCTCACTGATTCCCCACCCCTACTCCAATTTTAAATGCTAGATAGGGGGATCACTGGAAAAGGAGTGCTGATTTTTGGCTGCTAGTCTTTTTGCTGCATTTTCTCCCCCCCCCCCCCCCCCCAAGGAGGAATGACGTGCTTTGTTTTGCTACAAAGCCAATGTATGCGCTGCCAGGGTTCAAAACAGGATGATAAGGAAGAGACTCTGAAGAGCATGGCTGGATATTCTACCCCTGTTTTAACGACTGCTTGTCTATGCAATGGTTATAAGTTCTGCTTTTTGCCAACAGCAAATATTTCATTTACACAGCATTAGATATTTTATCCTTTGAACACTGTGATTTAACCTAGTTTTCTTGGGAATGCAATGGTAGCTTTATGCCGAACAGGTATGCACTGACCTTCTCCTCCTGAGTCTCGCAACATTGTGTCTGCAACAACAACAATTGGTCGCCTTAATATATGCGCTAGGACAAAAACGTGGAACTCTTCTAGGCTCTCATAGACTGGATCTTCAGAATTGTCAACTCTAGGAAACCAAACATAAGGTCATACAAATCAGAAGTGAAGGTTTTTTGACTACTCAGTTTGCAGTTATTACGCCAAAACTGTGTATCAAAATTCTTCACACGTGACAGACACATAAGAGGGCAGGCTGCTCCTTTCTTTTTCACAACAGAATTCAAGCAGAAACTGAAAATAAAAGCCCATTTAGCTCAAAAAGCGTCTCAGGGTGGATTTGGGTTGTATTGTCTACTGCTTGCCTGCTTTTCTACATGAGAGCCTCTTCATGTCAGACCCATAACATTTACTGATCAATTCTGCATCAATCATCCTTTCTGTAACTGTTCACATGGAGAAAATATTATTAAAACTAATTTTGATGTCAACATATACAGAATCTACAACTTCCATGTTTCTTAATACTTCCCTAGTTCTCACATGTTGTCAATACATCAGCCTAACACTTAAGAGTAGCACTTCTTAAGTTGTGGGGTAAGTTCATGCATCAAACAAATAACACAGAAAGCAATAAACAAATGCAACAGTGAAAGACATTCAAACCAGCTAGGTACAACCATCCTTTAAAAAAAACCACTCAGGCAGCCAATCGCTAAAGGAAAACTTTTCTGAAGGAAAGGTATTTGCCTGCTCACAGAAGGACAGCAGAGAAAGGACCAGCTTGACCTCTTATGGGAAGGAACTCCAAAGTTTGGGAGCAATGAAAAAGAAGGCCCATGTCCCCAACAAACACACCAGTGAGTGTGGTGGGATTGAGAAAAAGGCCTCTCTTGATTTTCTTTACACCTGAGTAGGCTCATAAAAGGAGTGTTTGTGATAGCCTGGGACCAAGCAATTTAGGGCTTTATAGGTTAGAACAAGAAACAGACTGGCAGCCAGGAAGACTGCAGTAACAGGGTAGTAAGAGCAGTTGTACTGACAAATCCATCAAGCAAATCAATTGCAATGTCAGAATTGGCAGACTGACACAGAATTATCTCATTCTTCAGCATTCTGAAAGCCGATGATAAACGTATCTTCCTTCCTTTCTTCTTATTAAAAAGATGTTTTCTCACAGAAGCAAAATAAAACAAGATGTCCAACACACAATGGCAGGCTAGTTAAGTTCGGAATCAGAATCCATTCTTTCCATCTTTTATGCTGAGCTGACTTTGAAGCTGATACAACTTGGGATGCATCAAGTTTGTTCTGGCACCAAAGAAAATTGGCTCATCTATAATTCAAAGGCAGATATGCAAATCACCCTCAGCAACACTTCAATGAAATAACTGGGACGTTCAATGCCTAGGAGTACTCTGGGAACATTCTGTGTTGAGGCATTTCCATGTCTCAGATTTTTACCATGAATCCTGGCAAAAGACTGCAGTCTCATTTTCTTGTGATACATACACTTCTTCAAACACTCAGATCAAGAGACAGCCAAGGCATGACTGATAGCAGGAAAGAGAGACAAATAAGGCAATCCAACTTCTTCTGGAGTTGAAGGACCAGCCAACGTGTGCTGCTGCTGCTACATGGAGAATGCCCTGATGCTATCACAATTCTTCCGTATTTCAGTTTTTTTCCCAAAGGACATCCATAGATAATTACTTTGCCCCCAAATACCTCAATGTTACTTCAGATCATGTACTGACCTATAAGAAGTACTACCAAAACACTGAGCGAAAGGTATCCGCAAATAACAAAGAATTGTACGGTTACATATCTAAAATATGTATTAGTGGCATGTGTCTCTGTGTGTTCCTTCACTATGATTTCCGGAGGAGAAAAGCTGTCAGAAGGGACTTCCTTAAAGATTTGAGTTCTTTTATCAAATATATCTTAGCCTATCTCTAGGTGGAGTCCAACAACCTGTATAAAAACATGAGTTCATGACGTGTCTAAGACAAAGTGAGCCTGTATGAACTTCTGATTAGGACATGAATATAGAAACAGTATGGATTGAGGCACCCACTTTTCAACAAGAGAAGAAAACCCACAGCCCCAGAGGAAAAAGAAGTAATATTAAAGTAAAGCACAAGGCACTGTCTTTTTTTAACTGATGTCATTCAAACATATGTAGGCAGGGTTTACACCTTAATACACAACTGTTCATACTATATTATAAAACATGGCACTGGCAAACCACAAAAGGAGGAATGGGACTTGTCAATCCACTCACCCACCACCAGTGCCTCCATTTTTGCTGAAATGAGTGCGTGGTTCACTTGAAGCCAACTTCAGCAGTTCATTCCATTCCCGCTCCCATTCTTCTTCGGTATAAACTAACCCCGACTAGGAAATAAGGGAACAAACCTTCTTAGAAACAAGACACAGCCCACTCAGCAAGGTCATCAGACACTTTGATTCGTGTCCTCACTTCTTTCTTAATAAGATATATTGCTCAGATTTGCACCTGTTTTCACCATCACCACCCCCGAAATCTGAACACACAACTGGTTCATATTCTTTATGGTGTGTCTGTTAAAATGTCTCAGCATTAATCAAATGCACCATGCTGCTTTAAATTAAGTTTATATACACACCGTAACATATCTTTCACAAATTTTATTTTGGAATTTTGAGGCTGCACTTTTCTCCCTTAAAACCCTTCAAGCTCTTTGCAACCACTTTCAGGTTTTCTTTAAAGGATCTGGTGACTGATACCAAACTATAGCATGAATAATCTATATTAAGACGGCTGTTTTATGCAGCCTTATTCAGGATTACATCATGCAGACACAGAGGTAATGATCTCTCAGAAAATCATGCTGTCTCACATTTTAAAATATATGCACTTTTCAGAAGAGTGGCAAAAAAACAGAGACAAAAACATTGTGCCATCTTAAAGACTAACTGCTATATTTTAACACAAACTCTTATGGATCAAGTCTACTTCCAAAGATGTAAGAGACAGTTGTATTTCTGAAAGGATACAGATTATGTACAAAGTGATTTTTTTTTAACTGAAGGCCATTAGGCTGTGAATAAGGTCGGATATGAATCTATAAGGTAACATGGTCAACACAAGTGCAAACTATGTGAACTAATGCAGCATTTTGCACCTGGAAGGGAATTAAGATCTCATAGAGTCATAGAATCATAGAGTTGGAAGAGATCTCAAGGGCCATCCAGTCCAACCTTTCATGAATATCGTGTTCATTGATATTCATTCTTTTCAAGTGGGTCTTCAGCATCCATCTATACCTTATTTACACCCGTTTCTCTTTCGAGTTCTCTTTTATTTGAAGAACATGGAATTATTTTTGGACTCTTCATCCTCGTGCATGAGGAAGAAATAAAGGAGGATTCACTTCCCCAGTACTGTACAAACCTCCTTATTCTGCTGTGTCTGTTGCCACCTCCATCTCCTCTTCAAGGCTTCCTTTTCAGCTCCACTTCTCATCATACTGTATAAGGCTTTCCGTAACACAAGGTCCCTGTCATGAAACCCCCACATTCCTAAACACATGGAGAGAGAAAATACAGTGAAAGTTACAAATTAAATGGAAGCCCTCCCCTCTAAAATTACCAAAACAGAGACAGAGAGAGAGAGAGAGAGAGAGAGAGAGAGAGAGAGAGAGAGAGAGAGAGAGATGTAACAAAGTTATGTCTGGCAGTGCCACAAATCATTTGTATTCTTACCCTAATTAGTATTTAATTACATTTTAATGTTTTGAAATATAAGTTGCCTATATTTACTGGATTAATTCAGAATAACACTGAACTCAAAGAAAGCTAAAGATTCTTGTATGATGCGTAGTACTTTGACTCGTATACTACCTGAAGGAACCAAATTTGGGAGTTTGCTGGTGGGACGTAAACTCTAGAGGCTCTTCTGAGTATTTCAGAAGTAATGATCCCAAGGATCATTACTTGCTATCCCCCATTAGAGAGGAATAAACATTCTTCAGAATCCATCCCCTTGTAAAAAAAAAAAAAGGGGGGGGGTTCACAGCAAATTAAAGGCAAGTTATGAAAGAGAACTAGGTAAAAGTCATGTAAATGATATATGTATGTTAAAACTAGTTAACCGTAGAAGCACACACGTGTTCATAATAATATTCCAATGAGCATTAGAATGGGAGAGAAAGAGAGAAGTAATTTCTCTAGGGAACTATCTGCCACACAGCACTGTCAGTGTGGACATAGGCCCTGGTCAGGCATTGGCTTCAAGGAAACACCTGGCCATGAACACACACACAGCTTAATGCTAACACTTTTTTGCTGCTTGGAAGAGGTGCCTTGCCTTAGGGTTCCAGGCAGGCACATATACTCAATGGCAGGTTCCAATCCAGTAACAGGAGCTGCCAAGACATACCACCAGACAGAGGTCACCGGCGGCAACCATCTATCATCTCCACTCCTCGTTTTGCTTTAGATGAATATTATGTTTGTTTCTTGCTCCAGCATCTCAACTTGTGACAATTCACTCCTGAAGCTTAGGCCAACAGTGTGATGCCAGCAAGTGTAACTAACTGGATTCTCGTCATCATTTCCTTATTTCACTGAGGCCTAAGAAAAACTTTAGGAAGCAGCATTGAAAAAAATAGGAAGCAAAGAATACTACATTAGAGACTAGGACCTCCTTGAAGTTTTCTGCCTGGCAAGTCTGCTGATGACTAGATTTGTATTTGTATCTCTCAGAACATTGCCAAGTACAATACTTATAGGCTCCTTTGGGAGCTCAGAACAACTCAGTACTTGTTGACAACGTCTTTTAACACTGAGCTATTTCCATTTCCACATTTTGTCCACGTGTACATATTTTCTTCTGAAGAAAACAGGGGTTAAAAGTAAAACAGATCACTTGTGCTAGTCATTCAGAGTGTGTTTCTATATTAGAAGACCGACCCAGAGAAGCGGCATGCAGTAGGCAGTTTCCATCACCAGTTGTTGCCAGTGGAAGAAGCCGTTTACAACTTGTACACACCGTGGACCACCAGTTAAGACGACCTGATTTAGAAAACAAAACAAAACACGATTGATTTGAACTAAGGGAGATGTTCCATCCGTCACTAATTACTCAGGGTTCAGCTGCTTTCAAATAACAAATGTTATTATATAGTTGGTAAAATACTATTGTGTTTTATAATATGTTATACAACATTAGGGCCGTTCACTAATATGATGGTATATAAATCTCAGAAATAACAAATATAATTAATACAAAGTGGATACAACAAAGCTGCATTTGGTAGGCAGTGGAGTGGGACATCCTATTCCCCTGTTTGTCTTGTACAGACCTACAATACCACTAGTTTCTACTGGGTTCCATTTACTTTTCTCAGAACTCTGCATCATTCCTCAGCACTAAAAACACCATTTGCTGAGATAACTAGGATTTTCATTTCCTAGTAATTATTTGATTCTTGATGTATCAAATGCATGCTACAAATATGTCATATTAATTCAATATTAGCTTGGCAACAAAAACAAAATGAAGGAAGTAAATCCATTCTAGATATAATTACTAAGAGTCTGAGTTATTAGAATCAATTGGCAATATCCACATAATTCAATAAGCAAATTCCTTATCTAAATTAGGAGGGCACTTGGGAAGCATAATTTCAAGGGTGTTAAGACTGCCTTTCGAAACAAAAGAGAGCAATCTGGAATGCAGGTAAAATGACAGTGGTGGTTTAATCTGGAAAGATTAGTTGTCAAGCAGAATTATAAACATCGATTACTGTATTTATAATTCATCAAAAGCTCTTGCCTGTCATAAGAACATAAGAAGAGCCATGCTGGATCAGGCCAAAGGCCCATCTAGTCCAACTTCCTGTATCTCACAGTGGCCCCACCAGATGCGTCTGGAAGCGCATGAGACTAGATATCTGTCTCTTGATACCACTCCCCTGCATCTGGTCCTTGAAGTACCCCGGTTTTAAGCCTGGAGGTTACACATCTCCATCATGGTTTGTCACCTGTGATGGACTTTTCCTCCAGGAATCTGTCCAACCCCCTTTTGAAGGCATCCAGGCCAGGTGCCATCACCATATCCTGTGGCAGGGAGTTCCACAGAGTAACAACGCACTGGGTGAAAAAATATTTCCTTTTGTCTCTTCTTACTCTCCCAGCCCTCAGTTTGAGTGGAGGTCCCCTAGTTTTGGTATTTTGTGACAGGGAGAAGAGCTTCCCTCTATCCACTTGACTCATGCCCTGCATTATTTTGTACATCTTATGTTCTTATGTACATCCCCCCTCAGGCACCTTTTTTCCAGACTAAAGAGCCCCAAATGTTTTAGCCTTTCCTCATAAGGGAGGTGCCCCAGCTCAGTAATCATTTTAGTCTTTTCTACAAAATGTATGCACCAGCACCAAATATATTCTATAAGCAAAAAATGAAGGATTTCACATTAATAATCTCTCTCAAAATTCCTAACTGTTCAACATTATTACTATTTTTGATGCTAAAAAATATTGTCCTAAAAACTCTCCTAATCAATAATAAATATTTAATACTTTAAACACAATTAATACTTTTATGTTGGGACTGATGTTATGCCCAATTTCCAAATCAAATGCAATATGCCTTACAATTAAGAAACAAAACTACTAGTATGGAAAAATCCTACATCAACATCCCACAATATGGTAAGGGTTATTAATATAGTGAAGTGCACCTCTACTTGACATGAACACCATAGCGCAGTGATGACAAACCTTTTAGAGACCGAGTGCCCCAACTGCAATTCAAAACCCACTAATGTATCGCAAAGTGCCAATACGGCGATTTAACCTGAATAGAGGTGCCTGTGAAGGGGCGATGTCAGGTGCCCACAGAAAGGGCTCCGAGGGCTACCTTTGGCACCCATGCCATAGGTTCGCCAACACTGCTCTACCACATGCTAACAGTACTACCTCTCCAGAAATATTGTAATTACAGGTGGCTTTCGAAGGAATAGCTTAAAATATAGTATTGACTTTGTTCAGCGGTTCCTGGAGTCTTGGCTAGACAATGAAAAGGATTCAGGAAATCATTAGCTGGTTTTGAATACTAACATATCTTCTGTATGTTGACATGTTGGAAGCTTTCCTGAACTGCCCCTTCAAAAAACTGTTCCTTCTCCGTTTAAAAACTATTCCCAATGCTGGCAAAAAAAAACACTGTTGCCAATCATATCTGAGGTGACAGCGTTCTGAGATTTTGCCAAGGCAGAGGAATGACAGGCCACTAAATTAAAACATTATACAAAAGTATTTTAATCTCTTATTTGGAGCAATTAAATTATTTAAATATATTTCCAAAGTAACCTTTTATGAAAACTGCAAGATCATGCTAATTTTATTTCTGTACATATCAAGGCCCGTCCAGTTCAGAATTTATTTTCAATCACGGCCAGCCAAATACTTATAAGATTCATAAAAAGGCAATTAGGGCAATATCCACCCGCTGTGTGTGGTGGTGGTGGTGGTGGTGGTGGTGGTGGTGGTGGTGGTGTGTGTGTGTGTGTGTGTGTGTGTGTGTGTGTGTGTGTGTGTGTTGTTACAGTCGTGACCGACTCTTTGTGACTCCATGTCCATGGGGTTTTCTTGGCAGGAATACTGGTACCTACTCCAGGCACCTACAGCACCTGGTATTCCCTGGTGGTCACCCACTACTCGCTTCAAATATCCAATTCTCTTGAGTAAGCTGTACTCAAGCACATAAGAACTGCTTGAGTTCTGCTAAACTATCATGCCAACCAGTCACTTTTCTCCACATCTCTCATTAGTTTATCTGGATTGTGGTGAGAGAGAATGCAGCCTTTCCAACCTCACATTATCTGACACCTAAGGCAGTTTTCACAGGAAGTTCTAGTCATGTCATGCCATCTTAAAAGTAATTTTTCCTGGAGTCTACAATAAAACCATTTGTATAGGCAGTGCTTTGCATGGCATAGTTGGACATGTGTGTAATGGCATTTTAATATTTTAGACAAAGTAGAAGGAACAAAATGCAAATAAGTTCATTATCTATTTCCCTTCACCCATGGAAAATTAGTACAGTGCTTACCACTGCATGAAGAAGACATTCTTACTCTCGTGAATTTGTCTACTCTTAATCAGATTCACTGGTCATTTGAAATTCTGAGAAAGGGGATAATTGGAATGAGGGAAGAGGGAAATATATTCTGTCTTCCCTGCAATCTGTTCTTTTTTCTACCTTTTATTATATTATTTTAGAAGCGAAATTACATTAGTGTACACTTTTTAGAACCTCATTATTTGTTTCTCCTGCAAGCATCTAGTAGGCAATGATCTTAGAGTGCAGCATGGGAGCTCAAGCCACCTAGAAACTTACATCTTCAGTATTTACCCACCAGCTTGTTCTAAAGCAATCATGGTTGCCTGCTCAATTAAGTCTCGCTCAATGAAGCTCCTAAAGTCTTCACTGTAAACACTAAGATCAGGGAGCTGGAATGTGTAGATGGGCATCTCCAGAGGAAAATGTTCGTTGTTGCATTCATTGGCCACGTGGGATCGAGCGAGTGAAACTATTGCTGAGCTGGCATGAGAGATCCCTCTAGACAGCCTCTTTTCTGTGGAAAATTAGAAGGAAAAATAGACAAAATAAGACAGAAGCATATTGAATGAAATGTGGGGGTGTTTCCTACTTAGCATGTTGCAGGCTTAAGGTATTCAATCAACTATTTATTGAAGGGAACTGTCCCCTTTCAATTCTACATTTTACAAAAGACCTGGAACTCCGAGCCCTTTGATTCTGAATTTATGACAGCAGATTATTATGTATTTATTGACAGTACATTATATATCTCATACCGGTAACTATAGCCAGGAATAAATGGCACTGGAAAACCAACAAAGCATCTTGTGGCACTTGAAGGACTAATGGATAGCTACTTGACATTATTTTTTATGGACTGCAGCCCACTTCAGGAGATGCATCTGACAAAAAGGGCTGCAGTCCATGAAAGTACATGCCAAATAAAAACCTATTAATATTTAATGTGCTACAAAACTCTCTTTCTCTTTTTGTTTTGCATGTGCGCATTTCTCCCAATTTTGCTAAGAGGAAAAACTACAAGCATTGGAGCACAATTTCAAATCAAGCACTGGGAACTCTGGGAAACTGTTCACACAGTTTTTTAAAAAAAATGCAAGATGGTGAAATAAAGTATTTCTGTAAATTGGTTTCAGAAAGTAGCCATTGTTTTTTAAGGAACTACATACCCCTAAATCACAACATACCTTTAATAATTATTCAGTGTTTCCCTTCCCAGCTTCCCAAATAGATAAAATAGAATTCATCACAGAGTACCCCCTGGCAGCACAGCAAAACATCAGACATCAAACAGACCAAGTTTGACTTTGATGTCTAAACAGTTGAGACAGAAGTAAGCATCACACTCAAATCTAGAAGACAGGTGCTGAGCTTCTTTCTTTCTTTCTTTTGTCACCTAGGATGACATCTAAAGCAAAAGAGGCTTTGGGGGGGGGAAAGCCAAATTATTTGCAACAAGAGTATACCTGCCTTTTTCTAGTGAAAGGCCCTAAGCCTGATCAACGAAATGATCCTGATTCACAAAGGCTTCTGTGAAATCCTACAACATAAATAGAGTCTAGCAGAACCACTTGGACTTAGCAATACGTTGCCTAAGAACCCTTGAATGACTTATTGCTTTTAAACACTCCAGTACATGGTCCAAGGCTTGCCGATTGTTCATAACATCAGATCAACTGAATTAAATATACCTGCCTTTTGGGGCCTTACTATTGCACTTTGAGTCAGCAAGCATTTATGGATTTCTCACACTCATCTCTATTTTCATTTCCCCCTTATCTTTACCAAACTACAGTATTTGAGTTCACCAATCCAGGAAATTTTAGAAAATCCAGTGATATATTGCTTTCTTCCTCTGCTTCCTTCTTACAACATTAACACTCTCAATGGGTTTGCACAAGCGGAATTCCGGCTATGTTAAGAGTAGAAACAACTATTATTATAACTTTTTTTTTAAAATGTCAGGATTCTGTTTATGCAAATCCACTAGTCAGTCACACAAACATAAACATACAGTGGACCCTTGTATAGCAAACGGTTTGTATAACATAAAATCTGTACAACATAAAAAATTCCGGAGATAGGGGAAATTTGCTTAACAGAATCATTTATGGAGCGAATCTGTACAACATAAAAATGATTGCAATTAGGGATTACTCTGTTTTCAATGCATTCCCATGGGAAATTTGTATAAAGGAAAATTTGCTTAACAGAATTTCACACAGACAGCTGAATATGAAGCTTTTGTTTGTTTGTAAATGTCAATAGTCTATGCACACCACAATATCAGCTAAACTGAATAAAAAATAAGGAAATTTCTTATGAAGTCTTCTAAATAATCTAGAGTTGTCTGATAATTTGTATTTTTATGGTTGTACCTTTGCATATGTCTGAAATTATTTAAAACTTAGGGGCAAATATATTAATAGCTAGCAATATATTTATATTGGCACCTTCCCCTCAGGGAAACTTCCAGAGCTGAATCTCCAGATAAATTCTTAGGTGTGAAAGACTACCAGACAGTCGTTCACCCCAGCCCCTCTCTTCAAATCCTGCCCCACCTCACGGTCTGTAGCAGCTCTTTTCCTGCCAGAACTCCAGAGCAGAAACCTATTACCTTGAGCAATATCATCCTGTCTTTGAAGAGATGGCCGTTCGTTCTTGTTCACCTGTTGGGAAGTCTCTCGTTCCTGCTGCTGCTTAGAATACTTTCCTTCATTGAACACTTGGGGTAGGTTGGCTGTATGAACCTGCCTAAGTTGCTCATAATCACTGAGAGCTGCAGTCAAATCCCAGTTTTTGCCTAAAAACAAAGTCAGAAAGAGTAATATAAACAACTCTGAGATACATACTTGTCCATGTTTTGACCATGAAGCAATGGGCATTAATTGTGCACATTACTAAATCTAAAATTTAAAATTGCATACCAGAGTCATTATCTGCTTAGCTCCAGACTTATTACAATGATACAATAAGGACTTATTACAATGGTGTAACGATACACCATTACTATCAAAATGTCTTTTTCATCAGACCTAGTGAAGAACACTCTATACTGCCCTGCAGCAGGCTTTCATAAAGGTCAAGTTTGTCATTTAGCTGATTTACACAGGATACAGATCTATTAGGAAACTCTTGTTCACTTCAGTGGGGCATGCACTAGGGAGAGTCCCATTGTTTATATTTCATATTTGCAAAGGCTTTTAAGATTAAACAATCCTACATGTGCTAATAATTAGGGCCATTTGTTTAAGAAATATGATAGCTAATGCTTAGCATCCTCTCTTCGTCTGTATTACAAAACAATCTTATTCTGGACTTCTGTGAAAGTGTAAAGAAAAGCACAGTGGCTGAAAGTGACAGTTCTCTGAAGAAAACTGTTTTTTTCTCCAATGACACAAGTGGCTGAAATCCTCTTCATTCATATGACAGATTTTTAGAAGGAAAAAAAGCAAACATTGAACTACTTTATTAAAACTATCATCTTTCCAGAAATATCAGATAATTCAGCAAGCAAAGCCACTGTATCAGAAATAGCTCTCTTTACTGGGAGTGGGGAGAAAACCCAAAGTGCAGGCCCATTTCCTCACATAACAGTCTAGTGCTGGGAGATATATGGAATTAAGTAACCTCTGCCAGAAGAGCAAATGACATATGAGTAACTCTTGGCTCTGAAATCACAGGATGGTTATTAGCTTTCATCAAAGCAGAATGACTCTCATTCTCATCCACTGAACCAGGGCATCATTTGCACCAGAAGGATGTTAGTGGGTGCTACGTCTGACAAGCTAGAGGGCCATTTCCCTGTCCTGGATGGGGTTGCACTCCCCCTAAGGGACAGGGTCCGTAGCTTGGGGGTGCTCTTGGACCCCGGTCTAACTCTGGAAGCCCAGGTGGACTCGGTGGCCAGGGGTGCCTTTCTCCAGCTGCGGAATATATACCAGCTGCGCCCCTACCTAGATGAACGGAGCCTTATGACAGTTACGCATGCACTCGTAACATCCCGTATTGATTACTGTAATGCGCTTTACGTGGGGCTGCCTTTGAAGACGGTTCGGCGATTGCAGCTGGTTCAGAATCGTGCTGCACGGCTGGTGAGTGGTAGGGCCACCAAGGAACACATCACGCCGATTCTGTATAACCTTCACTGGTTACCAGTTGCTGCCCGAGCCCAATTCAAAGTGCTTGTTTTGACATATAAAGCCCTAAACGGCTTAGGACCTAGATACCTGAAGGACCGCCTCCTTCCATATGAACCTACCCGGCAATTAAGATCTAGTCAGTGAGCCCTCCTGAAAGAGCCATCCCTTAAGGAGGTGAAGGGGATGGCTTGCAGGAATAGGGCTTTTTCAGCAACTGCCCCCAGACTTTGGAATGCCCTCCCAAATGAGACTCGCCTGGCGCCGACGTTGATATCATTTCGGCGCCAGGTAAAAACCTTCCTATTCCAAAAGTTTTTTTAACTAATGATTGTGGGACCTGATGGCAATTTTTAGTGGTGTGCTTTTAATGTACTGTATTTATTGTATTTACTGGTTTTTATTGTTCTAATGTTATTGTATTTTGATGTTTTAATTGTTTTGATTGTGAGCCGCCCGGAGACCTTTGGGTAGTGGGCGGCATACAAGCTATATAAATAAATAAAAATAAATAAATAAAAACAATGTTTGAAAGGGCTGTCAAAAATCACCAGCTTTTTCTCAACACATGCTCTTGAGGATGGCATCTTCACAAGCAGGCTGGCAATGAGGTAATCCACAAGACCTGCTTGGATTCTGATATTTCTTTGAAATGACACTTTCAGAAATGGCAGCTGACGTCAAAGCAATAAAGTCACTTCTTCAAACCACCATCAGTATCCAAAATGTGACTTTTGTTTGGATATGGAGACATCACTTAACCCTAGCTATCACCACCCACACCAGTTGCTACTACTGTTGTCGGAATTGTCATCATTATTGACGTCGCCATCGTCATCATTCTTCTTATTTCTCAGCATGGCTTGGTTTTAGGAGTACACCAAAGAGTCAGGACTATAAATTTTGAATCAAATACCAAAAATTTGTAGAGATGAGATGTTTGCAAAAGCATTGATTTTTTGATTTCAGAATGCATCCATTTGCAATTGTTTTAAATTGGTAACCAAAGATCTTTTAATAACTCCAACTGCTAAAATTAGTATAGGGAGGAAGCACTGAGAACAGAGTTTCCTCTTTACTACAAATTAATCAATGTATATCTCACCTCTGGGCCTGTGCTAGATTTACAAGCTCAAAAAACTACAGTGTTAGAAATTGCACTGAAACATGACAACATTTAAAAACAAATATTAGAAAAATCAATAATAAGACTAGCACATCAGCCTAAGAACTCAATTTAGTAAAAAGCCTCATTAAGCTGGGCAAGCATGCATGGGTGTATCCCTACAGCAATATAGTTCCACATAGAATGGATGAGGAGGAAAAACAGGGGGGGAAAAAACCTATGAATCTTGAATTTACCTTCCAGCAAGTCTCTTGCCAGACCTGGTTCTGCACCTGTGGACTGAACAAAGTCTGACAGGACAGCGTCCATATCAAGAGTCATGTGATCATGTAGAGCTGCTGCCAGATGTGCAGCAGTGGCTGGATTGGGCAGCAGGCTACAAGACATCCATCTGTGAAGAGGCAGCAATAAATCAACAATTTAAATAAAAGAAGCTGAGAGATGTCAAAACCAGCTTCCTAAATTTTATACAGCAAAAAACAGTATGACACAAACGGTACCAAATACAGTAAATGCTATTATTATTATTAATAGTAATCAGAGGCCATCATTGATGGTAAATAAGAAGAATAACTTGCAGTAATGCTGTTAGTTCTACTTAGTAGCCATTAGCAAACAAGCCACATTAGTGGGTAATGGATACAAAAATCAGAACAATCAGAATCCCTGCCTGGAAGTTCAGATACACTTGAGGAATTTGGGTAATTTTCTGGGAATTAGTCCCATCCAATTACTTGTCTCATAATCTGTTATCATGTTTTGCTGTATGGGAAAGAGAGCCCCATTGAATTATATAAACCATGCCACTCATTCTCAAATTAGTATTGAATGCTCTACCTTTGAGAAAGCAGTATAGGCAATGCATTTAGACTGTCTGAGAACAAAATACATGTATGTTTAATATTATTAACTGTCATCTGCTAACTTACTGCCCTGTGGTGCAGTGGTTAAATGCCTGTACTGCAGCTAAAAACTGTGCTCACGACCTGGGGTTCAATCCCAGGTCGGCTCAAGGCTGACTCAGTCCATCCTTCCGAGGTCAGTAAAATGAGTACCCAGCTTGCTGGGGGGGGGGGCAATGTGTAGCCTGCACACTGTAATTAAAACTGTAAACCGCCCAGAGACTGCTTGAAGTGGTATGGGATGGTATGCAAGCAGAACACTTTGCTTTGCTTTATTATTTGGTTTTCTATTTCTTCTCATGTTTGATTTTAAAAGTGGAGATAGAGAGGTCAAACAGGAAAGTACTGAGAGTGATCAAAGGTTCATATATTAAAACAGTTGGAAGGATATCTTGAGGATTAAGAGGGAAAGTCTCTCAAGCCACAGACAAAGACTCTGTTCAAATAAATTGCAAATTGAGTATTCCCACTTGAATCAATGGAACTCACAGAGAAACTGATGGGATCGGCCTACTTTAGTATGACTTACTAGCTAACCAACAGAATTTCACTCACTGAAATTAAGAGTTAATTCCCTAGCAAAGGTCTTTGATGATTGTTGTTATATATTTCCATAGTCACCAACACAGATAAGGCTCTAATATTTGGTTACAGTTTATGATCACACATGCAACAAGCATCATGGATTTATCTCTTTAACTGTGATTCATGCTCTGATATTTTAACTTAAATAAACAACAAAAAACTGTCTGAACCTACTAAAATCAGTGCACTTGTTCAACCTCTTTGCTGTTGAAACAAGAACATCTGGAGAGATAAGTGAAGTTATCTTTAAGTGGTTCATTTTACTTACTTTCAATAGATTTTAAGTAACAGTTCTGTTTAGAATGTGTCAGATGGTCTTTGTATCATTGTTTTTCAGTGAAGAAAACAATTCATTTTCATTCCAGCACAGTAGCTGATTAAGTTGTGTCCCCTAAGAAATCTGTAAAGAGATAGAACGTTTGTGAGGGGGGAAAAATCTTCATTTGTCCAAATAACAGTGGTGATATTCAGCCAATCTAATGTTTGTTATATGTAACATATTTACAGTGACAAATATGTAGGATAATAGGGCACAGGAATTTACCAGGAGAAGTATATGTGATACAATGGGCCACAGGAATAATTTGGGAAGTGCCAAGCACTGGTTCAGCAGTTTGTGTCCACCTCCATTAATAAGTAGAGTGTACAATACTGAGTTCTGGACTCAAAAATTGTTTGTGGTTTGAATCTTCAGTGCTGGGATTGATGCACAAGAGAAGTGATTACAAAAGAATAGTTTAGCTATTACTGCACTTTGTATTCAGCCTTCTATATTCAGTTCCATTTTTGTTTTTGTTTTTGTTTTGATCTACAACCAATGATTCCTGAAACAGTTTCAGAGGAAGAAAGTAAACCTGCCTTATCCGCAGTAAAGCTGCTACTAGAGTTGCCCCACTGAATTAGTGCTGAGGTCAAGAAACCTCTTCCTAAAGAGGACAGTATATTATATATCAATGTCATTATGCAATTTGGCTCCAAAACCATAAATAGAAATAAAAAGTGTTCTTGCTGGAAATAAGCTTTTTGAGAGAGGCACAGAAGAAAAACTTTTACTAAAACAAATAATGCATTGAACTAGATACTGGTAAAAGACACTTAATATACAGATCCACAGATGACATTCCCTGTGATCACTGCAAAATTTGGCAGCTTGTCAGAGACACAACCCCCTTTCACAATCTCTTCGTGAGCAGCTTAAGCCTGCAAGGCTCAAAATCTAATTCTGATATGTGATCACCATTCTTTGATTTGAAGGCGGTATTATAAACATTTCATCAAGTACGTTAGAGTCATTTTAAACAGGAAAGTAGTTTGCATTTTCCCTGTTTTAGATTGCACATAAAACAAAACCTTGGAAAATTTTGTTTTACTTTGTTGCATTGCTCTAGATAATGTTTAAAAAAACCTTAACAGTTGCAGGGGTAGAATAAAGAGTGAAAGTCATTTACATCTTCAGACACAAGAAAAAAATATTTTTCCTGGTCTGTTAAGGTATTTAGTCTTCAGTGAAATAAGAGAAGAGACAGACAGTTTAACTGCAGTGATACTATGTAACTGCAGCAGCAGCAACAAAAACAAGATATTATAACACCCAGCACTAACTGTTACTCTGTTACTGCAAAAACAGCAATAATCATGTAGCCCTTTAAGAACAAACACATTTCATTTGGTATAAACTTCTGAGAATTGTACCCCAATTCATCAGATTTTAATCTGAATGACCTGGGACCAAAGTATTTAAAATATTATATATTTCCATATGAAAATGTAAGATACTTAAGTTATTTCTAGAGGACCTCTTCCAAGCCCCTCCCCCACTCTATTTTCTTCTGTTCAATGACTGGTGATTGGAGAGAGGGAATTCTCAGATGGGTTGCCACATAATATTAAGCACTTTTTTGCTGACTTTTATTTTTATTCAATGGCTACCTTAAACTTATATAACCGTCATAAATGATTGCAATAGACAATTTTACTTAAAAATTAAATTATAAAAAAAGTTTGATTGTAAAAAAAAATCAAATAAACTTGGTACTATTTCTCCAGGTTTTTCACAAAATTATTGGTCTACTTTCATGCACTTCAACCACTGCTATCTCTGCCTTTCCTCATCTTTTAATTCCTCATCTTTTAACCCATGCCTCTGGGTGTTTGAAGACGGTCTGTGGTTGACTGGGGAAATTTTGCAGTTGAAAACAACATTGGACCAACTGGGCAGAAGACTTTGACAGGCTTTGTTTTCTTGAGTAAAATGTATTAACTAAAGGCTCACCTTTTCCCAGTTTGTAAAAAGTTCAGAAGTTATGCAAGTTTAGGCATGGATGGAAGACTACCAGCAACACTAGAAATCTTCAGGTACAGTTAGGAAGGAAAAAGTATCTGAATCCTTGTGAACCACTGCTGCCCACTGAGAGTTGGCAAAAGCTGGATCAGAGACCAAGGATCTGACTCATACAACACAGCTTCCAATGTTTCTTTCTTATCTTCCAAGGTGCTGGCATTATAAGAGAGAGAGAAAATCTCTCCCCTATCATTATAAGATAAGGCCCATCATCTTACATTCTCTCTGACATGCCCATGTTCTTGTGTTATGTTTTATACAATTTTTATATGTTGAAAAGTCTTAAATCTTGCAATCTTCACATACAGATGAGCTGCCCCAAGCCCTTTAATTGGATTGTTGCCCTTTATTTTGAGTCACATCCTTTAACTGGGTCTGTACCTACTCTCTTCTTCATTCCATGTGTATTTTAAATTCGCAAAAGCAATGCAAAAGTATCTACAAACAGTGAGCAGTCTTAAAGTAAGCATATATTGGACTATCAGATTCTATGTATATAGTCAACTCTATGCAGGTTATTATAGGTTCTTCAAGCTGAAAGGCAGAGGTCTTTCAAAGCCTTATAAGGAGGAGGAAAAGGATTGAACATTGAACTTTCTGTATGCATTATATGTCTTCTAGCAATGAACTATGGGCCTCACTATTCTTTAGATGTGCAGAAAATACCTGCATTTAAAATTTAATTGAAATTTTAAATTTTGAAAAAGAAGTAACACACAAGCACAATGAAGTCTTTAAAAGAACACATAATATACATCCTGCGCAAAGTGAACCATAAAGATAAATCTGTGGCATTATTGGTACAACTGCATTCTCTCCTAGAGCACAGCAGTTTCTGGAATACCACATCAATAGTAATTTGCTTTAGTACAAAGGAAAAACCAGGCTTAGACAATCAATCAAAAAACACACTACTGCAACAATAAAAAACAGGCACAAGCAAGCACCATGCAATTGTACAAAAGAAAATCAATGTGGACAAAGGAACATTTAAGTGCCATTCCCTAGAATCTGTCCCTGATAATTATGATGTTCAACCTCACCATGTGTAAATTATAGGAGCTTGGTACAGAAACAAGGAAGGGGGGAATAGAGTGAGAGTAATATCTGAGAAATGCTGCCTTCCATATTGCCACCTTCTGCAGATAAACAAGGAGCTCATAATTCATAGGAAGCTATCAGAGCATGTGCAATATTCTTAACAAAATTATGCCCTAGTTTCATTATATTCTAATTTTCGATGAGATGTCATAGCTTTAAGCCAAACAATGTCTGATATAAATGCTGAATAGTCATCAAATTTTCATCCTTTGTGTAGCATGCAGTGATTTTGAAAGAACAAGGGAGGCCTCTAAAGGGAAGTCTGGACAGTTTCTAAGGAAATGTTGCAAATTCCTGTCAATACCTTGTTAAAAATAATTTTTAGAGGGATAGCAATAAACAGAGGAAAACTTCTTTATTGAAAAAGAATATTTTCAAACCATGCTGCAAATAGAAGACATCTTCATTTCATATATTTTATCCAGAGTATTGTATATACAGACAGCAACACAATAGCAGAATCCCATTAATGCATGCAATAACTGCTGCCATTACTGAGAGATTCATTCTAGTGACCTGCTAACAATATCAACATTATTGTAACTACTTTTATCTCCATGTCTGTGTCCTGTTTTGAGGCAGCCACACTGGTTGATTTTAAATCCATTTATCAGTCTACAGAGAGTTTCAAAATATTTCTAATTTAGGCACAAGTTGAAAAAGTGCACAAACAGGATTGGAAGACTGTTTTTTGTAACAAAAATAACAGAAAAAAAATCTAGAATTAAATTAAAACTAGAAAAGTTGCTTTAAGACAAAAATCTACGGTATCTTAGAACTTCTTACATGACCTTTATAACATCTTCTTATCAAAAGAAATGTTTTATCATATATATAGGTTTAAAAAACCTACAGGAAAATGTGAAAATAGACATCCTTAATTTTCAATTCTCTATAAAGCTATCGGGATGTTTACTTCTTCCTCCCACTGTTTTAAGATCTAATACAGTTAAACTGAGAGGGATTTTACAGAACAGAACAAGTTGTACGAATGAGCTGTTCACAGAAATAACAGGTTAGTGGCTTTAAAAATGCTTAAAAAGTAGAAAGCAAAATGTACTGCTCTGTGGGCCAGGAAAATACTAGCTGTACAAAAGTTGCATTGGGATGTTCTTGGTGCCAAATACCAACTTTCGCTACAGAAAATGGGCTTCTTAGAGTGTTCTTTGTACAGCCTTGTCTTTTCTCAAACCATTTTCTGGTGACCAATAAATGTATCCTCTTAATACAACTGTCTTACTTATAGAGAAACTTACTCACTCACTATCTACAGTATTTTGTATACCAGCTGATTAGTGAACATCCACTACTTTGGGCAGTTTACAGAATAAGACATTTAAAAGCCCCAAACTCTACCTGACCTGGCACAGAGTAGACACTAGATCTGAAAATACTGCTTTGGAAGTATTTTATCTCACACTGGGGAAGTATATTACATCACAAATGTCCTCAAACATGAATCTTAATAGAATCATAGAGTTGGAAGAGACCTCAAGGGCAATTCAGTCCAACACCCTACCATGCAAAAAAACCCAATCAAAGTACTCCCGACAGATGACCATCCAGCCTCTGCTTAAAAACCTCCAAAGAAGGAGACTCAACCACCTTCCATGGCAGCATATTCCACTGCTGAACAGCTATAACTGTCAGGAAGTTCTTCCTAATGTTCAAGTGGAATCTCTTTTCCTGTAGTTTGAAACCATTGCTCCAAGCCCTAGTCTCTGAAGCCATGGAAAACAAGCCAGCCCCCTCTTTGATATGACATCCTTTCAAATATTTTAATATGGCTATTGTATCCCCTCTCAACCTTCTTTTTGTAAGACTAAACATCCCCAGCTCCCTAAGCCGCTCCTCCTAAAACATATGTTCCAGACCTTTAACCATCCTGGTTGCCCTCCTCTGGAGCTACTTGAGGTTGTCAACATCCTTTTTAAATTGGGGAGAGCAGAACTGTACACACACAGTACTCCAGGTGGGGTCCAACCAGAGCACAATAACGTGGTACTATCACCACCCTTGCTCTAGAAACTATGCTTCTGTTGATGCAACCAAGAATCGCATTGGGATTTTTGGCTGCCGTGTCACACTGCTGACTCATGTTCAAGTTTTGGTCCAACATGACTCCCAGATCCCTTTCACAGGTACTATTCTTCAGCCAGGTGTCTCCCATTCTATATCTGTGCAATTCATTATTTTTTCTGCCTAGATGCAGGGCCCTACATTTCTCTCTGTTGAAACTCATTCTATTTGCTTTGGCCCAGCACTCTAATATGTCAAGCTCATTTTGGAGTTTTATCCTATCCTTTAGGGAATTAGCCACCCCTCCCAATTTGGTATCATCTGCAAATTTAATTGGTCTACTCTCAATTCCTTTGATCTTAAAAATTTCAAGAACAAGCACAATACAAAATGAACTCTGAACAGCTATCCCGTACCAAACATTTGTGCCATGAAAGCCTTGTACATGACTAGTACATGTGAAGGTACCCTGAACCTTGCTAAGAGAAAATTTTCACTGTATAACCTGAACCTGCTTGTCAATTTTGTTTCCCTAAATCTGCATGTGCAGATTTTAAATATTATACATTAGTTAGGTCACATTTCAAATCAAGCTTTGAAGGCGTGTAACATATAACTCCAAAAATAAAAATCAATTGCCCAGATCCTCTTGTGTATTATGTTAATTTAGAGGCAAGTTAGCTCAGGTTCAGAAATTGCTGTTGCCATGTCTGGAGCACAATAAAATAGTCAATTTGCCTCTGAAACCTACAGTACTTGCACTACATTGGAATAACTACACAATATAATTTTGGCAATGATATTTGATTTAAGGAATAAAACAGTACATGGTCACTCATCTCATTTGTAGCAAAAAGGCCTTTTCACTTGTTTTGGTTACAAAGAAACAGACAGACAGGACAACACACCTGAAAATGACAGAGTATTTTCACAAGGCAATGTTATTTTTTTGAAGAAAATAAATTTAAGTTGGTGCAATACCACTAGAGGATTACATGGCCATTTTCGTATTTTAGAAAGAACTATGCATTTATTTCAGTTTTGTCAATCCAACTCTGCTTCTGATAGTTTCCTTTCAGTAACTTTTAGTGCCTGACATTCTTGTTATCACTGTAATTGAGGATCTTTAAAATTAGATAAGGTGCACAATCCTACAGTGTAGCAACAGACATTCACAGGATGCACAAAAAGGCACATGATTAGCATTGTTACAGCCTAATGATTTTCTTATTCCTCTTCTTTCGGTTTCCATAATTGCTATGCTAATCCATTCCTCAGAGGATGTATACAGAGCAGGGGGAGGGAACCTTCAGCCCTCCAGATGCTTTAGACTGCAACTCCCAGAATTCCAAGCCTATATTGCCAAGGATAATTATTGTGGGAATTTTGGTTCAAAACATCTAGAGGGCTGATAGTACCCTGCCTTTGATATAGAGGACAAAACCATGGAACTGATACTTGTGTAGAAGAATGTCCCACTGTTCTCAAAGGGACTTCCAAGCACCGTTGCAGAGGATTGGACTATTTAGTCATCGGTCTTGGGCAGACATTACCTCAGTAACAGAAATTCCACTTCAGACAGTAATAAGATAGCTGTTTATGTTGCCAGTAGAAAATGCACATATAAAACAAATAGTAAACTGCCTGAAGTTCCTTTAGGAAGATGGACGGTATAGAAATAAATAAATACTGCAATGATTTGCTGTATTGCTAAAGTTTAGTTTGTGGCTGTCATTTCATATGCAATCGAAAGCAGTATTAACCATGTCTAGAGGTAGCAAAAACCAACAGTTGGAGAAACAGAAATTAGATGGGAGGAAAATGCAACTGAATTTCATTATGAGCATCATTGACTAGCAGGAAGAATGAATGGAAACACACCAGATGAAAACATTTTGTAGCATATTCTCCCTCCCTCCCTCCCTCCCTCCCTCTCTGTCTGTCTATCAATCCATCTCTGTGTATTTGTGTGTGAGAGAGACTGGGGGTGGGGAGGAAGAGAGAGATCTTCCCATATCTCTACCACTGCCTCCCCATGTGCAAACACCATCTTGGCGTCTTTAAAAATACATTTGGGTTTCAAGAAATAAAGAAAAATGTAATGAATAAGTGCTCTGTAAACCTTTTTAAAGAATAATAATCCCTAAAACAAGGGATTCCTAAAACTATTGTATTTTCGAGCTTTGCACCTGTTTATGTGACTGATCTAGCTCTTATATCTCTATACTGTATTTTTGTATTTTAGATAGCATATTGACAGCAAAGTCAATTGAAAAGTAATAATAATTAAAAACAGATAAAATTTCATGATGTAATGTCAAACACTTTTCCAAATTCTAATCTTCCCACAACCCCACAGCATGGATGCACAACTTGGGGTCACCTGTGCCTTCCAGCCGTTCCTTGTGTGGCCTACAAAAACAGTGAAACACTGTTTCCTGCAAGCCAAGTGACCAGCTGGACTGTGGCAGAGAGAAAAAAATGGCATTGCTTGCTTCTCATAGCTGCTAGTAGTCATAGAGAAAAAAATCCATCTTGATGGAAAGAATTGGGGACGACAGAGGTAAAAGCACCTCTGAATCCTGCACCCCTACTTCTATGACTCCTATTGGTAGTTCGATTAAGGTGGGGACAGGGTGGGGCAGAGATGAGAGAGGCTCTGATTTCTACCATTAGTGAACCCTCAGTCTCCTTTAGCAAGGGTGTTTTAACTTTTTCATCCCTGTGCTGGAGTCATGGGAGGGAAGAGTTTATACAGAGATAGAGATGGTTAAAGACTGGTGCCGGCACTGTGTCTCATTAAAAATCAAGCCTTTCCCCAATGGATTTCATAGACAACAACCATCCTGACATTTTCATATCCACTCTATAATTTAAACTGGAGTCCATTTTAGATCTAACCCACATATCGATTTTGAACAGATTTACTGGCACTTTCATTGAATGGCACATTATGGGTTATGCTTATTTAAGTATTGCTGTGAAGCAGGAGGAAAAGAGAGGGAAGAGACGAGGATGAAGACACAAAATATGTTACCCGATGGCATCACTGGATCTAGGCAAAACTGAAGGGTCGGT
>CM074749.1:22797183-23264683 GCA_037367245.1 Phrynocephalus guinanensis
CGGCTCCCCTCTCAGCAGGGGCGGCGGGGGCGGCGGGGAAGGAGGGTCCCTCGCCCCCATGAAGCCACCCCCCCCCCCAGCGAGGGCGGAGGAGGAGGAGGAGGAGGAGGAGGCTCGCTCGCTCCCTCCGGGCCGCCTTGGGCTGGGATGGTGGTCCTCCTCCTCCTCCTCCTCCTCCTCCTCCTCCTCCTCCTCCTCCTCAGGCTGTGTGTGTGTGTGTGTGTGTGTGTGTGTGTGTGTGTGTGTGTGTGTGTGAGGATGCGGGGGGAGGGATGACTTGCGCGCGCGCGAAGCGACTCCTTCCCTGCCTCACATTTTTACCTCAGGAAGGGACCACGCGCCCGACCTCCCCCCCCCCCACCACCACGCGCGCGCCTCTACATTCCCTCACAGGCGCGCGCGGGCGCTCCATCCTTCTCTCTCTCTCTCTCTCTCTCTCTCTCTCTCTCTCTCTGTGCGTGTGACTGAGTGAGTGACTGAGAGAGAGAGAGAATCTTGCTCGCTCGGGCGCGCGCGCGCGGGTCAAGCGGGTCAAGCGGGGAGTGCGTGGGCGCGCGCGCGAGCGACCGTTGGAACACCTGGCGGGGAGGGGGACGGGGGGGGGGAGGGGGGGCACAGCCCTTTGGCGCGCGCCTGCCTGACCTTCTCCCCTGAGGAGAATGTATTAAGTTATAGGCGAATGAGGGGCACATTCTATTTATTTATTTATTTATTTATTTATTTATTTATTTATTTATTTATTTATTTGGGTATTTTTAACCTCCCCTTTCTCCTTGGAAAAAGGACCCAAGGCGGCTTACAGTCATGAGGGATAACATACATTCCAGTACAATTAAGACATGATAATCTACAGTCCCATACAATTAAGACATGTTCAAGTATTTGAGAACAAGGAACTGAGGGACATCTTACAGCCTTAATAGACGACAATACATTAAAGCAACACGGTTATAAGTAGTCATACACACAAAGTCTATGTGAACCTAATGATTCACCTAAAAGACACAAAATGGCAGGTCTATCATTCAGGGAAAGCTTGCCTGAAGAGAAAGGTCTTTGCCTGTTTCCGGAAGGACAACAGAGATGGGACAGTCCTGGCATCTAGTGGGAGGGAGTTCCAGAGTCTGGGCGCAGCAGTGGAGAAAGCCCTTTCATGGGTTTCCACGAGATGGATGATGATGATGATGATGATCGCCTCTGATTCTGGACACACTGCAACAATTTATTAATTAATTTATTTATTTTGCATTTTAGGCTTGCCTGGAAAACAGGTTTTGCCAATAATTACTTGTTAACACGAGATTTCTACCCTGACCTATAGCTTGAGTGCTTCTGGCGGGCTGCACTCAAAGTGCCAAATGAAACACTTTTTAAGAAAAACCTATCACAAGCATCTATATGCTCTTGAAAAAAGAATATTTATTAATTTATTATTAATTTCTTATATTTTTATCCCACCCATCTGGTCCAAGGGCTCCTCTTGTCCCCTTACATGAGGTTTCCAAAAGCAACTCAAGCCTTAAATCTTAAAAGCTTTGCTTGAGATTCATTTTGTTCAGTGGGACAATGTAGCTCATGTGTATTGGTTTTGTTTGTTTACATTGTATCTTTCATTCTCCTTCCACCTTGCTTGGTGTTCATTTGCTGCAAGCTACTTATAAACACCCTGAAATAAAAGAAACATTGTTCTCATTTCTTGGCAAAATAAAAACTCCTGAGATGGTCTAGACTGGTGTGTGTGTGTGTGTGTGTGTGTGTGTGTGTGTGTGTGTGTGTGTGTGTGTGTGTGTGTGTGTGTGTGTGTGTGTGTGTGTGTGTGTGTGTGTGGCAGGGGGAAGACAATCCACTTGCAGAATTAAAACCCATTGAACCCTATTGGGATTTGCAAGCAGTCAGCTTGGAATAAGTCCCATTGAACTTGGAGGAATCTACGTCCCTCTAAATATTTCAAGGGTTTGCACTACTAATGAGCTTAATGGCTGACCAAGGAGTCAGGCCTGGATTTTTCTGGCCTCAGATCCCAAATATTTTCTCTCTCTGTCTCTCTCTGTTTCCCTCAAACAATGTTCCTTCCAGGAAGCAAGTGAGGTTGATAGAGCTGACAAGAAATGGAGGGACTGGTCCAAAGTTGGGTGGGTGCTTTTACCCATTCCATTAGGATGACGCTTTGGGAGGGGCAGCCTTCAAAATGTTTGTGCGTTGCATCATCCATCAGCTCTAGTCAAGTAGTAGTAAAGGATGATGGGGATTGTAGTCCAGTGTTAGCTAGAGAGCCACATATCACCCGTTTTGTGATATGGAATTGGGTTACATAAGAGTTTGGTTACATACCTATAAAACTGACAGCCACAGAGCAGCAGGGAAGGGGGGGAGAAGGTTCTTCTAATCAAAATTAGGATCAAGAGCTCCTAGTCAATAGACACCCAAAGGAACAACCCATAACATCATGGAGCAAAATGGGCTCCATGATGTGGCGGGCGGAGGCCTTCTGTGGATCAATCCAAGACTGTCTGGCCAGCTGCAAAGGGAATGTGACTGTTCCAGCACCACGGACAGCTCCATAACCTCAAAGAGTCTCCACTGTCTCCAAAAGATTGTTTTTCTTAAGGATGAGAATGTGCTTTTGAAGAACAAGGCAGAATTCCCTCTACTGAAGGACACATCTGCTGTGGGCCAAGTGATGAGTTAGCAAGCCACAGTATAAATCCGTCCTGAAGGTAGCAGTCTGTGTAAGCTGGTTGAGGGTAGGATCAGATTCCAGATACCTAGGAATCAACCAGGCTTGGAAGCTGTTGTTTGCACTCAACAAGTGTAGCAGGAGATGCAGTTCGATTAAGGCAAGGGCCAATCCATGGCTGGTTGTGAACCACCACACCATGGCTCATCAGATCAACTTATCTTGAAACCAGAGTAAATATTTATTTTTAAAAAATAAGATACTTTTTGATTTTCAGTGCCTCATCCACACAGACTGCATGGGATGCAGAAATACTATATTAGTCAAGGTGGATGATAATTTTATTTGGTTCATGTTTTTTGCAAGAACTTCCCAGTGTTTGCAAATTTCTTCACAAATCTTCCAGAAAGAACTGAAAACCTGTTTAGATCTTTGGGCGGGGGGGGCGGGGGGAGAGAGAATTGGCAGATCTGCTCACTCAGTTGGGGGTGCTTAAATTTCAGCCTGGTTGTGATTTGAATGTCCCCACCAGAGCCACATTCCTGGTGTTGAACCGGGGTTGCCACTTTTGTGTTGCATTCCTCCTATGTTCCCCAATTAAATGCAAAACGATTCTTTGTAAACAGGAGACAGCAACAACCACCTTTGAACTGCAAATGTTCCAGGGATCCTGTGGATCACAGAGTCCTAACCTTTGGCTCCAGAGGCCTAAACCACTGAACTATCTAGCATTTCCATTGTTGTATCAATTGAATTTGACTAATACAGATGGTTGAGCGTAACATTTGATTTTAAACAGTGTAAAAACATTCAGAGTGTTATGGGCAAGTGAGTAAGCAAAAATTGACACTAGGAAGAAAACAAGACTGACTGATTTGTTTGTCCCTAGATACTACATCTGAGTATTGGACATGCTAGCCATTGATGACAGGCTTTTTGAGGAAATGGCTGGGCATTAATCAGTGCACTCAGGACCACAGAGGTACTAGCTAGAATTTATGGCTTTTTCCAGCAGCAGCAAAGACCTTCTAATTCAGACAGGCTATCAGCAGTTCAAATGACTGCCAAGAAAGGGGCTTTCAACCCACTGGTGCCTTTTTTACTGACAGGCTTTTGAAAAGACATTTCGCTTCCCTGGTGTGTTTTAGCAGTATAATTCAATCTTGTTTTGAACTGCAGAATTTCTGGCCTGCTTTTAATCTGCATCCATTTTTGTCTGCCACCATATGAGAACTATCTTTAGCCCCATTTCAGTAAAAAAAAAATATTGAGTACAATATAGCAGCTTCAACATACATGGGGTGGTGGTGGGGTCTCTGATACAGCTGTCAGATCCTACACTTTATTTTAAGGCCCACACTGGTGGAGGAGAAATGAAAGCATGACTACCCCTTTGAAGGAGATGCAAATGAAATGATTCAAAGCCAAGGAAAGAATAATGCTTGTAATACAGCTTTTAGGATTTATTTATTTCTCCCCCTCACTCAGATCCTAAGTAGAACACAGATTGAGACCCAGGGGCAGGAGTCTGAGATTAGTGTTTATTCCATGGAGTAAATATTAGGGACAGATGCCCTGTTGACAATAATAGAAAGGATCCTCAAATGGTCCCCTGGGGAAGTAGTTGTGCCTCTGAGGAATACGATTTGCTATACCCGACTGGCATAGCAAATTGAGCTCTGTCACCCCAGAGGCTTTCATGTCGAGGGAGAGGTGGAACTGAAGTGGTACCACAGAAATTCAGTCAGAATTTCAGAACAAAAAGGGCAGGCAAGGCAGGGTTTCACCATGCTGTTCTGAAGAGATAAGATACAGATGAACAAAACTGAAAGATATCCACTTCCAAACCATGCATCAAGTGGGTAGGCTAACAAAGGGTTCCCTTTTAAAAAAGTATGGAGGGGGGGAGAGTCTTGGGAAAGAAATGAAGATGGGTCTGAAAAACCAGAGAGCATGGGAGGCAAAATTTAATCTCTCCCTGGACACCCAGAGCTAAAGCAGGCATGCAGTGGCACCTGAGGCCAGGCACTGAGATCCACAACATCATGATTGTTGTTTATATTTTTAATTCTTTTGAACCACCATGTGGGATAGATGTTCCTGTTGAAGGAGCATGCCGTAGATAGGAAAAGAATGCTTATAAAAAAAATTAAAACCTAAGAAGATTACACAGGGAGGAAAAGAAGCATGTGTCCAAAACCACAATCCCATAAATCATCCAAAGCTGAAGGATGCAAAAACGTCCTTAGATTCTGCTTGAATGACAATATTTATTTATTTATTTATTTATTTATTTATTTATTTATTGAGCTTATATACCGCCCGTCTTCCCGAAGGAACTCCGGGCGGTTTACAACAAACAATGTAACAAAATAGTGGTTAAAAATAAGGAGGAGTCAATGTGTTTGGAGGCTTTCTCTTCAAGGGTTCCTGAAAGGGACATTATTTTTACAAGTCTCAAAGAGGCACAAGGTGCTTCCAGAGAGGCAGCCCATAACTCCATAAATCAAAAAGCGTGTCTGTTTCCTCTTTTTCTCCATCGAAGGAGGAGGAGGAGGAGGAGGAGGAGGAGGAGGAGGAGGAGGAAAGGAGGAGAAGGAGAAGGAGAAGAAGGAGGAGGAGGAGGAGTCTACACACAGAATAATTACAGTTCCTCCCCCAGTAAAATCCAGCATGAGAAGCAGGGTGATTCAACAACGACAAGCTTCCTCATGGGTGTCATTTCCGGATATTGGTGCCACAACCCAGAGGACCCTGTTCTTTGAGTCCACCCAGCTGACCTCTCTGCCCCATGGTTGTGACTGCCATTGTTGCTGCTGTTGTTGAGCCTGTGATGTCAATGGAAGGGGAAAGTCTCAGGTACAGAGCGAGCGAGAATGTTCTCTTTGCCTAATTGCTCCTTCAGGGGCCCAATACATTTCCGAAGAAACAGCACTTCCTTTTAAATAGCCTTGCATTTCCTAGTCAATCCAAATATGGTTTAATTAGTTAGTATCATTACATTTACCAAATATCAAAACTGCATTCATCGTTCATTTGATCTCATTTATTCAAGATGGGCCATCCATAATCTTGACATGGGGCTGACCTGCAAAGACTCTACTCAGCTGGGTGTGGACACCTCTGAACCAAGGTCAGGCCAGGCTGGTATCATTTGGTCCACACCACCACCAGCAACAGAAAGGCAATTGTTTCACCTGTTCAATCCCTTCCTGGCATGTCTGGGCCATCCGAATGCCAACAGAGCTGGTGTTGAGTTCTTGCTGGCCAATCAGAAAAAACCAAACTCATTTGCAAGGTATGTGCAATTATAATTGGAAGGTTTTTTTTTTGCACGGAGCCCTCTGCAGCTTCTGATTTGTCCCATACTTTCTAAACAGGGAAATGCTAGCATTCACGGCACTCCAGAAGCTGAACTAGCAATGAACAGAGTTGTCGGGGATACAAAAAAAATGACCTCAGGAAGTTTAGTCATGGTGAAGCAGTGTGTAGCCCCAAAGGTTCAGAACGTTTCCTCTCTCCTCCATTTTTGGAAACGAATTATCTCGTTTGAAACTCATTTTTGCCAGTCTCCTCATGAATACAGTTTCCATTAGTGGAGGCGTGATTGGGAGATCAAAAGTTCTAATTTCCTTGAGCAGGAAAGGCAGCTTTTCTTTGAGCGGGAGCAGCTTTTGTAACCGTCTCCCACCAGGTAGGAAGGTGGGCGAGGAAGCTGTAAGTGTGCCAAGCACAATGAGCTATTTTAATCAGAGGAAACAAAAAAAATCCATCGCCAAAAATATACTCCTCCTACATTTTAGGCTGCAGTTGGCATCTGTCTTTCCCAATTTGTCCTAGGCTGCTCAGCTATCACAGAATCAATTACCACCACACCATATTTAATTACCAAAATGTTTTTTTCCTTTCTAACCACTTGCTGGAAGGGGAGATTTTACAAGCTTTAAGCCCCACTTACCTAAAATGAAGCATCTCAGTCAATTCATTTAATGGTCTCTGTGCTTGCTTTTTCCTCTGGAATCCTGCTGTGACTTTAATATAGAATCTCTCTCTGTGTGTGCAATAAAACAAGGCACGATTCACATCTCAGCTTGGGCTTCAACTCGCTGGGTCCCACCTCTCTCAGAAAATCCTCTTAAAAACCCCAGAGTTTATCTATGATTGGATCTTTCAATAAGTTACTTTTTGAGCGATGATCTTAGAATGCTAAGACCAACCCGTGCCTTTAACACAAGCCACTTGTTTGGCCACCACCCTAGAGCAGGGGTGTCCAAACTTTTTGCAAGGAGGGCCAGATTTGGTGAGATGAAAATGTGTGGGGGCTGACAATTCAGCCAATTTGGCCCCCAGGCCGGACTTTGGACAAGCCTTTAGGTCCTTTAGGACATGCAAGGAGGCAGGGAGGACGTTGCAGCAACGGAGCCAGGGGAGGGTAGGGCAGGCAGGTGGTTAGGGAGATGGACAGAGGCAGGGAGGGCAGGCAAACCATAAAACTGCAAGCTGACACCTTTATCTGGTAGGGGAGGGGCCATCTGGTGGGGATGTGCGACAGGCTGAGACAGCACGGAGAAGAGGCTGCGGGCCACTCCAAATTTGAAAACGGGGCACATTTGGCCCCCGGTCCTGACTTTGGACATGCCTAGTGCCTACCCTAGAGGAAGCACCACTGTCAAAACTGGACCTGGCTAAACTGGGCTGGCCGCAGCAGTGGCCTAACGCACCCCACCCTGTTCTTGTGTTCCAGTCCCCAAAGGCGCACATCCCTACCAATGGGCAAGGCAAATTCTGTTGTGGTTTTTTTGTGGTGGCGGGGAGTGGGGCAAGGAGATGGTGCTTGATCTCTTCTCCTTCAAACACAGACTCCCTGTTAAGGCCGTGCTGCATACCTAATTGGCCTGAAACTTTCCCTTTCCGCTTTTAAACAGACAAACAACAACAACAAAGGCAAAACCGAGAAGATGTTTGACAGGCCTTATGGAAATGAGTAGATGCAGAAGTGAGCTCCGGCACATTGCTAAGCAGGTGTGCATCCTCTGTATGGGGAAAATTTCCTTTTCATCAAGGCTTCCACCAGCCAAGTTTTCTGACACCCTCAAGAGTCATTGCTAAAAATAACACACCAAAAAGTGGCACTTTTCCATACCAGAACCCCTGACTGTTAAATCCCGCAATGCTTCGTGCCATTTTGATGACTCACCTACCCTTTTGTCTTCATTTTAATCTCTCGGAACCAAAGACATGAAGTTTTCAGTTCTTTCTTTTCTGTTCCAACAACACCCAGGGCTAAGTAAGAAGATTTCCACACAGAATTCCACTGGCAGCGCTCAGAAGACTGAGTCAATCACAGGATTTAGCCTTCTTCGGAGACAAAAAGTTGGGGTATTGGGGAACTGCCACCTCCAACTTTAAGCCCTGGTGGAGTTTCCTCTTTCTTGAGTTTCCTCTGTCTCTGGCAGGTCTAAAATTTATTCCATAAAACTCAGGCATCTTGTGCCATCCAGGAAGCCACAAGACTTGTGTCTAGGGCACAGCCGACATACTTAATGGGCAGAAAGCTTGTAAGGCTGGGGATTCTGGGAGTTGTAGTCCGTGAAGGCAACTTCCAGAAGGTTTTGCATGCATCTGAAGGTGACACGAACAACAGGCAAAAGAGCCATGTGGGAAGATGGTAAATGCAAGTTCACTTTTGGGGTGTTGTTAAAGTTTTGCTTGTACAGTTAGTTTCATCACAAGGGCAACAGGGCATCAGGCATTGCTTTTAGCTCAGAAAAATGTGAAGCGTCATCATGAACCCTCAGCCATTCCATGGGCAGATGAAGATCACTGCGGGCAGAAACTTAAGGTCCTTTGACCAAGTCTAGTGGCTTTAATAATAGAAAGCTATTCAGCGGGAGTTCCAAGAAGCATTAAGGGAGAGTTGGTGGCATTTTATTAGTTCAGATCAAGCCGAGGACAACGTACCTGCCTTAATAGCTTAGCAGATGGGGGTTAGAAAAATAAAAACAAAGAACAAAAACCAAAATCTGAATTCAGGCCTTGCAACAAATCAATTAAAAACATGATGACAATGAAAATAATCAAGCTGGACATTAAACCAAAGTTGAAGCCCGTCTGGCTGGAGAGATGGTTTCGCCGCAGCCATTCGATCAGTGGACCTCACAGAAGGTGTGGTGCCTGTCTTCTCATCCACAGGAAAGAGACTCCAGTCTTTCGCAGAGAATGCTTCTCAGAGAATACTTTGGCCTCTCGCATTTACACGACCATCTGTTAAACAAAGGGCTCCGGCTTACCATGTAAAAAGATCCAATATGGAGGTGTCAACCATCAAGAGCCCACCACTAAGAGCCAGCCAGCTTGGGAAGACACACCCTAAGACGAAAGGGGTCTTTGGAGTGGCAAAAAGCCAGAAGCCCACTCTTCTAGAGCCTTCGTTTCCGGAAGGAAAGGGGACAGTTTGGAAAGAATGGTCACTGGGGCATTTGAAAGCTGAGCCCCTTCCAGGGACTGGAGGGGCAAAGCCTCACTTGGAGCTCTCCATGGTTCTGAAACTGCAATTGCTCTATCTTTCCCTGTGCTATCACCAGTAACCTACTCCTCTGCCACCCCCTCTTGGGTAGAGCAGCCTGGTGCAAACAGGAGGGCCAGGGAGAGTTTCCAGAGATGGCCAGCTGGCAATACTGAAAGCCCAGCCCGTCCAGAGCGCTGTCCCCTGAGCCTTATCCACATGGAACTCAACATTTTGCAAAGAATGAGTCCGTTGCCTAATAGAGGTGAATAACATCTGCAACATCTTAGATGAGACAAAAACAAGTGCCTAGGAGTGAGACCCTCTCTCTGTGTAGCCCCCCTCTCTATATTTTCCCTTTCCCTGTTTGCTTGGTAAACATTGCTACAAAGGACAAAAGTTCTGCTATTAATGTTCCACCATCAAACATGGCCTCTGCCAACGACGTCACCTCACCTCCTTAGCATTAGACCTTTCCAGCTTAAGGGGGGCCATCTCACCCAGGAGTGGTAAAAAGTCTCTGTCATTTATGGAAGTCCACGAGTTTCTGGTAAGAAATCAAGGCTTTTCTTTCACAGAAGGGTAAATTAGAACAGAAATACGTTTCTTTTCTCCCAGGCCTTTCTTCCCCTCCCTCTCCAGCAGCAAAGAACGTAAAATGTCAGGTGACTCTCAAGCTATATTTAAAGCACCATGTTCTGCTTTAAAGGAAAACATCCTATGAAAGAGAAAATGAATTATGTTGCCATGGGAGCCCCAGCACCCAATAGAAAGTGGAGTGCAAAGGATTTCTTTCTGAAACTGATTTTTTAATGCACATATATTACAGACATTAAAACAATCCTGGAAGACTTATGAGTGACAACTGTTTGTTTGTATGGCTGAAGAATTACCACCGCCGCTGCTGCCGCCGCCGCTTTGAGCCAGATGTTTCAATTCACCAGCATTCAATTCAGAGAACTGATTTTCCAAACAACACCTTGAAAGACCACCATTGGCAGACAGAGTGGATCCCTTTAGAAGAGATAAAACTGGGCCTGCAGCCCAAATGAAGGTTATAGCTACCCACTCTTGCTAATTAACACATCTGGGAGTGGGGTACTTTGGTGCTTTTCTTTATGTATTTAGAAAAGCCTTTTGAGACAATACTGTAGTTATAGGCAAATGCACCTGAAGCTTGGGCGCAATAAGGAACTGGGAACGAGGGTACAGTGTCAGCATTGTGGTTAGTGTTGTGGATTTCCCATCCACACCATAGAATCATAGAATCCTAGAGCTGGAAGAGACCTCAAGGAGGGCCATCCAGTCCAGCCCCCTGCCATGTAAACCCCCCCCCCATCAAAGTACTCCCAACAGTAGGCCATCCAGCCTCTGATTAAAAACCTCCAAAGAAGGAGACTCCACCACCCTCCGTGGCAGCATATTCCACCAGTCATGACTGCTTTTGGCCGATCGCTAAAGAAAGCTTTGCGTCTTCTAAAGACGTACCACTAGTCTTGGCAAAGGGACACCAGGGAGACAGGCAGTTTTTTTACGCCCCATTTTGCCGATGTTCAAGAGATGTGCTCACATATCTAATCCAGTGTTTTTCTCGTTCAGAGAAAACTGTGATGATTATTGCATGGGAAAGAGAGCAGAAATAATAATAATAAAAGATTTCAGCTCCCTTTGAACACCCCTTGCTACAAACGAGAGCCAGGCAGCCTCAAGCAGCACCACATCCGTTCCTGCCCTGGAGGGAAGCAGAGCAAAATCTGTCATGACTGAGGCTTCCTGACAGGATGCTTGAACAGTGAAAGTGCGTTAGCGAGGCCTCATCATGCTTTAATGGTTGACTGATGACTGGGCAAAGCTTGGGCAAGTCAGAGCAGATCATGGGGAGTGCATGAAGAGGATGCCCCAGGTGGTGCTTGCTAGGAAAGTGTGTTTACATTTGCAAGGCCCCTGCATGGGGAGACACCAGGAGGAGGGTCCTTGCCAATGGTTCCAACTATCATTATAGGAACAGGAATGCTTCTCTTCTTCATGTTCAACTGTCATCTTAGTCATCTTATTGGCTTGAAGATGGGGAGCCAATGCAGCCACTAGGGCCGTGATGGCGAGCCTTTGAGAGACCGAGTGCCCAAACTGCGATTCAACACCCACTAATTGTTCACAAAATGCCAATACAGCCATTTAACCTGTATACAGGTGGCTATGAAGGGGTGATGTTGGGTGCCCACAGAAAGGGCTCCGAGGGCCACCTTTAGCACCCGTGCCATAGGTTCGCCAACACTGCACTAGGGAATGCCCGAAAGGGCTAGGAAAGAGGTTCTGCTCAAGCCGCTAGACAGCTGCAACCAGAGATGTGACCAACAGTGAGCTCAGTCGGTCAACGGTTCGACTCACTATAAAGTGTTTCTTTAATGCCCATGTGTTCTTCCACAACAACAGCTCATGCCTCTTGAGACTGTAAGCAAGGCATGTCCAAACTTTGGCCCTCCAGATGTTTTGGACCGCAACTCCCACAGTCCTTTGCCATTGGCAACCTAAGCTTAGAATTCTGGGAGTTGTGGTCCAAAAACATCAGGAGGGCTGAAGTTTGGACATACCTGATGTAAGCCAACTGTAGCAATCACAGAGCAATCACTTACCTTCATGGTCCAGACCCCAAACCATGCCAGAGGCAAGTGGAAAGAGATAAGGCAGCTAAGGGACAACCCAGAGCAGGCTTTCCATCCCTGTCGGGTGCTGACAAACATCCGGAGTTGGGAAGAGGACGGATTTTGTTTCATCTGGGTTTTTTAACCGATTGGCAGAATTCACTGTTCCATGACTAATAGGCAGAGCGCAGAGCAGTTATCCAGCAAACTTCCCCCACCTTTTTCAGCGCCATTCTTCACACAGAAAACGAGTACAAGAATGAAGGCATTGAGATACACATTACATACAAGCAAAAGTTTGCATGAGAATGAAATGACTAATTTGGGCCACCACTTGGCTTATACATGAGAAAGACCAGATGTACATCAGAACATGCAAACATGGAAATACATTGGAGTCAGTTCGTGAGATACTGTAATAAACAAGATACAGAAGAAATCTATGCTGTTACCTTTTGACTATTGACCTCATGACCCTGCCAATGCTTGACCTCTGGGCTCCCTGTATGGAGGAATTTCGTCCAATCCACAATGGGGAATCGAGTAAAATATAATTCATTCTCCCACAACGCGGAATGTCATTGACATAAATTGCACCAGGCAACCTGCTCTCCTGAATGCACTCTTAAGATCATTTTCATACCACCAGATGGTGCAATTCCACAAAGTGTGTTTTACATAATAGTGCAAAAAACAGTTTACAATAATAACACACTCTTGCACTCATATCAAGTGAATCCAGTGCAACACACACTTCATCATAATTCTTACCAAAGCTTTGCCAAGAGTGCCTGAATTTCTGTCCTTACACCGCAAGGAAGTTAAGAGCAGAACCGTCTGTAATGGTTGGAAATGAACTTGTGTTTGTAAAACCCTACAAACTAAGGATGTGACTACATTGCCCAAATAATCTGAGAGTTGTCTCTGGGTATTAGGGTATCTATTAATGTCATGGCCCTGGCCTCATGGGACGCCTCAACTGAACTGGCTTGATTTGGTGCAGGGGACAACACCACTCTTTAAATGGCCTTAAACAGACCCAAGACTGGCACTCTGATCTTCCTGTACGTTTGTCCAGACTATGCCAGCATTCTGTCCTTGTCCATAATTGTCTTGCACATAGTTAATGTTTTCTCCTTCTTTCTAAGTAGCATAGCGCTGCATCAGTGTTACAGATAGAAAGACTCTAGATCTATGTGATGCAGTGCTAAAGATGAGTGGTTTATTTTTAAAGGGGGGAAACAGTTTGGACAGTAAGCACGGTTTCCCATTCAGATTGCACATCACACCACTCGTTCCTGAGATCCAAGTCGGCATGAGCCTACAATTCATAAGAGAGAACAATTCATAAGAATCTGCCATGCAACACAACTGAGACATTGCTTCTCCCCTTTGATCCTGGTGCAAAGCACCTCAGGCATCCCCATGGTTGCACCACCATTGTGTCACTGTCCAACACAAACATGAATGCAGACGAGAGGCGCCTGCCTCTGAAGAGGCTGGGCTGATGGGGGAACCCCTCCGTGCTGAGAATCTAGGAAGTGCCAGCAGAAACGGATGTCTCTCAGAAACAAGCATGCCTGGGCAGGATGTATTTTATGACACCATCAGGATTAATGAAGTCTTGGTCTCAGTGGAACATAACAATGGACAATGAGAAGCTGGGTATAGAAAGCAGTCCAGTGGCACCGGCAAGAAAGAGCCATGGGTTTGTGATTTGGCACGAGTGTGCTGGTTTTGGCTCACTTTCTCAATTCAGAGGTCTCCCTCCCTTCCTCCCTCAGAGACAGAAGGTGGACAGTCTGGGAACTGCAACCGCCATTCGCGCAAGAAGAGCCCTATTAGTCCACTTAGACTAGCTCACCAAAATATTTTCCCCTACCACAGCGAGACATTTGCTTCCAAAAAGGATGCAAGGAAGAGATAATTTCTTCTCTATCCCTCGCGTGCAGTACTTTAAGACCGACTGCCGGTAAACACTGAGATTCTGCTCCTAACGACCAGGTGTCACGAGCATGTCCCCAGTGATTTAACCCAATGGCCCATCCTTCTGACCCTTGCTCCTGTCTCCACCTGTAGCTGAAGAACCAGAAACCCGCCAGCAGGAGTAGGGTGCCGTTGAACTCTGGGAGATGTAGTCCAGTCATGCGGCTTTCCTAGGCTCCGAAACCAAGGCCCAACAGCCATGGCTTCCCATTAACAAGAACTAAACGGCAGCCCACCCTGAACCTAAGGCTGCCAGGCCCAAATGATGAGGAGGGTGATTAACAGGATATTTTAATTAATTATTGCACAGGAGGACAAGCAACAAAGGTGGATGTGTACCAGTGGAAAGTCAATATTTGTAGTGCATCGAGCATCCTAGCATTGCTGCTCCATTTCGTGCTACAAGGGATTTTATACGTTTGAGGAAGTCCCACGGAAAATTCCACAAAAGGATGTAGGAAATATAACACAGGGTCAGCCTTAAGACGTCTACTGGGGCACTTATCAGATAGGAGAGGTTATCAGCAGAGCTCTGGACCAAAACCAAAAAAAGAAAAAAGAAAAGAAAAAAGAAAGCATTTTCATTCCCACCCCTTGTGCCAACAATGAATCACTCTTTAATGGTTTCCATTGCCCTGGACACAGGTGCTGCACGCCATAACCCGCCGCAAACGTCACATCTGTTGAAACAGGACAGTTTTATCATCCTGCACCTGATTGTGCCGCGTGTTCAGTGAATACAAAAGGAATCCTGATGTAAGACTGAGGCGAACAGGAAAAGGAGCTGAAACATCAGAGACGTTTTTTGCTACAGGTGTTCTGCACAGAAACAACACTTGTTTTTTTTTGAAAGGAAGGAAGGAAGGAAGGAAGGAAGGAAGGAAGAAAGAAAGAAAGAAAGAAAGAAAGAAAGAAAGAAAGAAAGAAAGAAAGAAAGAAAGAAAGAAAGAAAGAAAGAAAGAAAGAAAGAAAGAAAGAAAGAAAGAAAGAAAAGAAAAGAAGAAAAGAAGGAAGGAAGGAAGGAAGTCCAAAACAATCATCGTTATCAGCATCATCGTAATCTTAACCTTAACTCTCTTGTAGTCTTTTCAGTCTGATCTGTATTCATCTCTTTTAAAGTCATCGTTTTAAAGATGATGCTCAGTGCCATCAGCTCCTGTCCGTCACCAGGGTGCAGGCGATTCCAGTTGCCTTCCTTCCTGCCCACATTTATGATTTCTGAATTGCCCAAGCAAAATCTAGAGGAATGCTCAGATCAAACCAAGAGACCCCCCACATTTGATCTCGGTGGCCCTGCTGCGGTCTTACTCACTTTGTTTCAGATTTGTTCCAAAGAGGCAAAACTCCTCTACGTTCATTTTTTCTAAATAAATTCCAAATTGGAAGGACCTCCCTCCCTCCCTAATTAAAAAAAAAAAGTCATACATGTATACTTGTGGCAGGCATTACACATCAGCCAGAACAGTATTTCAGCTGTGAGTAGAAACGAACAAAAAAAAAGTGGCAATGACATTCACGGATGTGTTTATGATCTGCTCTTTGGTAGGTCATAAAATGAAAACAAACACTATATAACAAAGAGCCCTAAAAGTGCTGGCAGGAAATTCCTGCCCCCACACTGCTACTTGCAGTTGGTGCAGGTCTGGAGGTAGGGATTTTTGAACCTACATTTCCTCAAGACAAGTGATCTATTTAATGTCACACCTAGGCTCAAAAACTGGCTTCCATGTTACGCACCAGGAGCGTCACACACAATTCTAATCCCATTTATTGCCGGTCATTAACTCACCTGTATTTAGCTGGACACGTTCCAGGAGGCATTATATATATATTTGCCCACTCAAACGGCAATGTTTGGGGGCACCCATCCTTCCATGCTAGACTTTGGGGAGTGAAATATGGATGGAAGCTGGAGGTGAATAATGGCCAAGCACGCCTTGAAGAATAATGTGCTTGTTCAAGGTTATAATAATCAGGTCCACATCTTCAGTAATTCATTAACCAAAAAACAGCCTGCCTCATTAACCAAGCAGCTTTGAGGTGGCTTTGCATCGAAATTCCACACATGCTGCCAATTAGGGAAGCTAGAATTGCACTCACCAGAATGGCGATGCGGTCGGATTTTAAAAGCTATTAAGGTGACTTGGTTAATTTGGCACCCGATTCATACGCTTCCTCCTAACCTGGACAGCAGGCCAAAGACCCAGGCCCAGCACTGACGGCTGGTCAGATTCATGGCAGTGAGATGCCACCTGGGCTGAGTAGCATCCCTCCTGCCCGCCGCTCATCACGGCAGCCCCTCATTTCCGTTCCTCCTGGCCCCTGAAAATTCTCTGAACCCAGCAATATTCTGGCCCTGGCCAGGAAGATTGTTTGTACGTCCACCTGATGCCAGTGAAAAGACATGCCGTTCCCTTAGCAGAGCTGCTGAGGGCTCACATGCTGCCTTGAAAGAAAGCCTGGGGTTATCCCATTGCATTCCTGGACTGCTCTTCTTGTGAGGCAGTGGGGCTTAGTGGACAGAGCAACAGGTCAGAACATGGCCTTTTAGGCCCTCTTCCCTTCCCTGAGCAGGGCAAGTGGACATCACTTATTCATAGACTAGAGAGACAAGTGGATTTGTGTAGCCATAGAAAAAAAAACACCCCAAAGTTCAAATAATATGGAATAATCCATCAAATACATTGCTCAGCTAAATATCATCCAAGGTCAACATGAAAGGAGGAAGTTTTGTCGCAAGAACCAGGTTTTATTAGCCGATTGAACTGCATTTGTGAGAATGTTGATCTTGGGTGGCTTTTAGTTAAGCCACTTATTTGATTATTTTATATTATTTGTAGTTTGTTGTTATTGCAATGGCTATGGCTATACAAACCAGCTGGTCTGTCACTTATTCATAAGGTCACCCATGGCTCGGAAGAACCTTGTCTACACCTAACAAACCACCATCCAACAGTTTCGCTCTCCATCGCCCCCGCCTTGGGCTCTGAACCTGTTGGAATCACCTTGAGCCGCTCACACTTTGTGATCCTGGCCGGCCTCACAGGGTCGCTGGGAGGATAAAATGGATCTGTCGAGCCATTTATGCTGTGGAGCCCATTGGAGAAAGAGCAGGGCTGAAATGTAACATATACTATGTAATTAAGACTGCATTCCAAGTGTGAGACCCCGTTAGAGCACACCTAAGGAATAGATTGCTGAATCCTAGAATCATGGAGTTGGAAGGGATCTCTAAGGCCATGGAGTCATAGAACATGACCCGGCAAATCTCCCAGTCCTGGTCAAGTGAATACAGAGGTCCTCCTGTATGGCAACTTTGTGTGTGTGTGTGGGGGGGGGGGTAGGGCCAGATTCCGATGCCTGAAGATGCTTCGGATGCCCAGAAAGAAGGAAGCATCAGAGAAAGTATTTTTTCACCCAGCGCATTGTTAGTCTGTGGAACTCCCTGCCACACAATATGGTGATGGCACCTGGCCTGGATGCCTTCAAAAGGGGATCGGACAGATTCCTGGAGGAAAAGTCCATCCCAGGTGACAAACCATGATGGAGATGTGTCCATCTCCAGGCTTAAAACCAGGGTCCTTCAAGGGCCAGATGCAGGGGAGTGGGATCAGGAGACAGAGATCTAGTCTCATGCGCTCCCAGACGCATCTGGTGGGGCCACTGTGAGATACAGGGAGCTAGACTAGATGGGCCGTTTGGCCTGATCCAGCATGGCTCCTCTTATGTTCTTATGTAAAGAAGGAACAGGCAGCTTAGCCTGTGTTTCAGAGCCAAAAGCAGAAAATGAGACCCTGCTACTCTCCAAAAGCAGAGAAGAGATGGAGGAAGGCCTAGCGTGTTCTAAATAAATTCCAAATTGCACATGGCCCAGACCGAGAAGGCGCATTAAACCTTGGAGCGATATGACAGGCAAGGCAGCCTCCTAGGGCTGGTCCTGCAGGATCCTGTGCCTCCTGAGACCTGCCCCCATCATGCTTTGCTCCCTTCTAGAAGCTGCTTCTACTCTAGGGGTTCGTCAGGGGGCCACGTAATGGACTGCATCCGAAGACCTCCACGGTGTGTGTCATGCTCTCTCAAGCCACACTTCCTTTGCAGAGGCCCTAATCAGGTTTTCCAGGCCTTGGAGCTGATTCAGAAGCCGTTTCTGCAACTCCGACACCCTTTCCTGTGGGTTTCCATGGCCAGGCAGGGATTTGAACCCAGATCTCCTCTAGTTCATCCCCGCAAGAGAATCACGGCCTTCCAACTTCCACTCCTTCTTTGCTGGTGGGGTGGATACAAAAAAAACAAAACATGTTCAACAGATATTTGCCACAAATTGCCAAATGCGTCTTTGCCTTCATGATATCCGGAACCCCCCCCCCCCCGAGATGACCAGAGAGAGCCGTCCGCCTTTGATTCTGCCCTCTCCCGCCCTTCCTCACCTCACGCTGGCTGGTCTCGCCCACACTCCTGCGTCTACCAGAAATTCAGGTTGCTGACCAAAGGTCACCCGACGGCGAGCGCAAAGGAAGAAACTTCCTCTTTATGGATTTCTGCCTGGTTGGTTCATCAATTTGCTAAGTGGAATGGTTGCGACACAGCCAGGGGTTGGGTTGGGTGGGGTGGGGTGGGCAAAGACTCGGCCAGCGGCCGGCCCTCATTCAACTCCTCCCAGCCTGGACTGTAACCTGTCACAGCCACTCTCAGGTTACACTTGCGTGCCGTCAAGAGAGGAGAAACGAACCAGCTGTGAGGGAGAGGCTTCTCCAGCACTGGAGCACCTGCTGCCTATGATAACATCCACCAGGGACCTTTGAACCAGCAGCTCAGAATCAATTTTCCCCTCTAAGCAAACCTTTGGAGCGCGAAGGAACCAGGGCACAAGTTTCTCCTCCACCACCGTCAAGGAATGAGAAGATGCATCTCTCCGAAAGGAGACTTTTCACCCAGATCTCCCGTTTCCTGGCCCTAGGCGTCTTGATGCTGTTTGCCACGGTGGTGCTGAAATACACCCAGTGGGACTGCGAGTTCAGCCACCTGGGTCAAGACACAAAGGATCCCAGGAGCCGTTTCTGCAAGAGCAGGCTCTACCGGTCCGTAAGCCTCTCCGCCCGCCAAGGGGGCCTCAATTGCTCTCGGATCACCCGGGGCGACCCTGAAGCCGTGGAGGAGGCTCTGCTGAGCCGGTTGCAGCGTGGAAACAAGAGGGAGCCACTGGAGGAGAAAGACTACCTGAACCTGACGAGAGACTGCGGGGCTTTCAAAGAGAGCCGGAAATACCTCCAGTTCCCGCTGAGCCAAGAGGAAGAGAGTTTCCCCATCGCTTATTCCATGGTGGTCCATGAGAAGATCGAGATGTTCGAGAGGCTCTTGAGGGCCATCTACGCCCCGCAGAACGTGTACTGCGTCCACGTGGACCAGAAGTCCCCGCCAGCTTTCCAAGAGGCCGTCCGGGCCATTGCCTCCTGCTTCGAGAACGTCTTCCTGGCGTCTCGGCAGGAGAGGGTGGTGTATGCCTCTTGGTACCGGGTGCAAGCCGATCTGAACTGCATGGAAGACCTCCTTCGGAGCAACATGCCGTGGAAGTATCTCCTGAATACCTGCGGGACCGATTTTCCGATCAAGACCAACGCAGAGATCGTCCAGAGTCTGAAGCTTCTGAAGGGCAGGAACAACATGGAGTCAGAGAGGCCGTCGTCGGCGAAGCAGGCCCGCTGGAAGTACCGCCACGACGTGGTCGACACGGTGGTCCGAACTTCCACGGAGAAGAGCCCCCCTCCTCAAAGCTCCCCCATGTTCACGGGGAACGCCTACATTGTGGTCACCCGGGAGTTCGTCCAACATCTTTTCGAAGACCCGACGGCCAAGCAGCTGCTGGAGTGGTGCAAGGATACGTACAGTCCGGATGAACACCTCTGGGCAACCTTGCATCGGATGCCCGGTGTACCAGGCTCGGTCCCTTTCAACGCCAAATTTGACCTCACCGACATGAACGCCATCGCGAGGTTGGTGAAGTGGGTTTACAGCGAAGGTGACATCAGCAAGGGGGCCCCCTACCCACCGTGCACGGGGGTCTCCCGGCGAGCGGTGTGTGTCTACGGGGCTGGGGACCTCCACTGGATGCTGGCTCAGCACCACCTCTTGGCCAACAAATTTGACCCCGAGGTGGACGACAACGCCATCCAGTGCCTGGAAGAGTACCTGCGCCACAAAGCCATCTACGGGAAAGAACTCTGAGGGACGCAGGGACCCTCTCAAAAACTTGGCTGCTCCCCTTGTGTTACACAAGGGCGGTTGACTTGTAGCATGGTGGAGGACCTTCAAAGCCAGAAAGGGCTTCCTCTGAAGGAGACAGAAACTCCTGCGAGGTGGGAAGAGGGCATTGTCCCCTGGGGCGGAGAAAGCAAGGTGACTTGGGTTTCCACCCCACCAACACCTCCCCAGAAGGCCACTTGGATTAGTCACTTCTGCCTTTGCCTGCAAAGGGGGTGGGGTGGGAACCATGCCTTTCAGAAGTAGTTTATTTTTCTGAAAGTCTTTTTTTTTTTTTTTAAAAAGAAGGCACACGAAGGAAGAAACGTGTGTTTTGTTCTTGTTCGAGATCCCTTAACTTAATTTCCTTTCCACCCTGTATGATCTATCCAGGGGTTGGGCATCAATGCAGATGGCATTGGAAGGAGGAGGTTGGCGTGGCAGCACCATGTGGATATGTTGGCCAGCAGGTCCCATGACATCCCCCCCCCCCAAGTAGGATGTGTGTGAAGTACCGTGAGACCAATTTGAGCTCTCTCTCTCTCTCTCTCTCTCTCTCTCTCTCTCTCTCTCTCTGTGTGTGTGTGTGTGTGTGTGTAGGGATGGGGATGGGAATTCCAATAGAAGATTTTTACGGCAACTGCTTCCTTACGGAAAGAGGCAACTGGGGTGGCACTAAACAGCACATTGAAAATAATATATGATAGAAGCTGCTCAAAGTTTTATTGCTAAACATGGGACACAAGTCCAGGTCCACTCAGAGGGGAAAGGAATCCTTCTTAGTCCGGCCCGATGCCTGCAATACCTCATCTTTTTTGACTTCCTTGTTGGCCATACTCCAACTTATTTCAAGCATGGCTTTGCAGCACCCACGCCGGCAAAAGGAAGGGGGGGTTAGGTTCAGTAGTTAGCCTCCACCAACTATCAAAAGCCGCTGATCCATTGAAGGAACCCTCCTGACATTCTTAATATGGAAGCCGGTTTCTCTGTGAGCAAACCGAGAAAAAGAACAGGCTGCTTTTGGCAAAAAGCTGTTGTCCCTCCATGTATCTCCACGCTGGAAAGGCAACAAAAATGGGTGACTTTTGATCCGAGGCAAAGGAGAACACCTTTTGCGTGTGGGCAGTACTGGGGAAAGTTACTTGTCTCAGCCACAACCGCCACCGTATCTCCAGCGCCGCTGACGTGTTACAAAAGAGGCAGGATGAGGTTGGTGGCGAGGGAAAGAGACGCCAATGAAACAGGTGGGGAGAGAAGATGGAACTTTGGATTTTATTTTATAAAGTCTGTCGCCAACACCGTCTGAGCCATCACATGTTCAGTTTCAAAAGGGTGAAACGTTGCTTCTCGCCCTGCTATCTCAGGTCAAGATTAATTTTCGTGTGAGGCTACCTGCCTTGAACTGTCCACAGTGGCTCGTGGGATGGGGAAAGTCAATTAAAGGTAATGAATGAAATAAAGCATAGCTTGCTGGGAGGGGACCGGCATGTCGCGTGTGAATCCCCGTCGCGGCCTCAACTGTTATGGCTGCAAGCTTTGCAATTTGAGGTCATAGTGCCAAGAAAACCCTAACTGTGCAGAGAGAAGAAACCAAGTGTCACAGCCAGAGCGCTACTGTGGATAGAGCGCCGGATGAGGCCTCAGGAGGAGGCCTCCTAAAATATTATTTTTATTTTTATTTTATTGTGTTACTATTTATGGTTTTGTTGTATAAATTGTTTGAATGTATTAATTGTTGTAAACCACCCAGAGTGACCTCGCTGCCAAATGAGCGGTATAAAAATCCAATAAATAAATAAATAAATAAATAAATAAATAAATAAAATTTGGGCTCAAATTCTTGTACGGCCGCAGAAAGTCACTGGGGAAGGAAAACCATAAACTCTGCTCCTTAGGAAGACCTAGAAAAGCCCTGTTAGAGCCCCCCTCCCAATAAGTCGCAGGTGACTTGGAAGCCCAGAACAAGGCATAAATACATACATACACATTTATCTAGGAATGTTGGCTGACCCTTGTCTCCTTTTTCCATTCCCTCCTTCGTGATTTTATGCGAGCGACAACATATACTCAAGAGATGTGCCACCTCAGCTGTCCTGCAACCCCCTCCCCCGCCAGCCATTGGGGGAAATTTACCAGTGTTGTATTTATTAACTTGTCCGTGTTTGTAAAAATGTCAAACATTCAGGAAATAAAATAAAACTGCCCTCTTTCCTCCGAATTGACTTTTCATGTTCACGGTCCACTAGCGCTGTAAAGAGAGGAGGGTTACTTCACCGGGGAGAGCTTTTATTACACTAGTAACGTCACATCGTGCATCCACGGTTTCCGATCACAGGTGGGTAGAGCAACCAGTCAGCAACCGGTATTTCCACCTTGCGCCCGTCCCATTCTCTAGGGTGGAAGCGTTTTGATCTTCACACAAGGACTGAAGAAGCCCCGCACATTTTGTTGGCTCTTGCAGAGAAATCATCCCAACCTTTCCATGCAGATTTGGAGACCTTTCTCTCACTATTGCGAACGGGGCTGCCTCCCAGTTTTTGTAACTGGGAAGCGACAGCCGAACCAGAGCTGAGAGTAGCAGAGGCTGCCAGAAACCTAGGCTTGGTGTAAGAATAAGAGGTGTGTCCTTGAGATGGTTTATTTATTTATTTATTTATTTAAATACTTATATCCCGCTCCATCATCCCGACGGAAACTCTGGGCGGCTAACAGCAAAAAAAAAAACCTCGGTGACAAAAAGCTAAAAATAGGCCACCAAGCAAGGGCCCAGGAGATGGCTTTTTGCCGTCACATTACACCTGGGATCCAAGCGAACATGTCGGTGCAAACTTAGGCTGGGCCCAGGAGGCCTTTTTGCACTGTGCAAAATCACGTCCACCCCAACACCTTTTGTCTGTTCCTCTTTCCACGCATGGGTTCTCTTTTCCTCTCCTTTGGATTACAGAAAGCTCAAGGTACTGCCCTTGGGCGCCACGGAGGGAATCTCAAGCTCGCCTTCACATACAGTATTTGCTTTTCTTGTTAAAAGCTGGGCCTGCGTGCAGCCCACAGGCACCTGTTGGCAGACGACCCATCTAAACAGGAAGGTTGCCGAGCCAAAGACACGGGCTTATTCTTCAACTTGCCCCGTGGTCTTGTAGGCGCACATAATCACCCTGCCTCGGCCAAGGGCTTTTAAAAAATAAATAAATACAAGAGATGGCTATGGTGCTGTCTTCAGTGCCAAACCATCACACTTGGTCCCCCCCCCCCCCCTCAGCTACCACCGCTGTCTTTTCTACTGGCTTTTTTTCTTTTTCACAAAGCAAACCGTTAAGAAGCAAAAAATGTTCAGCCTTTGGATGGGCTGTGCTGAGAAGTGTTTCTCTCGTAGCGCCTTCGCTTGCCTCGCTGCGTTGATCCCACCTTGGAGAGAGCAAAAGGCTGCGTGAATCACAAAGTCGTGTGCAGCGCGGCAAAGACTCTAGAGAGCCCCGTCAAATGAGTAAGATTCCATCACTGCGGGTGTAACCTGTTGCCAAATAGTAACCCTTGGTGATGAACAGATTCTGCCGAGATCAATGCACGCCCCAAGAGGGAGCAGCCAGCCACTCCCACCACGCCAGAGATCAGGTTTTGCAGGCAAAAGGTACCTTGATATGGGAATTCCCCTTAAAACATTTGGGGTTTGGGGGACAAAAATGGAACAGACGGCCTCCTTTGCCATTTCTTTGTTCCTAAGCAAAGTGTGCTGCTTATATACCACCTCTAAAACTGTCTCTCTGGGCAGCATGCAATTTAATTATGGAGGCTACATATTACCCCCTCTTCCATGAGCTGGGCGCTCAATTGACTAAGCTGAGGACGGGAGGCTGAGTCAGTCTCGAGCCAGCTGCCTTAACCTGTCACGGTCAAAACAGAGGTTATGAGCGGAAACTTCACTGGTGTACTCCAGGTTAACCACTGAACCTCAGGTTTCAGCCTCTAATCGATGTGTTGGACAAGCCAAGTGGTGTAGCGGGCAGAGCAATGGTCTAGGACTCTGGAGACCTGTATCCAAATCCCCAGCCACCCACCCCGGCCAAGAAAACTCACTGGGGGAGCGGCGGGACTGATATCTCACTGACCTTGAAGGCTCCATGGGAGTTGCTGCAAGATGGTTCCAAGTGAATGGCACAGAACAACAACCAATGTGTTACCAGAATTGGACAAAACTATTTTTCCCTCACAGGGGAAGAAAATTGGCTAGAAACTGACTTTGAAGGTTGCAGTTGGGGTCCCCACTTGGCCCCACAGAAATCCAGAGGGTGAGGATGATAACGCCACTCTTCCAATGTCCCTGCATGCCTTGAAAACCCTTTATATGTGACATGACAGCACATACCATGAAAAGTGATGGGACCATCCATGTTCTCTATGGTTCACCATCTGGCAATGCTTTCTCTGAACTAGTAGGAAGAGATGACGAGGGATACATCTGATCCTGTTTCTGATAGGAGCCCATAAAAGGTGTTTTCTGCCCCAGAATATACTGGCCACACTGTCTAAGGTAGTGGTTCTCAACCTGTGGGTCCCCAGATGTTCCTGGACTACAGCTCCTAGAAACCACTTCCAGCACAGCGAGTGGTGGGGGCTTCTGGGAGTTGCAGTCCAGGAACATGTGGGGACTCTCAGGTTGAGAACCACTGGTCTAAGGCATTCTGGACTGGCAGACAGAGACGTAACATGGAGGCCCTCCGGTCTAGCAGCTAAGGAAGTCATTGGCCTTGTCTTAACTGGGAAACTGGAGTCACACAAGTCATAATGCCTGGATGGCCATTTACAGTGAAAGATAACTGTCCTTATCCGGCCACACACACCTTATCCGAGGCCTCGGCTGCAATGTAAGCATGCATCCAGCCAAGGCGGAACACCTTTGCAACACTCAAATAATCAAATAATCTCTACAGTCAATATTTATTTTATAAGATATATTTGTAAGGCATAGAAAGCAGAGGAAGTATTCTCATTGACTGGAATTCCCTACAACGGCAGTTGGCATTCCGTAACATTTACCAGTGTCAAGTTTTTCCGAAGCATTGACGAGTAAGCTTGTACAATGCTAGAACAAACTCAGCGATGCTGAGCTGTAGCGCTGCGCATACTTGAGCGCCGCATTAGGCTGATATGCCTATCTTCTGGCTGTCAGGTACACTTGTGCAACTCTGAGGTCGGGCTACGTTGATTCTGGCCTAGTTTTAAAGACCAACTCCATATCTATCTACCTACCTACCTACCTACCTACCTACCCAACTGTATTAAGGACTAGTGTTTTGCATTACAGCAACAGTATACTTGCATGCCTTCGTTATTGGTGATGCTACCTAGGCTCTGTTGGCTACCAACCTTGACCTTGTGAAAATTAATCATGGGAGTTCGTAGAGTAACCACTCAGCTCTTCCATGATGGCAACCCTTGTAAATTATAATGGATTAACCATTACTGAAGTGGCACAGGGCTTCCTCGCCTGGACTGGTCCAGCAACAAAACGAGTCCTGATGTACCCTGATACCGTACTAACTTTTATTTTGGTGCCTGAGTTCAAACTTTGATGTTCGCATGACCATGTGGGGGCCTAATAAGAATCACAGCTGGCAGGGTTTCATTATTTATTTTTGTTTTCTGGTGCTGCTGCACTGCGGTGCTTTGAATCACTGTATCGTGATTTCACCCACTGTATCCCTCCTTGGGGAACCTAACGATATGAAGGGAGGCTAGACATTTATGTCACACCTTAGCATCTCCTACCTCCTCCAGTAACTTGCTCCAGATGTCTTTTCTGAGCAATTCCCAGCAGGGCATTCCCTCCTCATCCCGCTACACATACCAGCATCCAAAGGGGGTTTTAGAGAGCAGAGAAGCCTCAGCTTGCCTTCTGTGTAGGATCTAATACACTGCGTCCACCCCCACCTATGATAGCTGGGAGGGCCCGAGGAGATAACAGTCCAAAGTAAGGTACGTATTTCCCAACTGGGCTCTTGCTACGAGGTTGGGTCACTCCTCCAGGTTTTAAAGAATGCCCTAAATTCTGAGTGTGCCTGGAGGACTGAACTGGCACCCTCCATTTCATCTGAGCCAAGTTCCCGGGATTTTGGAGGCTGTGATGGAAGCTGGAACCCACGGCAGCAAAAGGTCTTTTGTTTTCAGCTCAAACACCAGACAGGTCACCTCAGCGAAGCGTGAAGTGAAACCAAGACGCCTCCGAACAAAAGCTTAGAAAACAAACACAAGCGGAATGCGGTCGGTTCACTCGGCTTTCTACCTGCCGAAGGGAGATCCAAGGGGACACCGAGGGACAGGCCCAGGTAGGATCAGGTTATGGTGCGGCACAACACACGCTGTGTATTAACGTCACAAGAGATTTTAACCCGAGGAGACAAAGGGTTCAGAAACGAAAGCCGCAGGGGAAGGCGGAGATCATCAGATGTCTCAGCCTAATCCACCTCCCAGCCTGTTGAGCAACGCAGCAAAACAAAACCAGCCAGGACCATAACCAACAATGGAAGCCAGCCAAAGTGTTTGTACCAAGGGGAAAGGACATTGGGGTGGGGTGGGGAGTCACTTGGAAGGAAGCAGGCAATTCCTTTCCCTTCTGTGGCCGCGACCTTAAACATTCATGCAAATAAAACCATTCTGAAGCCTTCCTCCTCTGTCTTTTAAATCAGGTGGGCAACTCTGAAGGATCCGGGGCTGTTTTCCATGACCCGCTCACCCCCAGCTTGTCACAAGCTGCATTAGCAACTCCTCCTCAGTTCAAACAGGAGTATTTAGACGATCTGATTGTCGCTTTTTAAGCAGCATTCTGTGCAAACGCAGGCACACCCCTGACGCTGCTGGACAGACAGGGTATTGAAAAGAACTTTTAACTGAAATGCGACTCTTGCAAAGCATTGGGCACATTTTCAGCCAGCCTGCCCTTGAAAAACAGGAATGGTGGATCCCTCTGAAGTCCTATTAAAGACAAGACATTAAGACTATTTTTTTCACAGCAAGGATCATTCCTGGAGCCCTGTGTTCTGCAGCCAAAACTGCACTGACGACCTGGTGTTCAATCCCAGGTAGCCGGCTCCAGGTTCACTCAGCCTCCTAGGAATCATAGGAATCTTGTCATTGCCCCCTTGCAGGAACAACGAAATTTTGTGGTTGCTATATTCAACTCATTTAAAACATTTCACATAGATTCTATCCTTCCAGGGATGGTAAAATGAGTGCCTGGCTCACTGGGGGCGGGGTGGGATGGGTAATGTGCCGCCTGCGTAAATAAATTGTAAACCACCCAGAGACTCCTTTAAGCATTGGGGGCGGTATATAAACAGAACACTGTGCTTGAGTGAATGCCCTACACAGGGAAACGAGCCCCTTGTTTTAAAAACTGGAGCGACAAGCCAAATTCCATGTTTCTCTAAAACAATGGACAATTCAAGAAGTTGGCTCCTTAGGGAAGCAAAGGGGGAGACCTGGGCAACTAAGTGGATCCAAAATATGACTTGGTTTGACAGCGCCCAGTCCAGTCTCATGATACAGAGAGCACTGGCAGCAAGCAAGAAAGGAACTTAAGATTATTTAAGTAATCCCTTGGGGCAGGCGAGTAAAGGGTTAGAAGAAGTGAGTGTGGGAGAAAGCAGAGTCGGTCTAGGGAAAACAACAATACCAGTCAAACACAACTGTTTTAGGACATACCCAGACAGGGAGTATCTCTAGCATTTTCCCACGGTAGTTAATTCTGTCCTACGGTGACATCCAGACTTCTGGAGGCTCAGGTCTTGGGTTTCGACAGGTCCCCAGACGCCACATGAGCCACATTCAGGGCCACGTGCTTGGATTTCAGAACGCAAAGTGGCTCCACCTCGAATTGACTTTCAACCTGCCGAGTACAGCTGCATGACCAGGAAAAGGACACTGTTGTAATCATCACACACTTAAAAGTTTCCCGTCAGGTTTATTGATGTTAGGCTGAGGAACCAAAAACACAATAAACAAAAAAAACAACTGGGTTGGTCGCATCCTTTCCTTTTCGTTAAAAAAGCAAGATTCTTTGCTTCCAAGCCCCGGGGACGCCAACCCCAGAGGGACTCAGAGAGAGAGAGAGGGGGGGGGGGGTCCAAAAGGCGTTCCAGGATGGACCACGCCGGCTCACGTCATTAAAAGTGTCCTTGACCACCGTCTCCGGCTCTACTTCTCTTCAGGAAGGGCAGCTGCTGGCAGACCACACTGGCACTGAGGTCCGGCATCCCCTTCACTCAGTCGCGTTGGAGCCAGTATCTACAAAAGGAGGGAAACGCACATGAGGACGGGTCAGAAGTGAGAGCTATGGGCGAAGGAGGCCAGGCCCTACCAACCTCCTGGCCAAAGCAGGAAACCAAACGATGGACTGTCCTTCAAAGGTCACCCTCAAGAACCCTCCCCGCCCCCCCTGGTGTCTCCAGATCTGATCTGGACTCGAGGACCTATGAGAACACTTCTAAGCGCCTCTGACGCAACCGTGCTCTTAAGTCCACCAGGCCTGGTGCTGGATGGAAGGGAGGCAATGCCGAAGGGCCAGGCTCTTGAGCGCTCTGTTCGCCCCTTGTGTTCCTGGCAGGGACAGGGCTGTGGCTAACCCTGCCAGTTTAAGAGTGCCCTTGAGTTTCTCAAACGTTGCTCAAGGACCCGGGGGAAAAAAAAACACGCATTGAGGATTGCATTGATGAAGGGTGTTTACTTTGCCACGTTTAGACTTCTGCCAAAATCCAGGCTTCGAAAGAAACCGAGAGCCGGGAGTGGGGAACGAGCGAGAAATACAAAAAGGAGCAGAAATATAGAAAGGTGGCCTGTAGCTGGACAACAGAGCAGGTGGAGGAGAGAGAACTCTGAGCAGCAAAAGGGAAACACCCAAGGAGCAGACCAGTGCACCTGGAATAGTGTTTGCTGTGTCCGTTAACTGAGAAACAAAATACAAGAATTATGCCCTCGTTAATCCAGAAACTATGTGCTAGATGTCAACATGCATCCTGGGCACCAAGATGAATTGCGAGCTGCCTGCAGCTCTTTCCACTTCTGTTCTCCGGGGGAAACCCACACCCTTCGTGACCGTGGCTCACAGCAAGCCCTTGTTGGAGCTGATCCCGGTTCACGGGCAGAGCGCAAAGCAGCACAAATAAATGCTTGCCGTCCGTGAGACAAGTCGGAGGAAGCAACATGTAATTTGCCTACAACTCTCGTCGGTCCCTGCCAATACGGTCCATGGTTTGAGGGGGTGATGGTGGTTTGAAACCGCCCGGAGAGCCACTGCTCAACCCATGTTGCATTTTGGGTGAAGCATTCAGGCACATCCTGGTCACTAGCATCCTGCTTGAAAACAGCTCCTGGGACTGAATTGCAAGGAGCCTCCGATTCTGAACTGATCTTTTTCAAATGCTACACCCTGGTGTCCTAAGGAAGAGAAGCAATAAAACTGTATTTTCCCTTTCTCATGGGAGATCTTCCTCAGAGCTAGATTTCTGCTAACGGCTACAGTTTGCATATACCGTGGATACTTGAGTATAAGCCAACCTGAATATAAGCCGAAGACCTAATTTTACCCCCCAAAACTGGGAAAACTTATTGACTCAAGTATAAGCCGAGGATGTTTTTTTCCCCCCATCCAAAAATAAGGGCTGAAAACCTGAGCTTATACGCGAGTATATAGGGTACTTAATTTAAAAAATAATAATTAATTAAGAGCACAATGCCTCTTCTGCTTTGGTTCACCTGCCAGCCCGGAGTCGCCAACTTACTTTTGCCATCACAAGCAACTATTTTCACTTTATCCACCTTCACGAGCTCCGTGACTTCGCGGAACTCAACGTCGTTCAGTACGAAGGTCCAGACATTGTCACAAAATCGGTACGTGTTCAAAGAGCCCTTTTGGAAAGAGAGAGAGGAGGTGGTGGTGGTGGTGGTGAGAGAACATATCTGACATGAAGCAGGCAGAGCAGCTATGAACGCCCATCTGTGTTCCTTAAGACTCTGCAGGCTTGAACCTCCTTCCTTGCGTCCCTCCCCTCCTTGCGAGTCCCCTGCCTGAATTGACACCACCTCCTTGTGGAAGACGAGGGAACAAGCAATAAACAGGACATTCCGGAAAGACAGCAATCTTAGCCTGCCCTTTGTTCCAGCAAAACCAACAAGTCCTTCTGAAGTCACCCTCCCCGCACCCGCCGGGGGGCTTTAGCCCAGGAAAACTAATACGAAAACAAGAAGGGCAATATCCTGAAAGTGCCACAAGGCTCTAAAATGCGTTTGCCGTGAGACTGACTGTAGAAGAGGAAGGGAGCGGCATCAGATTCCGAGCACAGCTTGGCAGAATGTTTCCATCATGGTTCGGACCGTTTTCGAGTTTTTGCCTGCTGTTCCAGTCTCATTCGTAACAGTCCGGCTCGCCTCTTTAAGTTGAAGGCAAGCGGCAGAACTAGGCTCTTAAGGTTAGGCATTTACAGCACTCTTCTAGAAAGGGACCGCATCAGCAAGGAAAACGGCCCTGCTCCATCTGGGCATCAGCGCCTTCTCATTTTACAGACGGAGAACATGAACCTGGCAAGCCAAGGCAGGAAGCCACACAGGAGAGGCTTAATAGCACAATATCCCAAACTATGGGGAAAGCTGTGAAGAAAAGGCAGTAAGGACTGTGCCATCCCCCACCCTGGCCACCTTTTGAGGAGGGACCACAACTCTTCTCTTCTATCGGTCAGCTTATATCATTCCCCCATTGCTCCAACTTTGGTGGTTTTAATGGTTTCACAGCAGTTCCTTTTTCTGTGCTGTTGCCCACCAGGGTTGAAGACTTCTTTTTTTTAAAATCACAGATGCAAAATAAGTGTCCAAATCTAAAAACCACCAAAGGACATTTCTTTGAAGGAACAAGGCAGGACTTCTCCATGTGCCACGTTACCCGGCCGAGCAGGGGGCTCAGAAGCCTCCTGGAGGGCAGGATCTGCCCCTGGCGTGCGGATCTCTCCCTGCGGTTCAGACTCAGGTAGATGGAAGGTGCAGCAAGAGGACATCAGAGGCGGTCTCCCCTAAGCCAGGGGAGGCAATGAACACCTGGATGGCAAGCCACCAGCAGCTTCTAGTTAGCCTCTTATCTTTCTTACCCTGAAATTGACTCTGTTCCTGACCCGCTGGGCCAGTGCTGAGTTGATCGCTTTGTCAAACTGGAGCAGGACTTGCAGGGCCAGCTGGGGAGTGATCTGCTGAGACTGAAAGCAGAGGAGGTGGGTGGGTGGGGGAGACGAGAGGATGAAATGCATTCCAGATAAGATAAACGCTTCAGAATCTGTTACACCACCAGGTTCAATTGTTTACGGAATGTTGATACAAAGTTGTGGGGAAGCAAACTCAGCACCTCCAGAACCTTCACTCGGAAACAGTTACAATCACCTCCTCCCCAGTTCCAGTTTCCTAACCTATGCTCACATCAACAAATACAGAGCATGGATACAAACAGAGGAGGGACGACAACTTAAAGAGTTCCGCTTCGGAAGATGGGCAGTAATATAAATGTAATAATAAATAAAATAAATAAATAATTCTTTTGACCCAGTGTGAGGCCAAAGGATCGCTTGGGCAGGAAGGAAGAGCCGTGTTGTGCAACATAAGCTAAAGGTGCCAGCTGCACAAAACAAAGGCAGTTCTGTTATATATCTTATTTTAAAGGTTATAAGCAGTCAAGAGGCTGTTTGTAGGTACTCTGATCCTGAAAAGGAACGGGCACCAGCATTCCTGTGATCGTTTGCACAACGTTACAGAGATCCGATGAGGAAAAAATGGGTTTCTCTCTGCCTATAGGTGAGACACTTTATGGGGCCAAAAGATTCTCGGTCAGGGTTATCTAAACTGGTTTCTAACCTTGGTTTCTCAAATGTTCTTGGACCAAAACTCCCAGAAGCCTTCACGACTCAGACAGGATTTCTGGGAATTGTAGTCCAAGAACATCTGTGGACCCAAGGTTGGGAATCAGTGGCCTAAACAGAGAAGACTAAAGAATCCAGCAAGTCTTTTTCACATCTCCAGCCTGGCCAAAGGAGAGAGAGAGAGAGAGAAAAAGAAGGAATAAACACATTGACACTGACCCACTGGCACATCACGGCCTGGATCTTACCTGGATAAGCTCATCCAAGCTTTCCTGAAGACTGTTCCCCAGAGTGGTGTTTCTATACAGTTGATAGGCCATGTTTCCAGAGAATCACAGAGCGGTGGGCGGTCATTCACCAACTGGAAACGAATCAGATTTTCATGGAAGGCCAAGGGAAACCAATGTAAGATCTACCCAGCGAGCTGGGGGTGGAGGGTGGGGAGATGTTTTTAGTTCTACAATTAATAAAGACAAAAATAAAAACGTGTAAGGCTACAGACTATAGCTATAGAATATAGCATTACAGATTAGAATTTATGTAATTTATGAATATAAATACTGTAAACTCTAAAGTTTACATATACACGTGTATCTGATGTCTATCTATCTATGAAAAACAAATGACACACCTATGTCTCCCCCACCCCCAATCCATTAGAAAGGCCCAGTTCAAGGGCAAAGCAACAGGCATGTAACAGTGATTAACAAACATATTTGCTTATACCCTGCTGTTTGTTATTCAGTTGTAAATATGGGTAGATAAATACACAGCAGTTTGTTCAGGCCCTTTGGACAGAAGAGGTGATGATGACGGCAAAGGAGAGTGGATGGAAATCTATGACTTCTGATGAAACAAATCAATTTAAATCACAATTCAAGTCAATCTCAACTACGATTCAAAGGCATTCAAATCATGGTTTAGATCAGTTGAGATTGTGGCTTAAATAGCGGCTCAAGCCAATTTGGATCAACTGAGGTGCCCCTTCAAGTCGATTTGAATCACAATTTGGATCAATTGAGATTGTGTGGCTCAAATCGCATCAAGTCGATTCCAATCCTGATTCAAATCAGTTGAGATTGTGCTTTCAACTGTGGCTCAAGCCAATTCGGATCAACTGAGGTCTCCCTTTCAAGTCGATTTGAATCACGATTTGGATCAGTTGAGACTGGGCTTTTAAACCGTGGCTCAAGCCAATTCGGATTCACTGAAGCCACCCAGTCCCAAGTCGATTCGAATCATGACTGAAATCCTGGCTCAAACCGCGGCTGAAGCCCATTGGGATCCGCTGAGGTTCCCCCTCCAAGTGGATCTGAATCCCAATTTGGATCAACTGAGAGAGTGGGGTTTAAATTGTCGCTCAAGCCCATTGGGATCCACTGAGGTTCCCCCTTCCAGTGGATTTCAATCCCAATTTGGATCCGTTGAGAGACTGGGGTTTAAACCATCGCTCAAGCCCATTGGGATCCACTGAGGTTCCCCCTTCCAGTGGATCTGAATCCCAATTTGGATCCATTGAGAGACTGGGGGTTTAAATCATCGCTCAAGCCCATTGGGATCCGCTGAGGTTCCCCCTTCCAGTGGATCTGAATCCCAATTTGGATCCATTGAGAGACTGGGGGTTTAAACCATTGCTCAAGCCCATTGGGATCCACTGAGGCTCCTCCCCCCCCTCCAAGTGGATCCCAATCGGGTGGAGGCCGGGGGGGGGGCTTTCTTTCCATCGCGGGGCTGGAGAGGCGGCGACTCGAAGGGCGGATGAGACGGAGACGCGGATCGGCTCCAGCGGGCGGTTCGGGTCCACCGGAGACCCCCGTCCCAGAGAGAGGCGGCGGCTCCCTTCCCTTCCCTTCCCTTCCTTCCTTCCTTCCATCACCAGCTCCTTCCTTCTATTCATCATAAGTTCCTTCCTTCCTTTCCTTCCTCCCGGGGCCTTTCCCTTTTTTTCCCTCCGCAGCCCCAGGAGGGGACCCTCGGACCCTTCCTTCCCCGCTGGCTTCCTCCCTCCCCTTCCCTTCCCTTCCCTCCTTCCCGCCCGAGGGAGGAGGAGGAGGAGGAGGAGGAGGAAGAAGAAGAGGCGCTGCCTGCCTGCCTGCCGGTACCTGGCTCCCTTTCCCGCCTGCCGGCCGACCCGGAGGACAAGAAGGAGGAGGAGGAGGAGGAGGAGGAGGAGGAGGAAGGGAGGAGGAAGAAGAGGCGAAGAAGGCGCCTCAGCAGCGCGGCGGCCGCGTCCTCCTTGCCGCCCCCCCCCCCGCCGTCGGAACGACCCTCACCCGGAAGCGGAAGCGCGGCAGGGAGGGAGGGAAGGGCCCGGACCATAAAGAAAGACACCGCCTCCGCCGCGGTGTGCGCATGCGTGCCCCCGACCCTCGAGGGGCGTGTCCGAGGCGGGCCTCGGGAAGGAGGGGCTTTCCGACGGGACTACGGCTCCCAGAATCCTCCGCGGGGTGTATGTTTGGGGGCGGGGGGGGGAAAGGAAATAGGAAAGAGAGCCGTGTTTTATTGCTGGGCTGTGGCTGAAGCTCCGCCACCCCCCCCCAGGGCTTAAGGGGGGGGGAAAGAGAGAGCAGCAAGGGCGTGGGGAGGGAGAGGCACTCTGCACGTGCCCAGAGGGCGTGGACGGGTTGCCCTTTCCAGCAGTTCCGTGCTCGGAGCTGAAGAGCTCCATGGAGGGGGAGTGCCGTGTGTGTGTGTGTGTGTGTGTGTGTGTGTGTGTGTGTGTGTGTGCCTTGTGTATGTGTGTGTGTGTGTGTGTGTGTGTGTGTGTGTGTGTGTGTGTGTGTGTGTATATAATTGCTTTGTTTGCTAGTACTCGCGCTCACAAATTTCTGGAGCAGAATCCCAAACGAAGGATCCTGGGGTTGGACTGGGTGGGTGGCCCCTTGAGGTCCCTTCCCACTCTATATGATCCCATGCGCATCTGCCACCATGCTGCAAATGGTGCAGCTCAACCAGGATCTGCAACAATGAGCTGCCTACATTAAATGCAAAATGTTAGGTATGCATATTGTTGCACATAGGCAACAATAACAAGAGCACTCAAGAGAGTGTAGACCTCCACCAAGGGTTAGGAGGGTGGAAGGGGGCCAAGCCTTTCCCAGTGAAAGATAAAACGCTGCCAGTGGCAGCCAAAAAGGGGGTAGAGAGAGAGGGTCAGTTCCCTTTTTACAGTCATTTCTCTTAAATTCTATGACTTGTGGTCAGTTCGTTCATTTAGTTGGCTGAAATGCCCCTTTAGGAGAATTAATCAAACCTCCCATGTTAATAGAAACCAGACAGAATTCCCAAGAGTCTTTTCCAAAGTTGTTTGCCTGTAGCTGGTGTGTTAGGAAGCGGATGTCAAACCACTCGAAACAGGTCATCTTGACAAGTTAAGGGCCAACTACATCCAATCTCATCTGATTTCGGAAGCTAAGCAGAGTCGGCCCTGGTTAGTACTTGGATGGGAGACCACCAGAGAATACCAGGTGCTGTAGGCGCCTGGAGTAGGAACTGGCAAAACCACTCCAGTATTCCTGCCAAGAAAACTCCATGGACATGGGGTCACAAAGAGTCGGTCATGACTGTAATGACACAACACACACACAAGGGGTAGATAAGCTCGTTGTATTCCTTTGCAGATAATCGCCTCCCCTGAATAAAGAAGGGTTTGTTTCTAGTAGGAAAATCAAGGTTAATTTCCAGATCAGGCCCATCACGGTTGTAAACTTCCTCTGAAACGGTTTGGGATTAAATAGGAGGTTTTATCAAATTAAAAATTGAACTAGTCTCATTTCTCTTTCTATAAAAACACTATTTATTGAACAGGTTATAAACCAACATAAGGACATCATTTTTCCCTCAAGTAAACACTGTTGGGAGATGGGAAAAGTATAGGTTTTGAGTGGGCTGTTAACAAGTGAGACAAATGTTAAAAAACGCATGAAAAAAAAAATTTTTTGGAAGTGTTTCTTCCAGCCAAGTGTTTTTTGACACCTTCTATAAACCAAGTTCGAAAGATGACCAACAGGAATTAGTGCTAGTGAAAAATCCACAACACATTAACTAAAGACAATGGAGGCCATGCACTACAGCAATACATTTCTGCTCAGAGGTGAACAAACTTGGGACAAATGATTTTTTTTCCAAACAAAAAATGTTTCTAAAGAGACTTCTCTTTAAAAAAAAAGTTTAAAGTGAATTTAGTGCTTGTGAAAGGTGCTGGGTGGAGATGGTCAATAACCGGTTCGTAAAAGCAGCAGCGCATGTGCTGGTGCTGGTGCCCCCCCCCACGCCACCTCAGGCCAGTCGAACCACTAACCTAATCCAGAATCCTAGCTTCTGGACACTTCCCAACTGATTTTACCACCCCTGGCTGTATCTTGGGCTTTTCTGCCCCACTCTTTTGTCCAAGTGGGAGATCAGACAAGACAGCAGGGCAGAGAATCCCGAGCTGTTGCTGGGCCAGGTGAGTGGCTGTTTGAGGTTCGAGGTGGGCCGTAACAAAACGAACCAGTTCGTGCCCATCTCTAGTGCTGGGTCAAGATGATAAGGCACAAGAATTATTTTTCTGGTTACCAAACGCCCGTGCTCTATTATTCCCCTATTACTAAGTGGAAAGAGAGACTACAGGAACACGATAGCTGCAGCTGGACTGCAAAGCACACAGTCTTCCCATCTGTGTAAACTGCAGCTGCCATCTCGCTCCATGGTCTCTGTTAATTCTTTTATCTTGGGCATCTGTCTCTCCGCGTCCTGGTGGGCAGAAATACTGGAGGCGGAAAGCACAAGATGAAAATGAGTGTTACGGCGTGTTTCAGATGTGAAGGTCCAAGATGGGAGGTTTTTAAATTTTTATTTTATTTTATTTTATTTGGCAGAAGCCCAGATTTCTGCTAAGGGAGAAGTCTGCCCGTGATGTCCATCTTGAAAGGAAGGCACTTACGGCTCAAGCGGTAGCAAAACACAGGCCGGCGTGCTTCGACACGAGGCCGTTGAAGAGTGCGGCGCTCAACGTTACAGGAAGGCTAGCAAAATTATTCTCCCACAACCTGGATCCTTCCGACTCGGAAGAGTGGCTGTTCAAAAAATTAAAAAAAAATTAAGAATCTGAGCAAGCAAGGATTTGAACAGAATCCACTCTGGGCCAATTGGGGTGGGCAACCATTTGGCACACCCCACGGTGGGAAACAGTAAATGACCTCTTTTATACAGTTTCTAACCAGGTGGCTGATTAAATCCTGCTAGCAGCGGTTCCGTTTCTTTCGCTAGTTAGCCACAAAGTGTTTAACCGTCTCTAACCAAATTGCCGTGCGCTTTTTAACCAGGTAAACGACAAAGGTCATTTGTGGCCTGGTCTACCTGTGAAGGTTCTGCAGATAAACCTCATAAAACATTGCTTTGAGAAGACATAAAAATATATATATATTATCTCTTTCCTTAACATTTAAGCATATAAATACTTAATGAATAAGCATCACTTAGGATAAAAGGAAACCATAGGTGCCTCCTATGACGCTTTGCGACGCTGCGATATACAACAGTTGCAATAAAAGGCAGCTATTACGTGTGCCAACGGCTAGCCCGGATTAGCAAACCCGTTCCGCAGCGGACAGTCTGTCGGGCAAGAAGTCCAGCGGGCAGCCCCCTCCTCCTCCTCCGATCAATGCAAGACGTCATTCCACTGGCACATTCTTCAGTCTTGGCTCCAACTGAGACTCGAGAAAGCTTCTACTGATCAGCCTTCTGCTCTTGTTTTCCATTGAGTTCCTGGTCAATTCTGCTCAGTGGATGAGGTCGAGGGGGTGGAGCAGAAGACAAAACAACAGGCATCTAAGCTTTTTTTGTACCCTGGTTAGTTAAGTACCGAACAAGAAATTTAAAAAAGGAAATCATTCGCCCTTACCCATTTGTGACAAAGCGCACGTAGAGCAGCATGGTTTCGTCACAAAGAATCATGAGTTAGAACGTTTAAGGTGGACACGAGGTGGATGTTTTGAACAGCGGGGTGGAACATGGGGGGGGGGGTAAGACGGACATGGAAACACATATTGCAGGGAAAGAAGGTATAGCTTCTTTCATTCCTGTGCAGCTTTTCCAGAATGAGGCCTACAATTCGAATGGGTGCCATACACAATTCAGGTGAGGCACACAATGTTCCTAATGAAAGCTCTAGGCCAGTGATGGCGAACCTATGGCATGGGTGCCAAAAGTGGTACTCGGAGCCCTTTCTGTGGGCACCCAACATCGCCCCTTCATAGCCACCTGTATACAGGTTAAACTACTGTATTGGCACTTTGCAAAAAAATTAAAATTAGTGGGTTTTGAATTGCAGTTTGGGCACTCGGTCTCTAAAAGATTTGTCATCACTGCTCTAGGCTTTGTGTATAATATTTGTTAGGGACAGCTGGCTCCGTGGCCGAGGTCCCTGGCTGTGAATTGGGTTCCCTACCATGGGCCTCCAGGGAGGAAAGCCAGCCTGGGTAGCCTTGGGTAAGCGGCCCAGGCCCAGGGCACCCCCCCCCCCAAAAAAATGAGAACGGAACGGCAAAATATTTCTGAGTCTTCTTCTCCAATTGGAAAACCCCTGGAAAGGGTGGCTGTCTATCAGAATTAAGTTGCCATCCCATGGTTGTTATGGCGCCTAATGGCATCTCCAGAGGTTGACTGTGCACCCACCTAGGTCCACAACTCAATGGACTTAGGGATAAGAGAGGTGGCCCATAGGGAGACCTACCGCTACCGTGAAATGACACCAGGGTACCCGTGCCTTATATTTTATACGGAACTGTCATTCCCGGAGTGTTCCAGGACCACCACCACCACCACCACCACCACCACCACAGGAAGAGGAAAGGGCCATGCTCTCAGCTAGGTGTTTTGGCTCCCAGGCAAGCCATCATGAGTTGAGGATGCCTTAGCCTTAAAAAAACAAAACAACACCCTTGCTGCTTAACTGCTCAGCACCCCCCCTGTCTTCCCTCCTCCCTCTCACAGGCGTGTGCCCGTTGTGGCCAGAGTGGTGCCTGTGCCAGGGCTGGCAGAGGTGAAATGCAACCAATGCCCTCCTACCGGGGGTGTGCGTGCCTATGCTGCCTCTGCAGCGTGCATAAGCTCCCTGGTCCAATTGCCCCTTTGCACACACACACTCAGGCACTTCCGCACATCCTGATCAAAAGAAGCCAAGCCCAGAAACAGGAAGCGCATGCTGGGGGGGGGGGGACCTGCTTGCCGAGAGCTCCCCAGGTCCTCAGCAGGACTCATCTCTCTTGCGTGACCCTGCGCGGGCACGGAGCCTCTTCCTCTACACATTGCGTGCGTCTGAATTTTAGGATGGAAGGGAAAGGAGCAGGGCTTTTAGTCTGAAGGTAAAGCCCGGTTAAGTTACATTTCCCTCCCAAGCTGTCAGAAGCAGAGAAGGGGGGAGGGAGCTAGAAGGTTGCACGGACATTAAAAGTGTTCTGCTTATATACCGCCCCATACCACTACAAGTCGTCTCTGGGCGGTTTACAATTTTAATTACAGTGTGCAGGCTACACATTGCCCCCCCAGCAGGCTGGGTACTCATTTTACCGACCTCGGAAGGATGGAAGGCTGAGTGAACCTTAAGCCTGCTACCTGGGATTGAACCCAGGTCGTGAGCACAGTTTTACCTGCAGTACAGGCATTTAACCACTGCGCCACGAGGCTTCCACTTGCCAAAGTAACACGGGGCTATGTTTCCTGATTCTAGCCTTTCTTGTGTCTTTGCCCAAGACTTAAACCAACTCTTCCTTAATTAGGTGTTTAAAAGGCAAGGCAGCCAGAATCCAATCACTGATTCGCACATGTGCAATGGTGGAAGCTGAGGTAGCCAAGGGCTACTAAGTGCCCAGTGGAAGGAGGAAAACAGCCCCCACAGCGGCTACAAACTTTTTTGCAGTCGCACTGAAGAATTTCTAGACAAGATAGAAAGCAATGCTGGGTCTCAAAGGAAGACAAGGCTTTGATGCAACCAGCCTGCATTTTTGTGTGTTTCTGGGTGGGTTCTTGATAGCCCCACAGGGCTATTACAAGCAGTCGCAATGGATTTTAAATTTGGAGCCTCGTGGCGCAGTGGTTAAATGCCTGTACTGCAGGTAAAACTGTGCTCACGACCTGGGTTCAATCCCTGGTAGCAGGCTCAAGGTTCACTCAGCCTTCCATCCTTCCGAGGTCGGTAAAATGAGTACCCAGCTTGCTGGGGGGGGCAATGTGTAGCCTGTACACTGTAATTAAAATTGTAAACCGCCCAGAGACGACTTGTAGTGGTATGGGGTGGTTTATAAGCAGAACACTTTGCTTTTTGCTTTGCTTTGGAATTGGATGGTGGCCATGAAATAAATAGTTTTGTTTTTGTTCTGTTCTATCTATCTATTTCTCTATCTCTCTGTAACTACAATATATTTATATCTAGCTAGCTAGCTATATCTAACCCTAGACCTAGACCTATCTATAAAACAGAAGAGCAGCAATTTGAGGAAACTCCCCTGAAGTTAAACCTATTTTGCACACACAAGAGTTTTTAGGAATCAGAAAGCAATGCTGGGTCTCAAAGGAAGACCAAGGCTGATGCAACCAGCCTGCATTTCGGCGAAGACTACAATCTTCTCCTTGTATGAGGAGCTCAATTAAACATGGGAGAAACACAACCCATGTATCAGCCCTACACTTTCCCTCGCTCCCTACGGTTTGCCCAGTTTTGTCCTCCGAGGTAGCAGACGGACCCCTTTACAGTGGAACCTTCACTTACGTCATTAATCTGTTCCAGTGGTATAGACTTAAAGTCAAACATGACTTAAGTCAAACGAACGTTTCCCATAGAAAGTAATGGGAAAGCGGATTAATCCGTTCCAGATGACGAAAAAGACCCCTGAAAACAGCAATTTAACACAAATTTGACTTTGATAGGAGATTCCTTCTGGGGATGTAAATGAAATGTCTCTTCAAAGAGAGGAGGAGGCAGTGGAATTATAGTCCACAAGTTATATGCCTCCACTTTTTAATGATCAGAGCAACAATGTCTAACATTTAAGTTTTACTGATTTTTAACCTGATGTTCCAAGTTCTGAACAACTCTATGCTTACCATTAGAGTCCTACAACTTTACAGCTCCCCAACTAAAATGCTTCCATTGTGGACCAGACTTCTGCAGCCAGATTTTTTACAAGACTGAGCCGACTGTCTAACCAGCGAGGCCAGCCTCGAGCTCCTGGCCCTTCTTCTCCTCCGGCAGCAGCGGCGGCTTCGGTGAGGCCGAGGACCAGCTCCAGGTGCTCTGAGCTGGCCTCGCCGAAGCCACCACTGCCGCTGCTGGAGGAGAGGAAGAAGGCAGGAGCAGTTTGGAGGCGGCAGCTGCGATGCTGGGTTGTGGCTGCCGCCCAATTCCGGTGCCGCCTTGTGCCGGGGCTCCGAGATGTAAGTCAAAGCCTGCGACTCAAGTCAAACAGGCCCCTTCTTGCTGCAAGTCAAATATGATGCAAGTCAAGCAGTATGTAAGTCAAGGTTCCACTGTATTTCGAAAGACCCACAACGACACTCACTGGCGGGTACAGTCAGGATTTGAGTGAACTTGTTAGTAGCTATAGTAGTTGGAGGAGCTGTTTTATGGAGGGGGGGTTGCCAAAGCACACGAGCAAGGCCCATCCCAAAAGCACCAGCATGCACCCACGGGGGCAGGGTGGGAAGGACACACCGCCAATGCAGACAGCAAACAGCACTTGGAAAAGCTGCTCAGGCAGCCGGAAGGGTGAGCGTGCAAATTAAAGCTATTTTTAAAACGGTTGAAACTGCTGAGTCAACTTGATCCTCCAAGGAGAATCGAGGAAGTCTTTGGTAGCCGTTGTCATCCGTGTTACAGGGCGAAAGAGTTATTATAGGTTGGAAGTTTAGTGTTATAAATTAAACAGCGAGTCCGTTCTCAGTTTGGCTATTCCGCTTATTTCAGAGAAATAAACTTTTCTGCAAGGCTGGCCATGGCTAGCATCAGCCACCGGGGTTTGCAAGGAGCATGCTCTCCGTACGCCCATGCTGTGTGCATTCCAGGAAAAGCCAAAACCCATCCCCACAGACACAGCACGCGGCAGACTTGCCGAGATTCGAGGAAGCCCTGATCAAGATGTGCATAATACCTTTTAGGTTTCTTTTTAAATTTTTCTTCTTCATACCTTTAGTGGGGGGGAAAATGTGATTTTAGTCCACAGGAGGCAGATGTGTCATCCATCCCAAACAATTCTAAAGCCGGCGGCATCTACTCAAGCCAAGCCATATTCAAATCTCAACAACGGTTTACAAAACCAAGATGAACTGAAGCTAAACGGGATTTATTTCCTCTGCAGGAAGGAGGAACACGGCGGGGGGAGAGCATTTCGGGGTTTTCTATCACGTTCCCATCCCTCTCTGCCTTCAAGAGCTTTGGCGTAGTGCACGCAAGGCTCTGCCCAGCTGGATCGTTGCAGGAAGCAGGAGAGGCAGGCCTGGGGGGGGGGCGGCAAAGTCACCCAGGGATTCTCACGGCTACTGGCTGACTTGACTCAGGGTCACTCCAGCCTGGGTACTCAATTGGCCTTGAGATCCAGTCTGCGAAATGGGCCACGGTCCTTCTTTCAATGTATCCTGTGCCTGCCTGGGGAAAACCCTGTTGCAGGTGCCATAATTTGGACGCGAATGGACCGCACAGGACACCCCACTGTGCCTTGGGCCCTCACAGACTGAATACACCAGACCTTTGCTCTGAAAGCCAATTCCTAGGACCCGGGCAGAGGCATGTACTCTCCCACCACCCTACCCCAGAAGCACATGGATCTGATTCTGGGAGCTAAGCCAATCAGGGCACGGCCAGGCTACTGGGCTCTTCCAAATAGGGCTAGGCAAGGATCCAAGTAGAGCTAGGACAGGCCTGTCCAAAGTCAGGCCCGGGGACTAAATGCGGCTCGTTTTCAAATTCTGAGTGGCCCGCGGATTCTTCTCCCCACCGTCTCAGCCTGTCATGCATCTCCACCAGCTGGCCTTTCCCCATACCGGATGGAGACGTCAGCTTGCAGTTTTTATGGTTTGCCTGCCCTCCTTGCCTCTGTCCATCCCCGCAACCACCTGCCCCCAGCTCCTCCGTTGCTGCAACGTCCTCCCCACCTCCTTGCATGTTATAGAGACTTGTCCGAAGTCTGGCCTGGGGGGTCCAATGCGGCTGAATGGTTGGCCCCCACACACATTTTTCACCTCACCAAATCTGGCCCTCCTTGCAAAAAGTTTGGACACCCCTGAGCTAGGACATACTCTATATCAAAAGACATTTCAAGCCATGGCTGCCGCTCAGAGTTGACAGAGTTAAGCTTGATGGATCCAAGAGCTGGATCATTACAAGGCAGCTTTCCACGCCCTTGGGACACATCCTGCTCCACCAGATCCAATCCCATAAACAGCCCCAGGATCTTCATTTGGCGCCTCTTCCTGTCCAAACAGCAGCATGGCTGGGCTCGCCCTCTCCTACCAAACGTCCCTTAGGGCCAAGGCAATAGTGAAACACACTGACGCTTTAAAAAAAAAAACATCACCCAACCCCTAAGTGTCCCTTCCTGTTTTGATTGCAAACTGCTTTAGCTGTCCTTTGGGGTGGGGAAAATGTACATGCACAAGTCAATACAGGAAGATGTGCATAACCCAAAGGAAAAGAAAATCTTGACTTCTGTAAAACGGACAATTTAACTGTTCATCCCAGGCTCGCGGATTAGTAAGCAACCTACTGTTTTATGCATTCGGGGATCCCAACGTACTCCATGGGGACCAGTTCAGCCAACTCTGCCAAAGTGAAGACATACCTGATTTTCTGGCTGAATTTAGAGCTAGAAGAGACAAGAAGAGCAACATTACCGCTGCAAGGCTAAAACGCACCAACATGTTTTTATTTTTTAAAAAACGGGAAGAAATACACCGAGTGTTACCTAATGAACGGTTTTGTGATTGCCAGAAGTGTTCGAATGAACCAGGAAGGGTGGACGATTATGAATGACTTCAGGTTTTTCCTTAACCTAAAGTTAAATCGAAACATTAAAGAGTGGTCAGCAGCAGAAACGAGGCATGCATACACACACACACACACACACACACACACACACACACACACACACACACACACACACACAGGTCTTCAGCAAAGGTTACAGAACTGTAGCTACTTGCCGTCCCTCTCCTAGCTCATGTAAACCAGTGGTTCCCAACCTTCCTCATGCTGCGAGCCTTTAATCCAGTTCCTCATGTTGCGGTGACCCTCTTGCCCAGCTTGGAAGAGGCCGCAAGCCCCCTTTGGCAGGCAGGCCACTGCCGCAGGTGCCATAGAGAACTTCCCTCAGTCTACAGGCACTGGAAGCCAATCGCAGCCTCCGGTACCATTGACTGACATCCCCTCCAGCCTATCAAGCTGTAGCTCACTCTTTCCCCCCTTCCTCCTCCAGACCCAAGCCGTTTGTGCCCTTTTCTTCACTGGCTCATGGAGACCCCTGGGAAATGGTCATTCAACCCCCAAAGGGGTCCCGACCCCCAGGTTGAGAACCACTGACGTAAACAAAGAGGAGCTCTTAAGGAGCTTTCGGTCAGCTGCTATTAGAGGAACCGACGGCCCTACTCAGAGGCTTTCAATGGAGAACAAAGGGGAGCGTGCCCTGCTTGTTTGCTGAGACACAAAACCTGGTCACGTTTCTTGCACACGAAGAGAAGGACGTAGAAACAAAAGCAGCGCCTCTTGGGGAGAAAGGCAGAGGCAGGAAGAGGCATTCACCTCCTCAGCCAACTTGTCCAGTCCTTGTCCCCCGCAGAAAGTACTGGGACAGGCTCCCACCTAAAGCCCTGGGGAAGGCGCTGTCCAGCAGCACAGATATCAGCAACACTAGACTCCATGGACCAATGGCATGACTTCATGTAAGCCAACTGTTTTCTAGCATAAACTCTAAAATCTTTCAAAAGCCTGATCTTTTAACTACGGACAAGAAAAACCTATCATATTTTCACATGACAGAGTATTTTTTCCCCTCTCTTCAACTGCCCACACAATCTTCAATATGATTATTTTAAAACAGAGGGGGAAAGCCCACATGGCATGAGAAAACTGACTATTTCATGCAACTGGGCAAAATCTCCAAGCAGCATTTTAAAGAAACCTGGGCTGCCCAATGCAATGGATTTTTTTCACCTTCTCCGTCTTACCTCCTGTCGATCTGCTGGTAACACTTCCTGAGCCAGCCTAAGCTGGGCATTTTCCTCCGTGTCGTGGCGCCGTTTAAATAAACAATCATATAGTTCTCGGCCACTAACAATTCTAGCGTGCCAATAACATACCTACAAGGAGAAAGACCAAGACGGGAACATGTTTACTCTTTTTCTTTGTCACCACCGTGAAAGGGAGTACAAATACCAAGCCAATCCCCCAGATAAAGGGACAGACGGGCTGACTGTGAAGGCAACCAGTTCAAAGGCTCACCGAGCGCTACTCACTTAAACAAATTATCCATCAAGTATCTGTAATTTGGCTGGCCACCTTCTGGCATGAAGCAGACCGCAAACACGACAATTGCATTTAATCCATCGCCATAATAACCTAGGGAGGAGAGAGAAATATATATATTTGTTTCCTGCTTCTTTCAGACGACACCCTGCCCTTTGCGGAGGGAGGGCTGCTATGGGGTAGCCACCACACAGGGGTCTAGCCGTACCTCCGTGGCTGATGACTTTCTTGTACGGCTCAATGGCTTTCATATCTACCCGGTGATCCTGATCCCCGATCCGGAACATTCTCCATCGCCGCTCCTCCTCCTTCTCATCAGACGCCGCATATTCCGTCAACGACCCTTTCCTAATGACATCAGTCGTTTTGGGCTTGGGGAGGTCATCTGTCCATGGGTTTGTTTGGAAGAGAGAACAACCTGTTAATAAACTCCAGAGGCTGCGACCAGGCAGTCAACCAAGTCACCGCTCTGAGGACCAGGCAGGCTTTGAAAACCACGTGCCACAAAACGGCAACGCCAACATCTAGAAACCCTTTGTCTTACATTTTGAACGAGAGATCAGCCCAAATGAGGGCACAGAATCCTTTTAAACGCAGGCACTGCCGCTCCTTTTCAAAACGTTGAATAAGCTGAAAATTATTGTTCTTTTTAGACAAGATCAGACTAGATTGTTTAGTGTTGCAAAGCAGAACTGCCCCCATAAAGGAATTTTCAGCATGGGTGCTAGAAACCATTGAACCCGGGCAATCAACAGCTTTTAATATAACCCTTAATGTAACACGTATTTGCATCCCAGCACAATTTAGAGATTATGATGTTGCCGAAAGCTCTTGGATCAGCAGTCAGCCCTGGATCTTCCAGCGTAATTTCTGCACTGATCAGAAGTTTAGCATGGAATCAGAACCCTCGCCTGATTAGAGGGAGTCATGCAGGGAGATTATCTCAATCAGAACTAAACGGAATCATGGCAGCACCCCGAAGAAGGCCTCATTTATTTCCACGGCTTTGATTAAAAAAATAGTTTCAGTAGCACAAACCTTACCACAGAGGTGTGGAAAAACTACGGCAGCGTGTTAGTAGTTTGTTTCCAAGACAGAAGCTGTTAATGGAAACTATCCTCCCAGGAGAACGTAGACAGCGGCATTAAAGAGAAGAGAAGAGACAGGAACCTTATTCCAATGGATGCACAATTCCAGGCGGTTTGCCCAAAGCACAGTCAAGTCCAAGTCCGTGGGAACTGCACCTTCTTCAGGCCGTTCCTAATGCATTAGAAAAGCTTGCACCGCAGTGGTTGAGTGCCACATGCCCCAACGTGGATGTGGGTGCCCAGTGCAAGACATCGCACTGAAACTGAAGAGACATACAGAATTTCTTAACCAAGATCCAGTGGTCCAAAGCAGACTCAAGAGTTGTCGCCAGAGCCACCTTTGTACCATCTGGGGGAAGGGGAGAAGAAACATGCTGGACAAAAATAATTCCCATTCCTTTTCTGCAGCAATTCTACTCTTTTGAAAAACAAACCCAGAGACAGTCAGGCGTGAAGACGAAACAGGCATTCAATCCCAGATGCCAGCTCTCTTGGGATTGTTCCTGAAATAAAACAGAAGCCCGGCCCTGCAGGGCCCAGCAGCTCCAAGGGCCAACAACGCACGCAAACCAGCAGAGAATGTAACAAAGAGGGGCAAGGCTTAAACAGAGAGACCCTTACCTTCCCATTCGAACTCATTGCTGTTCTCCGAGGGCGTGTCTATATCGTCCAGGTCTATTTCCTTGCTGTCCTCCAAATCAGACAAAACGGATTCTTCACTCTGATCCAGGGTTAAGTTGATATTCGGGGCCAGCAGTTTCTTCTTAACTTTGTGGCCATTCACTTCTGAAAAGAGAGGAGCAGGGGTGTTGAGAGGTTTCACAAAAATGACCACCACACGGCCTCAAACACAGCAGCTGCCTTGGACGGGCACTAACTCAGGAGAGCAGCCTTCACCGGATGCTTACATGAAGAGGACTGGAATGCTGCCAAACAGAAGCCTTGGGTGGGGGGGAAAAGAAACAAAACTGTAAAAGTTCCTGCAAAACTCAGCATTATTTTACAGTCCCACTTCTCTTTTCAACCTTTATATATATATATATATATATATATATATATATATATATATATATATATATATATATATATATATATATATATATATATATATATATATATATATATATATATATATATATATATATATATATATATATATGCAGCAACTGCACTGTGTACAAATCTGCAAACATTTGTTAGACAAAGAGGGGTCGTTTAGAACAAAGGAAGCCTAATTATCTGCTGCTATAATTTAAGCAGATTTAATCTTTTTAAGCATAAAGAAGATACAGCTGAAGCCATCTCTGTTAAAAGTGAGCAACACCTTTCATAGCACGGAAGTTGTTCACTTCCTAACTTCAGATCCAGGTGACGCTTCTAGCACTGAAATTCCGACATCATTTCTTACTGTTTCGGTATCATTTCTCAGGGAAGGCCGATGACAGCCAAAAGCTCAGCTCCCTTATGTAATAGCTGGCAGAGCTGCTGGACGTCCGGGTATGCTTACCAGGCTGGTCCCCTCTTTCAGATGCCTCTGGCAAGTCTTCAAGGTGATCGTCCTCGGGCAGGGGCCTGGGGCAAAGAAGAAGCGCCAAGGTCACTGCAGCCAGTGTCCAAAGAGATGGGGGGGGTTTATTTGGAAGCAGGGGGGCAGCAGGAGGCAGCAGGGGACGTGTTGTGCAGTAACACCCGTTGTGCATTAACACAAAAGGAATAACGTTCAATAGCAAACTACCATTGAGAAAAGAAATCCTTGCAGGCATTAACCGTTGTATAGGGAGTCACATTGTGTATTGTGCAACAGATAATGTCTGTAGAGATTTCTCAATTTGCAGCAGTTGGCCACTAAAAATGATGCTGTTTAATAACTTTTGTGCAAACGGAAGTCGGCCCGCATCTCTGCTTTCCCCACTGGAGCATCACCTCTTGACCAGCACCCAGCAGCTTTGTACAATACACAGGGATGACTGCTCCGTGCAAGTTTGGCCCAAACCAATACTTTTAAACTGTGCCACCCTGTACACAGCTGAGCCTGGAGAGTCCCAGAAATATCCCCACTTTACAACCCAGAGCACAGAGAGAACTCCTAGTTCCCTGAGCTCCTTGCCCTCTGAAGATGCCGGCCGCAGAGTCTGGCAAAACGTCAGGAAGAAAAACTTCCAGAAGACGTCCAAACAGCCCGAAAAACTCACAACAACATTAAGCTAGACATAAAACCGTGATTGACCCTGTGGCAAACACGGAATCAGATTCAGTGCCAGCTTAAGAGGTAAGAAAAGTTTGGTTCACTGAGGTTAGCACCTCTTCCTGTTGAATCTATGCAAGCAGTCACCAATGTAAAAAAGTAGGGGAGGCAGGGCTTATTAGATCACCCACACCCACAAACACACACAGATTGAAACAACGACAACAAAAACAGGACCTCCCTTAGCACCACTACTCCGTACCTTGGAAAATCTTCATCTTGCCATTCCTCTTTCAGTTCAACTCCTTCCATCCTCAGTGTTGCTTCAAGGGCTGATGCAGACTCCACACGGTCCAGAGTGGCTCTTTTTCACCCTTAGAGGGAAAGAACTGAACATCATTTTCTTCAGAAATGTTTGTTCAGCAATACTTATGAGCTGACGTATCTTCCTAAGAAACCCGGCGCTGAGAATATCAGTCACATTATATGAGCCAGAGGAAGCAGGCGGCACTCATGTGAACGGAGCATCATCTGGCTAAAGCCATTCATAGGCAGCTTCGTAGTTTGCTGTTTATTTCAAATTCCCTGAGCAGCTCTCTGTATTTCTTTGGGATTTATTTAGCTTTGCATAGCAGAGACCACACCACAGCTACCACGCATGTCTCTACCTCTGAGTGCTTTCTGGGTATGCAGTCCAAGTGGCAGATTAAGGCTTGGAGGACAACATTAAAAGGCATGGATGGTGCTGGGGGCAGGCAGCCGGCTGCAGACTCTAATTTGTGGTTTTATCAGGTAACATTACAAACTCCTGACTAGGATATCACTCACATCATACCCCCTGCCCTCAAGGCCCTGTGATTGTTAACTGCTTGCCTGTTTAATCTGTGAAGGGCAAGTCCTCCATTAGAACAGCGGTAAAAGCTAATAGAGTAGGAAGATAAATGCAAGATTGCATGATCTTCCCACTCCACCCATGATACCACAAGTATGACAGGCAACATTTTGGCTCTGGTGCTTTTTAATCTTCCCCAAGGCATCCTTATCTTGATATGCTCTTTACAGCTCACCTTCCTGTTTAACAAGGCAGTCTTTTAAGAACCTCAGGAACATGAAAGAAACACTCAAGGCACGATGGCAGAAATAGGGCAGATCAATTCATTCACGTGATGCTGGAGAAACTGATGCACTTCCTTTGGGATTCTCATTGTAATTCTTGCAAACAAAGAGGCTTAATCTTATCCCTAAAATGTTTGTGAAGATTCTCAGTCATCTAGGTGAGGTCGTCTGGAAGCTGAATCATGGCAATTGGACTTATTTTTTGAGAAATTGAAACGTTCTGCTACTCATCCAAGCAGCTTCATCAGTCTGAGGAAAGTGAGTGGCGAGTCCTCCAATATATAGTTCACATTGATTTCATGTCACCCTGGTCTTTCATGCACCCCAGGCCATTGTTCATCTAATGAGCCTATTCAGGCCACTGTCCACCTAAGGAGCCTATTCAGATCAGGGTGATGTGAAATCATTGTGAGCTATACATTGGAGGTTTCGCCACCAACTTCCCTCAGATTGATGAAGCTGCTTGGATGAGTAGTGAAAAGTTTCGATCTCACAAGAAAAGAAGTCCAGTTTCCATGACTTGGCTTGCAGACCTTTCCCCAAAGTATCTCAGGATTCTGATCCACCAACACCCCGTTCCTCCCTGCTAATCTAAGGAAGGACATTGTGCAGGTTGTATTGGAGAGTTCCTTGTGCTCGGAGATGGACAATTCAAGATATTGTACCAATAAGGAAATTCAGACGGCACCTGGAATGATTGCCAGAGATGTTTACAAGATATTCTTAGCACTACAGCTTCAACTTCCTTGAGTTTTACCTGACCTTCGTTTTAGCGATTCAAGACTACTTTGACAGACAATTTACTGTAGGGCAAAAATGCTCTGCACAATTGGGACCACTGCTAAAAAGGTGATTAACTATTCATAAAATTCTAGTTACACACTCTTTTCTTTATTCATCTCCACTCACTTTTGTCTTAATCCTATGAACCTCTATTCTTGTGTTTACAAGGTAAGAACTGCATGCCGCCACCACCACCTCCTCCTCCTCCGCTGGCACATTCAACTCTCAGACGACTCAGCAGAACTGATTTGCATTACTACAAGTCTAGGCAGAATTCATCTGGAAACCCAATCCAACTGGATTTGGCATGCATTGGTTGAGGGTGGCCATGGATTCAGGACTGCCACCCAAGAGATCTCAGTTCGATCCTGGTGGACCTCCCAGGGGAGCGGTTTATGTCACACCAGTGAAGTATTAGGACCATCACAATTAACCCATTTGACTGTCGCTCGCTTTTGAAAGCAGAGTAGTTCTCCATCCAGAAGGGGAAGGGAGGGGGGGGGACACCCTCTAACCACCAGAATGTCTTCTTCAACTGAAAAGCAGAAATGCTCTGTTTTCCAAGCCGAGGACTTATTTTCCGCTCAACACCCACTACTGCAAGACACATTTCAACAACCCCTTCCTTCCTCCGCAAAGAAAACACAGTGAGACAGAAGAAGGACTGGGCACAGGAAATGCCTCTCTCCAAAATAATCCTGGACTGCAAAATCCATCAGTCCAGGAGGCAAGAGATTAATGGAGCTATCGGTCAACAGCACTTGGAGAACCCCATTAATAAATAATAATAATGTGAAATAAATAAATAAATAAATAAATAAATAAATAAATAAATACATACATACATACATACATACATACATACATACATACATACATTATATTTACAGTGGTACCTTGTATAAAGGAATTAATTCGTTCCAAATGAAATTATGTTAAGCAAATTTCCCTTATCTCTGGAATTTTTTTATGTTGTTATACATGTAGTGCTAATAATAATAATAATAATAATAATAATAATAATAATAATAATAATAATAATAACTGAGTCTTAAACACTTGGGAAGCATTTGACTAGTGATTGTAATACAAAATCCATCGTAGACAGCTGTGTGGTTAATAATAGTAATAATAATAATAATAATAATAATAATAATAATAATAATAATAATAATAATAATAATAATAATAATAATAATAATAATAGCAGCTGTATTCAGAGGACAGTGCTCAGGGTGACCCTGAAAAATTAACTCCTTCTAGAAATGAGTCTTGCAATACAAGTAAATATTGTGTTGTTGTTGTTGTTGTTGTTGTTGTTGTTGTTGTTGTTGTTGTTGTTGTTGTTGTTTTTAAGGGAAAAGGGCAGAGAAATTAAGCCTCAGCAAAAGAGCCCCCCCCGCCTCATTCTGAGGCTTGTTTGCCCTCCCCCCCCCGTTCTCCCATCCACCCCTGAAGGCTGCCATCCCATAATAAGCTTTCCCCCCCCTTGCTCACCTGCCTGGGTTTTGGGGTGAGGAGCCCCCCCCTTCACACCTCCTTCCTGTCGTCTCTCGAGCTCAACCGGCCCAGACGACCCCCGCCCACAGAAAGCGACAGCCTCGCCCCGGAAGCAGAACCCGACCAACAGGAAGCGAAAGGACAGCGCGAGCCCCCTCCCCCCCTCCCCGCTTTCTTCCCTTATGGGGGGGGGAAATCTCTCCGAACGGAAGGTACCGTTACTTGCGCGTGCGCACACGTCCGACCTAGCGAATGACGGATGGGCGGCAAAAGGCGCATGCGCGCGAGCGCCCGCTGCCGCCAGCGTCGGATTGGTCTCTGGGCGGCTCCCTCGCCGGCGGAGCTAGGGTGCGCACGCGCACACAGGAGGAGCCGGGTCCGTGCGGATCAGAGGGCGTGGTTATGCAAATATAGCACGGGGAGGGGAGGGGAGGGCGGAGTCATGCCCTTCTTTCCCCAGGCAGGGCTTCCCTCCCCGCATTGATTGACAGCGAAGGTCCGAAGACCACAACTCCCACAGTCCTTTGTCATTGGCAGGCTAGGCTTGGAATTCTGGGAGTTGTGGTCTAAAACATCTGGAGCAGCAGACTTTCGCCACCACTGAAATAGGACCTCCACAGACATGTCCAAAAGCCGGGTCTTATAATGAAGATGGCAATGGCTTGATTTACTGTGTCATGGGCTTCCTAATGCAATGTATGGGGTCATTGTTTTTTTGCCCTACTGTTCCTTGCTTGCTTGCTTGCTCATTTATTGTAATTTGTATGGCTATTGCCGCCTGTAAGCCGCTTAGAGTACTCAATGTAGATAAGCGGGGTATAAATGCAACAAATAAATAAATAAATAAATAAATAAATAAATAAATAAATAAATTAATTATCTATCTATCTATTTATTTATTTATTTATTTATTTAGCTTGCTAAGCCACGCCCCTGGTTAGTACCAGTACTTGGATGGGAGACCACCAGGGAATACCAGGTGCTGTAGGCACCTGGAGTAGGAACTGGCAAACCACTCCAGTATTCCTGCCAAGAAAACTCCATGGACATGGGGTCACAAAGAGTCGGTCACAACTGTAAGGACACAACACACACACACACACACACACACACACACACACACACACACACACACACACACACACACACACACACACACAGAGAGAGAGAGAGAGAGTGTGGTTTGCTTATTTATTTGGAAATACTTGTGATTCACTCAGATGGGAACATTTCATAATGGTTCGCAATAGTAAGAAAGCATTCAATCTGCTTAGTGTGGAAAATAAAAATGTAATATTTCCATGGGCTGTGAAAGAATTTGTTTAAATGGCAGAGGCCTAGAAAGCCAGGTACATTTTTCACATGTGTCTAACAATAAAAATAGTGACAGCCTTGCAAAAAAAGGGGAGATTTTACCCATGCAGAAGCTGGTATAAGAGAACAGCTTAAAACAGGCATGTCCAAACTTCAGCCCTCCTGATGTTTTGGACCACAACTCCCAGAATTCTAAGCTTAGATTGAGAATGACAAAGGACTGTGTGAGTTGTGGTCCAAAACATCTGGAGGGCCGAAGTTTGGACATGCCTGATCTAGGTGACCCATGTAATCAAGCCCTTTATCGGCAAAAATATATTTGGAAGGGCCCCCACTACTAGAACATATCCCTTGTCTAACTGAATGAGTCAACTCAAGACAGAAAGAAGACTGCAAGACAGAAAAATACAGCAAATCTAGTTCTGTGAAGGGGTTTTTTTTCGCCCCATGGACACAAGCATGCAAAAAATACCATAGCGGCTAAGGCTTCAGGAAATGCTGTTTGGCTTTTGCTTGCTGCCCCAAATAATGATATTTGAAGACACCTTGTTGGTCTGAGGTCAAGTCCGTCCAGCCCAGAATCCTGTTTCCTGAAATGTGTAGATAATTCCAAGAAGTCCAGAAGCAGTTCCAGATGCTGGCTTATCCAGAGGGGAAAAGAAGAGGAAAACAGAACGGGCAGTTTCCATATATTATGTAGTGTTTTGTTTCTGCCACTTGGTGGTAGCCAATCACTGAACATGGAGGAGTTGTTGTTAAGGGAGAACAGGTGTAAGGCAGCAAAAGAGGAAATAAATTGGGCAGGTGATGAACAGGAGCCAAATGCGGGATAGTTTTAATTTCTGGGCTTCAGTCCAAGGTTATCAAAACAGATCCTCAAAGGATTTAAACAGAAGTCAATCCTGGAGAGCATTTCAGAATTTATTCCTTAAGAATCGTGGTTGTCAAATCACGGTTGTCAAATCAGATACAAATTTATTTATTTAAAAGGTTTTTATTTTCTCCTTTCAAAAGGACCCAAGAGGGAGGTTACATTATTTAAAGATAATATTTAAAAGCTAAAGATAGTAAACATGCACACATTTAAAAAAGGAATCAAACAATACCCCCCCCACACAAAATAATAGACAAGATCAAAGGAAAGAACACACTCGAAAGCAACAAAGCACAACCCTCCATTTAGTAAACTCACTCAGGCCGTCAGTCCATCAGGAAAAGCTTGCCTGAAGAGGAAGGACCTTTGCCCACTTATGGAAGGACAGGAAAGATGGAGCCGTCCTTGCATCCATTGGGTGGGAACTCCAAAGTCTGGGAGCAAATCTCTCTCGAGTGGCCCCACCAAATGTACCAATCAGACGAGATAAAGGCTTCTCCTGCTGATCTTAATATGTTCCTTGTTTAATGACGGAAGTATTATTATATGTTGTCTATTTTGTGGGTTTTTTTCTTTGATTATTTCTATTATGCATAAGCCAGTTGTGTAACTAAACATGTCGACTCAAGATTGGTGAATGCTGAGACAAAGATGCTATAATCGACCTCTGGATGCATGTGAAACGATCGTGTACACAATGATGATATCTGGTCAAAATACAGCATTGTACCAATCACCGACAAGATGCGTGAAGCCCAGATGTGATGGTATGGACATGTCTTGCGTGTTGATGAGAAAACTTGGGCCAAAAAAGGGTCTCACCCTGGAGGTCAGCCTATCCTGTCCAAAACAACAATGGATGAACACCCTTGATAAAACATGAAGTTGTCCCAGTTTCACCTGGACCAAGCCTGTGACTGCAAAGTGGAGGATAAAAACCAGAGTAGCAGACCCCCTGCCACCAAGTAGAACAGACGCTAAGAAAAAGAAGATAAATCAACCGGTTAACTATTGTGTTGTGATTGATACAGAATTATCATTGTAAACTGCCCAGTGTGACCTCATTGCCAGATGGGCGGTCTAAAAAAATAATAATGATAAATAAATAAAATAAATAGATATTATCACACGAAGTATGTGTAAGAAATCCTTTCTGGGTACCCATGAAAGGGAATACTGCTAAATTCTATGAGGGTGATTTCTGAGTAGGCATTTTTTTAAAAAATCTGGCTACATGGAATACACAATGTGCCTTGCAAAAATAATTCCTAAGATGTTTGGGGACTCCTCTCTCTCTCTCTCTCTCTCTCTCTCTCTCTCTCTCTCTCTCTCTCTCTGTGTGTGTGTGTGTGTGTGTGTGAGAGAGAGAGAGAGAGAGAGAGAGAGAGAGAGAGATGTGTGTTGGCTTGAAATTAGAGGGGGACAGGGGATAATATAAGCCACATATAAATACAACAAACTTTTGCTGTTTGTGCCTTGCATTTTGTTTTGCCAACGGTATCCCCATAGACTCCACTGCCTCTCTGCTGGCTCTCGTTGCTGCGGCGGCCCTGTGTCTGCGTGGGTGTGCCTGTTTGCGTTGCTATATGAAGGGCCACACACCCGGTGTATTCACTGGAGAGTTTCCTTCCTAGACATTGCAGGGAGACCCTTAATTGGTTTACCATTCCGCTCTTCCCGGCTTCCCCAACCAGCATTTTGCATGCAAAGTCAATGTAATTAGCAACGTGTTAGGCACACATAAGGGCTGGGTTTTAAGACAAACACATAGTTGATTAGGAAACAACAGCCACGCGCCAGTCCCGTGTGGGAGGCAAGGGCCTGTCCAACTCAGATCTAACATGTCTTGCCCCTACTCATCAGTCCGCGAGATTCTTCGTTAACCTTGGGACAATAGAGAGGAGGAGAAACATATCCTGTTCCCATCCCGTCATTCCGGCGGTGCTTTGTCCTTATGGAACATGCAGGATCCTATCACCTCTGTCAATTCTGTTTTAGAACCCCACATCCCACTCATAAGTGTGATGGATAAGATGGCATCTGGACGGACAGGAACAAGCCTGGGTTGATTCTGTACGAAACACACTTTGGGTACAATAGCTTTCTTGGACTGGACGATTCTGAAATGCAAAACAAAAAAATATGTATATATGTATTTGCAGGTTTTGCTTAGTGCTGGCGTCAGAAAAGCCAAACCTGGAATTGGGTCTAAATCCCAAATGAAGTTTTTCTATTTTTAAAAAGATAAATTTAATGACGTGCATGTTACCACTGAGCCCCTGCACCATCACAGAGCTGGCATGGGGGAAAATGCACTTGGCTTGAATCATGGAGCTTCCCCCGCATTCTATAAATTAAACTTTTGGAGGAGTAAGATAGATTCTGGAATGCTAGTGTCCCCCCCCAAAAAAGGTAACTTTCCCGTGTGTTGCACCATACAGAATAATGAATTTGAAGAGGAAATATGTGAAGATCTTCCATGCAAGGAAGAAATACAGTTTGAGCAGGCACGTTTCTGATAATAATTACATGGGAATATCCCCGAAACACTGGCACCATGTAGCCTCACGTTTTATCTAGCTTGTTGTTTCAAAAGTGTATGCAAAATAGTTCCCACTGGATGACTCATCAGGAATAAATAATAATAATAATAAAATTTTCTATTCCCCGCTCTAGTCAAGTCACTGTTTAATGTTACTTTCTCTATTTGCTGTGATAAGCATTAAAATCTGTGCATGGGTTGATTAATCATTGTTTAGCAATGTGTGGTTGGGTACAGTTAAACGGTTTGGAATTGCCACGGTGTAATAAATGGTTATTTGATAATGAATGAAATTGTTTGAAAATACTGTTAAAATGTCAGCTTTTAATACACAGATCATTACTCAAAAATGAATGCAAACACAGGAGCCTCTCTGACACCATAAATATACTGCAACAAATGCAGGGCAAATAGCAGAGGAACTGGTACAAATTGATCTATGAAGTTAATTTCCATCTGTAAAAGTAATTGCATTGATTTAACTTATTTAACTCTTCTTACAATAATATTTATAGCGGAGGGTGAAAGTAAAGAAATAAATGAAGATAAATAGATAAAAGACATAGGAAATGGGAATTGTTTTCCAATTTAATTACGCTGTCACATGAAATTATCACGCAGATCCACTATGCCGACAGGAGGAATACATTAAAGCTCTTTTATGCTATGCGGAATGTCTGGTATCTGTGATTGTTTACGCCATAAATATTTTGGTTCTTTCAAATTATCTTCCATCTTTTCCAGTTGCCAAATATATGTTGGCTTGCAGTTCCCAGGGCTGTTTCCCAAGTAGATGCATGCAGCATCTTGACCCAGTCTCAGATCATTGCGGGAAAGGTGACTTTGTATTAAAGAATGAAGCTTGAGATCTTTTGGGCCTCTTCCTAGTAAGGCCAATCCACTAACTGTCAAACAGCTTTCCTGGTCTGTTTCTATCATGGACCACCTACTCCCATTATCTTCAGCCAGCATGGTCTTGGGTATGGAACATGAAATAACATGCCCTCTTGCGAACCCATGATTTTGGAAGCTAAGCAGGGTAAACCGTGGTTAGTATCTGGATGGGAGACTCTACGAGAAGGGTAGAAATCTCTGCTTTGGAAAGGATCTGTCTGAGACCTTGGAAGATTGTCTGTGAAGATTCTCAGTCCTCCAAGTGAGTTTATCTGGAAGTTGAGTCATGGCAACTGGACTTCTGTTTCTTGAGAGAGAGAAACGTTTCACTGCTCATCAAAACAGTTAGCCCTCACACTAGCTGTATTGAGACTGATGAAGCTGTTTGGATGAGCAGCAAAATGTTTCTGCCTCTCAAGAAAAAGAAGTCCAGTGGCCATGACTCAACTTCCAGAGACCTTGGAAGCCATCGCTGCTGGTCAGAGTTGGAATACTACCCTAAGTAGCCCAGGGATCAGACTGATTTGTAGGGTGGCATCCGGTGTTCCTAACTGGCTGGGGGAGATTTATTGTTGAATCCTGCCAACAGAATGTTCTGGACGTCTAAAACTTTGCTGTGGAAAGTGGCCCACACAAATGGCACTGTAGTAGTCTAGCCTTGAGGAAACCAGTGCCTGGACCACTGCAGCTGGTACTGACGCTCAGCTTTCTTGACTTAATTGCAGCTTCTCTTTACTCATTCCCTGCCTATGGGGGTCTCCTCATGGGAGTTGCCTTGAACTCCTGACAGCTTGCTTCCTCCCATGATTGGGGACATTTGCTGCCTTGGGTCCTCTTAAGAAGCAAGGTAGAGTAAACATTATTTTAAATGAATAAATAAAGAACAAAATAATGCCAGCCATTAAAAAAACAAATAAAAACACCCCACGACCACCAAAAACAAAGAGGCATGGGGTAAAATGAGAACAAAGGGAGAACAATGCTCCAAACCTTTTGTGTAGTTGAAAAGTAAGATACACAATCAAGGATAAATTGATGAGATGGAAATCGTCTAGAGTATTCCTAGAACGGCCCATCAGGCATTCATAAATTAAATAAATGGACTTGCTCCAGAACTTTATTCTAGGTCTTTAAAATGATATGTGTAAGCTGCAAGGTTGGTTTCTTTTATTGCCATTTTGCTGTACGACAGGCTATAACTAAAGTGAAATGCCATTAGAATTTGGAATCGATCACTGGTTGTAATCCAAAATGATCTATTATTTACAGTTCTTATTAAAAATATTGAACATGGAAGGCGGTCAAGTTCCACCAGCGGCAGGAAACTCCATTTCAGCCTCTGAAAGCTAGTAGAATAAGATTTCCAAATTAAAGGTTGATCTACTGCCTTTACCTCCGTATGTGTTCTCAGAGCCATTATGTTGGGCAGAAGTCAGCTGAGTTCTATGACTTGAATCAGGTGAGAGGGAAGGTCTGTTTGGGGTGCTTGTTACGAAGCTGATCCTCAACTTTGTTCTCTTTTGCTTGGAGACAACCACCACGCTCGTAATTGGTTGTGTGTATAGGATGACATATGTGGTTGCGTCACATTAGCAGCAGCAGCAACAACAACAACAACAACAACGGGTGATCAAATCAATTCTGACTTACGGTGACTCTTTTGAGGGTTTTCTGGGTAGAGAAGACTTCAGGCAAGATTTTCCATCCCCTTCTTCTGGGGACGGTGCAGCTGGCCCAAGGCTATCCAGGCTGGCTCTAGAAGGCACATAGTTATTGACAAAAGAGGCTCTAGGTAACTCATAAGAGCAGCGGATGCCCCATGCCCCGTAGCTTAGTTTGACCTCCAGAATTGCTGTCCACGATGCCAAACCTACTGTACCTTGGAGATCACTTTCAGCATGTTCAATAGCTTTTGTTCAGACTGAAATCTGCAGCCATCTAACGGGCCTTCCAACCCTGGAGCCACATCCACTCCTGAAAAAGAATGGACATGAATGGTGCCAAAACATCTGTGCCCCATTCTGTAGGGTTTGTTCTCTTTGATGATGCAGCCCTGTGCAGCAATGCCTTCGGTGGAATCCTGTTGTTGAATGATGCTCTCATGACAAGCTCAGGATGAGACCCAGAGCTGGACGAGATTGCGTCATTAGAGAACTCCCCAGCTTCTGCTTTGGACAGTGTCCTTGGCACCCTTGCTGTCAGACCTGCTGGACAGCTCCCTGATCATAGCTGGGAAGACAAGAATCGCATCTGTGCTGAAAAGTAGTGGGCACCCAATAGTCTTTTGGTTCAAAGGCATGGTCCCTACTGGCAGGAGGGTATATTTTATTCTTGGGATGTTGGAATATCCCCAGAAAAGGACATGATGGCCCTTTGTAGATCAGTCTACAGCAGTGTTGGTAAACCTTCGGCACTCCAGATGTTTTGGACCACAACTCCCAGAATTCTGAGCCTAGATTGCCAATGACAAAGGACTGTGGGAGTTGTGGTCCAAAACGTCTAAAGGTTCACCACCACTGGTCTACAGGAACAATCCTGGTCACCCAGACCAGCAGTGTGATGTACCCTTTCTCCCATTGGGTCGGTCATCTTACTATTCCCTACAGTTTCCCCCATGCTTGCCTGTAATCCCCCTCTCCTTCCCAGCCACCCCATATACTATGTTGTCTTTGCCTCCTAAGAATGCTACTTTCCAATTACTGTGTCTCAAAATAATGCCACTCGGGACATGGCACTACACACCATTCTTCATTTTTCGTCCAGAACTTCTTCGGCCCAAGGGTTTCCTGAATAACTCAAGTTAGACATCAGCTCCTGGTCTTAATTTCCCCCGCCTTGAAAATGGGCAAGGCAATGGCTGACAGCACAAGGCCGTTTTTGGCTTGAGTGGGAAGATGGCCACCCACCACTAGAGAGGTTGAAACCACTACAGTGATTAACAACCTTGGGGACATTAGCCATTAGCACATGTAAATCCGCTGAACTAGGGAAGGAGGGAGGGGGGGGGAGAACCCCAGCTTTTACTCCAAATAGAGGAAGTGTTATTATTATTATTATTATTATTATTATTTACGATGCATGTCCAGGCTCTCTCGCTTTCTTTCTCTGATCAGGTGAAATCAGGTTCTCTGAAAATTCTGGACACCTTACAATATTGGTTATGCTCTTTGCAATTACGCGTAATGCCCTTGCAAACGCACGTAATAAAATGCTAACAAACCATCATCCATTACCTAATTATATTGATCTAGACAGACAATATGTGTGCGAGAGAGGGGGGTAAGGGGGGGGGTGACAGTAAAAAAATATTGTTTCCCATTTGGCAAACAAAGCCTACATTTACAACTTAATTATTCCTTGTAGAGCTGGAGAGAGAGATTTCTGTTAATCATACTTGAATCGCGAGTCCCCGCCTCCCTCCAAACATGAGAATTAAAATGCATGTTGACTCCCAATTAAGTCTACTTCCCCTCCGGTAGGGGAGTTGTTAATGGCATTTAAAATATATATTTTTTGAGAGGTTTCAACAGCAGGAAGCCTCTCCCCCTCCCACGTGGATGAACTACCTTTCTTGGAGAAAGACAAAGCAGGAAGGATTGCTAGCACTTTGGCAATCAATCCCAACAACAAGAACAAGAACAAGAACAAGAACAAGAACAAGAACAAGAACAAGAACAAGAACAAGAACAACAAGAACAAGAACAAGAACAACAACAAAACTCTACCTCATTGGAGTGGCCCTTCATGTCATCCAGGAGGTAAAGGGACCATCCAGAGAGTCTCCTTGGTTGATGGATGGACCTTCTACTCAATGACTGCTGGACCTTCTACTCAATGACTGCTGTATGTCCCTTCTTTGGGACTTGGGTAGCCTTTACAGGATGTTTGTGGCCCACCTGGGACCATTAATAGGGAACCGCAAAGCCGACGTTTAACCGGGCCACGTTGCTTCTCCTAGAGATGCTCATGTGTGAGGCTGTCTAAGAAACTTCTCACAGGTTGGCCCGGACAGACGTTTCAGGTGAACAACCCCCAAAACCCATGGAGGTCTTCAGAGCTTGGAAACATTAGTTAGCTCCCAGACATCTTGGGGTTTTTCTGAGCCCTGGGTATCTATCTCCACAAAGATACTTGCTAGGCTGTAAGCTTTCTATCAGTTCCATGTGATCAAAGGTGCCTTTGAAATGTTTTTTTGGGGGGAAGGGCAGGGATATAGGGCTAGTAGAGAATCCGGTAGCCAGACATTACATGGGACAATGAAATTGCTGGTGACAGAATCTGCACTGGTGCCTGATTTCTGAGCCCACTCAAAGTTCAGGACACAGAAACCTGGTTTATCTTGAAATCAGAGCATGGTTCTCTCAATGAGAGACCATTATCTTGGAAAAGAAACCTCTAAAGCACTTTTCTTTGGAAAGCAGGTATTTTCTTATTATACATTTTTTTAGCTTATGTAATTGATCTCATTCTTCAGATGGTTTTAATTCTTGAACTGTTCTCAGCTTGCACTGTCCCATTGACATTATTATTATTATTATTATTATTATTATTATTATTATTATTATTATTATTATTATTATTATTAGTAGTAGTAGTAGTAGTAGTAGTAGTAGTAGTAGTAGTAGTAGTAGCAGCAGCAGCAGCAGCAGCAGCAGCAGTAGTAGTAGTAGTAGTAGTAGCAGCAGCAGCATTTTTAAATTTAATTTTATTTATTTGATTTTTATACCACCCAACTAGCCCTAGCTCTACTCTGGGCAGTTCATAACATAAAATAACAACAGAGTTAAATAACGAATATACAAGCAATATAATAGAACAAATTGTTGTTGTTGTTCAGTCATTCAGTCGTGTCCGACTCTTCGTGACCCCATGGACCAGAGCTCGCCAGGCCTTCCTATCCTCCACTGCCTCCCGGAGTTTTGTCAAATTCATATTGGTTGCATCGATGACACCGTCCAACCATCTCACAATAGAACAAATTATAACCAAATAAACCAACAACAATAAATTAAAATAAAAGTAGGAAAAAACAAGAGATTAATCAAATAACAAATCTCTGTGAATTGGGTGCAAAATAACAAATACTTATATTGGCAGCAATTTTGGGGTTTTTTAAGAGCCAGAAGATTTTTCTCTTAGGTTTCCTAAAGCGGGCCATGTGGCTGCCCTTCTGGGAACCATCACGGCTACGTTTTTGAAGCTGCCAATAAGATTTTCAGATTCCGATGAATCTAATTTTACCGCCTTGTCCTTAAGGAGGGCACCGTTGCCATTCTCTCTTTGCACGCTTGTGTTTCGCACGTGATGGACTTCCGTCCACCTTGAATGGCAAGGTTGGTTTATGGAAGAGACACATTTGTAGGCCTGTTTCCAGCAAACCCAAAACTAACAGAGAGATTTCCCCTTCCTCTCTTGAAAACACACCTTTATCTTTCACTGTCACAAAAGAGAAACACCGCCCAGGGAAGGGCGAGCAATTACTCTTCATGAAACCTCAGGGCTGGTGTCCCATTTTGCAGCGGGGGTGGGGGGTGGGGGGTGGAGTTCTGCCTGATGAAACATCTTGCCAGGTCCCGTAATTGATGCATCTTCCTCTTAAGTCTGCCTCATCCGCTTCTACACCCCCCCACCCCCGTCTAATCGGCAAGATCTATTGGCACTCCCAGCACTCATTTCTTGGGTAATTGTGGACAACTTAATGAGATGGCTAGTATTATGTGTTTTCCCATAGCACAAATTGTTTGGGGCCAAGACTGGGACGCCACATGGCCTCCCTCTTTCTGTTGAAGGAGACAAACACAGAGGAAGCAAAACAAACAAACAAACACCATGTCACTCTTTCTCTCAAGGAAATGCTGCCCCGAATCGATTTCTTGAGCATCGGAATGCATTTTCCATCAGCAATCTGTTCCTCCAGTTCATAGCTCCAGAGCTTGAGGCTGATACAAGAGAAGCCAAGGTAGATCTCCTCTCATGAACACTTGCGGATCTGTGGTTTTTAGGAGGTGGCGGAGGCAGGGTGGCAACAGCAAAGGGGTCCCACATTCCAAACAGAGCTGGGGATCCCTGATCTCAAAGACGCAAGATCCTCTCTGCTCAAATCGCGTCCTGCCTCTGAGGCAGCAGGATTGGTTATCAAGAGTTCTACTATTGCATTTTGCTGAACCGGAAGTCTCCAGGGGGTGGGTGGGGGGCGAGAGAGAAAGATTTATCCCAGTGGCGTCCAAACATTGGGCCTTCAGATGTTTTGGACCACAACTCCCACAGTCCTTTGTCATTGGCAATCTAGGCTTGGAATTCTGGGAGTTGTGGTCCAAAACATCTGGAGGACCACAGTTTGGACACCCCTGATTTATACCAATGGTTCTCAACCTGTGGGTCCCTGGATGTTCCTGGACTGCAACTCCCAGAAATCCTGGCCAGCTCAGCTAGTGATGAAGACTTCTGGGAGTTGCAGCCCAGGAACATCTGGGGACCCACAGGTGGAGAACCACTGATTTATACAATCTGAAGGGAAACCAAAGGCCATGAAACAATTCTCAGAATTCTGTTTCACATGCCAGAGAGCTGCAACTCCCCCCCTCCCGATTTGCATCTATTATTAGTCCTATGCCTCTTGCCAATTACTTTTTTTTAACTTTCTTCTAATTGTTGTTGGATATTTTCCTTTTTATTTTATCATTATTGTCTTTTTAATCTTTTTTATTATCTTGTGGATTTCCTGTGCTTTTCATGTGAACTGCCCAGAGTTCCCTTTGGGAAATTGGTGCGGTAAATAAATAAATAAATAAATAAATAAATAAATAAATAAATAAATACCATCCTTACCCACCCACTCACCCCCCAATCTGCAGAAAATCTGCTCTCTTGCAAGGGCTGGTGCATTTCAGAGCAAACAGGGGACAGGGAAAGGGTTTGCAAATAAGTAAGTAAGTAAGTAAGTAAGTAAGTAAGTAAGTAAAATAAAAAGTAACAAATGGCACGCACGCATGTGTGTTGGGTTGGAGGGGAAGGATTGGAGGAGAGAGAGAGAGAGAGAGAGAGAGAGAGAGAGAGAGAGAGAGAGAGAGAGAGAGAGAGTATGCCCCATTGCTGTTGATGGAACGGAAACTCTATTGGAACTGCTCTCACGCTCCCCTGGATTGAGATTAACTTTACTGGCTGAATGTTGTAAAATTTATTTCAGCGGCCTCTGACCGCCATACATCAGCAGCCGACCCCTATCTATATAAAACAATAAGCAGAATCTTAAGGCTCTCTTAGAAGCTGTCCCCGAGATGTATATTTGCTGACATGTAACCTGACTAAAGCCAAACATCATTACCTCTGTGACGGATTGGAGTGAGACTCTAACTTAACAGTTTTATGTCCCTCCCTGCAGCTGAGTTCCTTGACCGAGTCCTCTAAGCTGAGAAGCTGTTCTGAATCCCTTTACCACCTCAATGGTTCCCTTGCAAAAAGGGGGGAGGGAGGGGAGGGGACGGGGGCCCTAGGAAAGGAGAAGGGAAGGGACACCTCTCCCTTTAACCTCTCCATCTTGATTATTACTGATGGGCTATCAATAATTTCAACTTGGCTGAGCCGTTCGCTGAAGGTTAAATAAATTCTGCTGGCTGTTTGCATGATTGTATCCGAGCGGAAGAATCCCAGTCAGGAGGGGGGTGGGTGGGCAGGATTCTCGTAGCACCAATTGATGGGAGACGAGCTGGTCGGAGCCAACAATACCTTGTGGTTGTGTTTGTGGGAAATAAAGTTGCATAGAAGGAAGCCATATGTGCAGGAACAGAGGACGGACATCATCTGGTCTGCAATGGAAGCCAGTGGGTTCCCTTGCACCCATGTAGGTGGGAAATCACCTTGGCCTCAACACCAGGCATTCCTAAGGTTTGATCGTGTTTTTAGGGGTGCCCATAAACCAAAGGCAGGAGCCACAAGAAGGTCACACACCTTGGGGCAAACATTTCAGCGTCTACACGAGACATTCCACTGAGCTACAGTCTGTCAGACATGGGGGATTCTTCTTAAGATTGATTTTATCAGAACCATTTCTGTCCCACCCTGCTTTACACAGCCCCATGGAGGTTTGCAGCAACAGTCCACAACGATGCAGCAATCCAGTACAAACACAACAGAGCAACATTGGTGAGAATTTCAGACAGCCAACCTTCTCTAAATGGGTGAAAGAAGTTGAATGGAGGAGGAGGAGGAGGAGGAGGAGGAGGAGGAGGAGGAGGAGGAGGAGGAGGAGAGGAGAAGAAGAAGAAGAAGAAGAAGAAGAAGAAGAAGAAGAAGAAGAAGAAGAAGAAGAAGAAGAAGAAGAAGAAGAAGAAGAAATCAGCCTATCTTTAGAGTCTGGTGCACTTTTAAGTGAAGATTGTTCAAAAGAATGGAAGTCACCACACAAAATGCCTGTTTCTGTGTTTGTACTGAACAGTAATCAATGAGCTACAAGGCAGACATATGAGTCTCTTTTAAAGACTGGGAGATAATCTAGGAGATCAAAATGTAACTATCCACATGTTCTTGGACTTTGAGTCTCACCAGCTCTGTCCAACCTAGTCGAAAGTGCTCAGAACAGCAGTTTGACTACATCTGGAGGTCTACATTTTGCACACCTCTGCCATTCAGGGACACTGGGATCTCTGAGAAATAGATTGTTAAATTCGAAGGGTCTTTGGTTTGTTCTGTTACTTGGTTCTTGGGTCGCTCTGGCTGGGCAGTATGCTCTCTTTTATCTTGTCAGGACCTGATAGAGAAACGTTGGCCACGTTCGTCCTTTCTCCATCCAAAGACATTTTTGCTTATTTCAGTTTCAGCCTCTGTCAATTTGGTCATGAGCCAGAGTCATTACTGCACTTGTCAAGGATGGAGAAATATTTTCCCAGGAAAAGGGCATGGGATGTCTGGCTTCTCATTAAGAGTTATAAATTTGGTAAAGCAAATTATTGAGGGCATGTGTATGTTTGAATCGCTTACAAGAGCCTCCATGAGTTTGGAGATGGGTGCCCTTTTTCTTTTTAAAACAAGGAATGTGATTAAAAATCAATCACAAACTCTTGCACCCTGTGACTTCTTTAGAAAGTCAACTCAAAAGAAAATTGGGGATTATATATTTTTCAGTTAATTAGGTGGGTGTTGGCTGAAATGCTATTGATATTTGTATGTGGTTTGTGCAATTTGTAACAACTAGTTGTGGTTAATTGAAAAGGGTCCTTTTCCAAGGAGAAAGGCAGGGTAAGAAAATACTCTAAAATAAATAAAATAAATACAGTGGTACCATGTATAAAGGAATTAATTCGTTCTAAATGAAATTCTGTTAAGCAAATTTTCCTTGATACAAATGTCCCATAGGAATGCATTGAAAACGGATTAATCCTTAATCGTGACCATTTTTATGTTGTACGGATAAGCCCCACAGGCAATTCTGTTATGCAAATTTCCCCCATCTCCAGAATTTTTTTATGTTGTACAGATTTTATGTTATATAAACTGTTTGTATTGCGAGGGTCCAACTGTAAACTGTGGCCTCATGCAGCAGAAAGCAATCTTTCAACTATGGCTGAAAGCTGTTTACAGATGTTAAGGTGAGAATGAGAGGCTGTGATTGGGCTCAGAAGCAAAGTGGGAACCAAGGAGGCTGCTCCAAGGTCCGGTGATTCAGACAAGGCTGCAAACCAATGGCATAGAACAGAACAAAGACGGAATGGCACAGCAGTTCGGTTCAGGACCACGGACAGCAACCTTGCAACTGAGGGCGTTTATACAGGGCCCCTAAGCTCCGCCGCAAATGGCTGCAAGGTCCGGACCTTAAAAATGTTTACCCACCAGCTCCGGACTTTGCAGACAATTAAGTGCGACCCCGCCCACTTAGCGCGACCCAGCAGTTTTCTTTGTACCTGCTTTTTGGAGGTGACATATATTTGATCTGGTGGAAGGATAGTGAGTGCGGGGCTCTCCTGGCTTCTGTTTGTTCTTTTTTTGTGCCCCGCTCCTTTAAGAGATTTGAATGCTGCCGGGAACAAAACGGAGGTAAACCGGCAGTCTTTTCTTTCTTTTTTCTCCCTCCCTCGGGCAGCCAGAAACCAGGAAGTGCCGAGGGGGGTGGGGACAGAGGAAGAGCGACGAACCCCTAAGATCTCTGGTCCGAATTTAAGTGGCCAGCGGATCTTAGGGGTCGTGTAAAAAGGCCCTATGATGGGAGGGATCTCACCTTAACACCGGCCTCCCAGCAGCTCCCAGAGTTTCTAAGCCAGACCGGGGAAGTCCTTCCAGGAAGTAGCTACACAAAAGCAGCCAAGCAGCCAGAATATTTATTTTTAACTTATTTGTATTTTGTGTATTTTTACCCCGCCTTTCTCCTGATGAACTTTGTGCCTGAGCCAGTTCATACAGTGAGATTCGATCTTTGAAGTAGCGAGGACCCAGGTCATAGAGTGCTTTGTAGGTTAAGGGGCAGCTACGTACAGCATTGGAAGCAACGGTGTCTTTCGAAAATGCAGTTCATTCTTGCTTGACATAAAGCTTTAGCATACAATTGTTGTCATTGCACATTGCATTTTTTTTTTTAAATGAGCTCCATTAACTTGCCGAGTAGCTTGATCCCTGTTTTGAGTTACTTGTTAAATTTTTTATTATTATTTGTATTATTTTGGAGGGGAGTAGAATCAATAAGAGAAAAGCATAACATTTGGGAAATTATTTGCCATAGTGCCACTACAAAAGAACTAAACATCCCCCCTTAAAAGCAATGGCAAAATATCATTTGTTTCACCCATATAGTCTCTTGCTGCCACTCATCCTTTTGCTTTCAAAAAGTGACCGAATTACACACTCATTAAATAAATAAATAAATAAATAAATAAATAAATAAATAAATAAATAAATAAATAAAGTCATTTCTTTCAGGTAACCATATGACTCATCACACATTAATTCCAGTCTCTGATTTGAAACTTTCTGCTTGGCTTAGCTGCTTAGGGTACATATACTGTACTATGGATAATATAACTTTAAGAAGGTGAGTGTAGATTTTTTTATGTATCTTATATGGTCCAGAAATGATTTAGAAGCTGCTGAAATCGAAATTTCCAACATGGGATTCTATTTGGTGAATAGAATGGACAGGCAGGAAAGATGGCCTCTTGTCAGCTGTGGTTTCAACATATTGGGGGAATCGCTTAACACAGTATTGACCTAGAAAAAAACAACAGGCATTTAAAAAATATTATACAAAAGGAAGGGGAAAACCCTGCACTTGTCTAATAACAAAGCAGAATCATTATGTAAACACAGAGGCAATCTCATCAGGATCAGTCACATAAACGTCATATTATCCAAAAAGCAATGTGTAGGATTATACATACACTGTAATTGAAAACGGTATAATACATTAGCGAAGCTGCCCATTTATCTAACTCTAATCAGTTTCAATAAAATCTCATTTAGAAAAGTTGAGTGTAGTTCAGGTTGGTTGATGATGAGGGTATCCGTCATGTGAAGAGTGAACGGAAAGGTCCTGGAAAGCGGGCCGGGGGGGGGGGGAATGAAGATGATAAAATCTGTGTGGGAAGACCCTGCTAATTCAAGTCCTGTGGGATATATATCTATATCCAACAGGACTTTATCTGTATACATGTACACTGCTAAATCCAACCCAGCTAGAGTAGAATCTTTGAATAAAGACATATGCCTCCCATCCATCCAATGAATCTCCTCCACTTGGGACTCTCTCTCTCTCTCTCTCTCTCTCTCTCTCTCTCTCTCTCTCTCTCTGTGTGTCTGTGTGTGTGTGTGTGTGTGTGCTATTCCTACCCATTGGCCAACTCTTGCTGCTATCTGACCAGTGGTGGTACCTGTGCCATTTACTGGAGCAAGTAAAGACTAGTTCTGGTTGGGTCCTTCTACCTCTGAAATTTTCCCTGCTGCTACTAAAAAGTCTGACCCTGATGCCCTTGCAGTGCCTTTAAATAAAGCCAAGTTCTGCATGCCTACAATGCCTCTTGTTCCCCATGAGCACTGATGTTCTTAGTTTGGCTTCCAAACCCCAAGCGGTGAAACGTTCCACCGAGGGATGAAACTTCCTTATGAAAAAGAACCGGCTATGATGACCCACCCAGACTCTGTTGAATTAAGACCGATGGCTGCCTTCCAAACCTTGTTTGGGCTAATGCCAGCCTTTTAAATGAAGATCTGTAATTTAGCCCTTGTTTTTCCTCACCTCTTTCTTGAGCACCTCTCTGCCCCATCTTGCCTAATATTTGTACCAGATAATTTAATGACCATCCCTTCATTAAACATTACAAGCTTTTTAAGACCTTGGCAGAGTTGCGGTTCCTTTGGTGCAGCTATAAAGTCAACAGTAGCTGCTGAACTCATCCTTTGCATTTACTAATTATTACGGCTCATTCTTGGGTGAGATGGACCCAACTGCCAAGGGAGTGAGGCTGGCTTTTCTCCGTTCACTCTTCCCCCCCCCCCACCCCACGTCACATCTTCACACCATAGATTCTGCATGCTAGTGACAAACCCTTAAGTCTTGACAGGAGATGTCACAGAAGGATAACAAGGAGCCCAATTTTTGAGACCATCCCAGGTACGTAAGAGGAGCAACCACCATGAACATTTTTATATCAAAGGTGAAGTATAGCTCAATGCAAAAGGGAGACATATATTACAATAAATAAAAAAAGCCCAGTGGAGTTGCCTAGTGTTTTTAAAGGGAGTCATAAAAAATGAATAATGGTGCAGTTTAAAGCTAAAAGACAGCTGCCACGCTCACTGGCCATGATGGATGGCTAAACACCCAGCGTGGAGAAAAACCTGCTCCCAGGAGACCACCATCCAAAAAATTAATTACTACGATTCAGCATCTCTAAATGTGCCACTTAATATACTGCCACCATAATTAAATTTCCAGCCCTGTGACCTTGAGACCATTTCCTCAGATAATAAACGAGATCAAGGATTAATTGATGTGGATAGAAGGCAGAACTGCCCAAGGAAAAGGCGAGAACTGTCCCAGGAACACTCAAGGTCAGGGAAGGAAAGCCTAAATAAGACAGAGATCAGGGTTAATTACCCCCCCCTCTCTCGTATTTCCTTTGTGTTGGTTTTAATTTGTTCTATTTGTAAAACTCTAATTCTATCATTTTACAGGGCGGCTGGAGCATTTTTATGTCCTAACAGGCTTGCAGGAAGAGTGCATTCCTGTGTTCTTTTGGGTGGCTCTGGACTTTTGGAAACTTAGGCACACCTTGTGTGATCCCACTGATTGGGAAGGATGACCCAGCCCAGTGGCCCCCGCCCTTCGATATGAGTCTTTGGACTGCAACTCCCAGAAGCCTTCACCAGCAGCTGTGCTGGCTGGGGTTTTGGGAAGCTGCAGTCCAAGGACACTTGAGTTGCCCAGGGTTGGCTACCACTGCTCTAGGATACCCCTGATTTAACCCCTTCAAGGATAGCAGGCCTCCAATCCATGGCGGTAGCCCATTGCTGGGCTAACTCTTCCACCGACGACTTCCCTTTTGGCTTTTTCCAATGTCTTTGGGAGTAAAAGGTGAACTTCATTCGCAAGTCTGTGTCCCGAGACCTGAAAATCTGTCTGAATCCTTTATTTGGGACATGCAAAAGTTCTGATGGCAGGCATTCAATTCCGTACAGTTCAGATCTCAGTATTACCAGCCGCAGCCACATTCAGAGACGAAATGCAGACCAACCCGGCAAGTTACAATGCACCCGAAAAGGACATGAGGGGTACATTTTAATATAGATCTTCCCCCTCTTGGTGCTTCAGCCTGCACAGTGAAAATAAAATGGGTTTAAAACTGCAGAGACAAACCAACAAAACCTTAAAATTCGACAGAATGGGAAGCTGTCAAAAGGAAAGGACGGGCATTTCTGTTAACAATGACACTATCTGCTCCCCTCCTGTGTTTTTGGTTTTTTTTGCTAGGCTTAATTTCATTTTTATTTTTTTGGCATGATAAACAAGATGTTTTACATATGCCTACTAGGAATAATAGATAGTTCATGCTTCTGTGTGTTATACTTGTTAAAATATTTGCATTTAAAAGCCAAGATGCACTCCTCCTCAAGGCTATATACATGTCTTTCCTAAGGAACATCAGATCTGGGAAGGATTAGAAATTATAATTGTTTGGGAAGCCTCAAATTTAAAGAGACACAGCTCTCCTCTCTTTGCTACCTTCTTCCTTCCAGTATCTGCAGGAAACCTCTGAAATGGTCTGGAATTGGCCCTAGAGTTTGGGTTTTTCCTCCCATTACAACTCCTAAAATCTTCCGCTCTGTGTAACCAGTGGCTAATCTGGGATTCTGACAGTGGCTGTGTGGAAAAGTAATTTTATCCAAGCTCTGGTCTCTATAGAAGGTGGGAGATGCACTCAGCAGTTGTTGCTGTTTCGACCATGGGGGGTCATAATTTCCATGGCAAGGGAAGGCACTGTGGGTAGAGAAGAGAAAGGAATCTGGAAGAGAAGTCAACCGAACCTGACTTGGTGAGTGTGTAAACCAATTGTTAGCTGGTTTGCTTTGGACTATGGGGCGTGGTGGCTCAGCGGACTAAGGCTCTGAAAACTGTTGGCGGCAAAGTTGGCAGTTCGGCGGTTCGAATCCCGGGTGCTGCCACGCAGTGGAGCGAGTTCCCGCTGTTAACCCCAGCTCCTGCCAACCTAGCAGTTGGAAAGCATGTAAATGCAAGCAGATAAATAGGTACCACCATTAAAAGTGAGGAGATAACACAGTGTTTCCTTGCAGCCATGCCGGCCACGTGGCCATGGATTTGCACAATACTGGTGCTTTCGGCTTGAATACGGAGATGAGCACTGCCCCTAGAGCTGGGCACGACTAGCATGGATGTGCGGGGGAAATATGTTTTTACCTTGATTTTGACTGTGTGTGTGTGTGTGTGTGTGTGTGTGTGTGTGTGAGAGAGAGAGAGAGAGAGAGAGAGAGAGAGAGAGAGAGAGAGAGAGATGCAGTCCAGCCTGTCATCTCATCCATCAGATGCCACCTCCAACTGGGGGCCTTGCCTGGAGCCCCTTCATCCTCAAAGACAGGAAACTTTAATTAGCCATGAAAGGCCTCCTTGTCCTTGGCAAACACTGGGCACAGAGAGAAGTTTGGCCGGTGTGGCCGCCTTCGTCTTCCTCTTTTTGTCATTCGGTATTAATAATTCCTACTCAAGAAAACTGGATGGGAGGGACAAACACCGGGAAGTGCTTAGAGAGTGAGACGACGGGGTGCCTTGTTAGAAGGGCCCCACGTTGAATCGAGAGGAAAAGCAGAAGGTTCCCTTCTCCCGGGCGAGCATCATTCTGTTTGCCCTTTTTATGGCCGGTGTTAGAAACAAGGCAGGGATGCCTGAGAGTGTTGTGGGTTGTGAGCAGAGGAAGGCCCCTTTAACTCTTGTCCATCCCCCCACCTCCTCTCCCAATTGCAGATGCTCTGCTTAGGAGCACCTTGTCAGCACCAAGACTGCCATTCATTTCATCATCAGCCAAAGATGGCACAATCCCTCCGTCCTGCATTCCTCCTGATATTACAACTCATTTTTCTTCTGTTTCTCATTCATGAAAGCGATTGCCAGAAATGGCCATGCGGGAATGATGGGGCAGGGAGGAACTCATGAACGTCTGGCCATAATGAACATCCCCCAACCATCAGGGAGCCGTTTCTTCTCTTCATCTGTGTGCTAGATCGGTTCTACACTGGGCAAACATGCGAAGCTGCCTGATACTGGACCCAGGCCCTGTTTATATGGTTGTCTGTGCCATAGTGGAGACCCTCTTTCAGCCGGAGTGGTGGGTTTAATGCCAAGGAAGTTGGTCAGGAGGCCCAATTGCAATGGTAGATGCAGGAGAGAGAGGGGGGGACCCTGTATATTTAAGCATAAAGTTCTCATTTTATCAAAACACAGAGGGGTAGTTCAGCATTCTGCAGTGGAGGTGGAAAGACATCCAAAACCTGGAAAATTGCCACTCCCCTTCCTACCCAAGGAAAGGGAGAGGGCTGCTTGAAGAACCTCTAAAGGCTGGATTGGGACCCTTCCCCCCCCCCCCCCCAGCTTTGCTTTTAGTGGCCATTCTTCCACAAGGCTCGTCCAACATCCGGGCATCTTACTGGAGATGCTGAGGACGGCTATTGGCAGGGCAGCCTTTTCTCCCCTTGGTGGCACCCAGAGGCATTTGACGACAACTCCCATCACGCCAAGTCAACAGGATGGGGATAGTAGCCCAAGACATCTGGAAGGCCGTGCCACTGAGCTGCTCATTCCCAGTGGCTGTTCCTGGCCAGCCATCTCAGCTTGAGAAGATAGGAACAGAGAAATTTCTGGCCTGGAGCCTCTCTTCTCTCCCTTCACTACCCTTGGGATTTTTGATAGATCTTTTTGGTTTTCCAGCCCAGGCTGTAGAGGGCAGGCCGTAGGATCTTAGGATGGTTGACCAAGGGAGCCGATGGGGGAGAGGTCAGGCAGTTGAATGTTTGGTTCAGGCTGTGTGGCATTTATAGGATGCCCCCTTCTCTTCCACCAGACCCTTGGACCTTTTGGACCAGAGAAGCAGAAGCTTTGAAGGGCTTGGACTGAGACTCTTCTCCAGCCTCACCGGCAGATGCCTAAGATCAGACCTTGTGTCCCTCTATGTGCAAAGCAGGGGTTAGGGTTAGGGTTAGGGTTAGGGTTAGGGTTAGGGTTAGGGTTAGGGTTAGGGTTAGGATGGGTCCTTTTCCTGGAAAGCACAGGAGCTTCCTGGTGCAGGCTCCTCGGCAGCAGTACCGGAGTCTCGGTTAGCAGCCCTGGTGGTGGCAAACAGGAGGGAGCTGACTGCTGTTTGCACACTGAATGTTGCACAAGATGACACGCTACCCACATTAATCCAGCTCCCCTGGAATCTCTGGGCCTTTCCCAACGGAAGAAGGAGAGGGTGTCCAACCGTATCATCTTGTGTTCTCCAAATTAGCCACCAAGCCCGTGAGTTTCCACCCTCCCCTTTTAATTACATGATTCCCCCACCCCACCCCCCCCCCACCCCCACCTCTAAATGTTACTGACCTAAAAAGGCGTGATCAAAGGCGGTGGACGTTCTGGGCCCTGCAGCCAGCATTAAATTGGTCCACTCTCTGGCCCTGGACTGACAAAACATGATCCTCCAGAGCTTTGCCAGCTGTGGTAGCGTCTCAATTAAGAGACCGAGAGGGAGCAACAGTTTCCTGCCCTGCCCGCCTCCTTGAGACAAGAAACAGAAAACAACTCCTGGTACACAGCCATTGGGTCCAGTCCGGAGAGGGAGGGAGGGAGGGAGGGAGGGGTTGGTGTGAAGGGTGTTGTGATAGCGGCAATGGGCCCGTCATTGTTTGATCACAACTGGCATCTGCAGGGTTGTGTTTCAATTAGGAATGTGAAAATGCTGTCTGTCTGTCTGCCTGCCTGCCTGCCTGCCCGTCCGTCCGTCCGTCCGTCTGTCTGTCTGTCCGTCTGTCGCACATGCACACGCACACACAAAATATAGACAGACAGAAAAGTGGACACATATACGCTCCCCCTGACTCCCTTCCTCTCTAATTTCAGGAGGCCGCTGAAGACTCTTCTTCTCTTCTGGGGAAGCTTTTGCCATCTGCCTTTGCTGATCTTGCTGATCTTCTACTGATGCCCACTTTTAGTCCATTCTCTGGGTTTACACTTTTTAAATATGCCCTGGATTTTATATGTGCACCACCCAGAAGAGTGGCATGCACAAATGGGTTGGTATATAAATCTCATCCATCCATCCATCCATCCATCCATCCATCCATCCATCCATCCATCCATCCATCCATCCATCCATCCATCCATAGATTGTCTTCCCTTTCCCTCTTGTTTCCACTCCAGGTGCCCATCCAATTTCCATGGGACATACTCTTCCTTGGGCTAAAAGCAAGAGAGTTCCACCGGGTTCTAAATTATTCTGCTATTTGGGGATGACCCCCAGTCCTTTGAACAGTGTTCCATACAACCTGAAAGCCACTGCCACCCTTGCATTTGAGATAGTGCATGATATTTCTTGGAACTTAATACTTGGAATTAAAAGATGCAAGTGATACTTGAGTGTTGTGTCCCCCCCCCCCATCTCTTGTGTCAATGCCATTTGTCGTTGGCATGCGCTTCCATGGGGGAGGGGGCTCCCCCATCTTAGTACATTGCCAGCCGACATGGAAAACGGTGCCATCTACCACGAAATGAATATTCCCCCGTTTTATGTGCATCTAATTTTAAATTTAGGGTTTTAATGTGATCCATGACTTAAGCCACCTTTGGTGCAGCTTTCTGTTTGATTCTAATGTTATCTATTAATCACGTTAATCCAATAGATTGTGCCTTAATCAAATGTGAGTCAATTACCCAGTTCTTCAAATTATATCCTTTAATGAAAGACATTCTTTAAGAGTGACTGCCAATTAAAAGCCCAGCCCAATAAGCTCATGACATTTTTGCGGCTCACAGAATTACTTGAGGCTTTTGACAGATCAGGTATCATCTTTCTTTTTTTTTAAGTAAGGGGGGAAAAATTACATACTCCAGTAAGACACACAGCATCTTGATTCCAGTCATTCCTAAACTCGGTGCCATAGCATATGAGATATCACCGGTAGGGGGTGGACATTTTCCATCTCTCAGTTAAAAAATGCCTGGGACCCAAGGGGACGACATTAATTTTTTTGCCCATGGCCACCAAAAGCCCCCACCCTTGCGGAGGCAACCCCCCAGGATGGTCTATTCGCCCAAGCTATTGCCCGAGATGGCTCCCCTGGCCAAAGTTTCAGCAGCCTCCGTCAACGTGTCCGTGAAAAGGGACTGTTCTCTTCTAAAGATCCCACCACTTTGTTAGAAATGGGATGGTGCCGCCAGCTTTATGCAGGAAGCTTCCTTGTTCCCAAACACACAGTCCAGGTGGTTATGCTTTCCTTTCAGAAAGTTGGGCACTGACTTGCATTTTGCTTATGAGAAGCTGCTGGCTGATGCAATCGAATGGATTCTGTTGTTTTCGTTGCTGTTTTTAGGGCTTGGCTTGAAGGGCATGGCTCAAGATATCCAGGGGTTGGCTGGTCTCTTCCATGGTCAAATGGCAGAGGTCGACTTATGTGTGCTGAAGGATCTGGCCCAATCTTTGGTTACAAAGGGTAACAGGTAAGGCTGTGCCAGGGACACCTTTTGGGTTCCTTCATGGAGATCCTCTTTTATTTAGGGGGGGGGATCCTTTGGGGTATCTGGGTTAGGGTTAGGGTGCGGTGGAGGCTTGTGAGCTGTGTTTGTACTTCCGGACTGGGGAAAGGCTTGGGATCCTCAACTGGGCTTTTATCCTCTCCATTTGGGGCTGAAAACAGCAGGATTACTAAAATGTATAATGAACTGCAGGAGATTTCCCCAGGGCAGGCTGTCAGAGGCATTAACAAAGAAACACACTTATGTTCCAATTAGCCATGTTAGCTCTAATTGAGCCAGGCATCAGAATGACGGAAGATAATCAGGTATCAAAGATAGGCTGGGTTCCCAGACTGCCGGTTTGATTTCCATTTCCCTCTTCGGACAAACGGCGCCCTTTCCTTCCCCGCTGCCTGGTAGGATCAGAGAAAACAATGACTTCCATGTTGACCTTTAGGAATTCAGCCATCGTGTTGTTGTTTTAACTGCAAAGGCAAACGGACAGGGAGACAACTAGGAGAGACTATACAAAAGGCAGGAGCAACACATCCCCTCTAGAAGATGCACCCAGAATGCTGGATTGCATAAAATTGGATATTTTTAACACTGCAGTTAAGAGCATTAGAGTTTAGCAGCCACCTAATGTTAAAAAAAAGCCAGGAAAAGAGAGAGAGAAAGAGTGAGAGAATTCTTCCTCTCCTGTTTGGAAGTTGAGTCATGGCAACTGGACTTCTTTTTCTTGAGAGATTGAAATGTTTCACTGCTCATCCAAAGAGCTTCATCAGTCTGAAGAAAGCTCCATCTTATAGTCCACTTTGACCCCTTGTCACCCTGGTCTGAAATAGGCTCATACGATGAACAATGGCCTGAATAGGTTTGTTAGGTAGACAACTATCAAAAGCCTTAAGGTGAACCATGGCCTAAGGTGCTGAAACCCATAAAATATGGGTCCTTAGCTATGATCTTGGTGGTGAAGGCTTTTTTTACTTGTTAGGGTATTGTTGAGAGCACAGCTTGGTGATTAGGGTGACAAGAGGTCAAAGCGGACTATAAGATGGAGGATTCGCAACTAGCTTTCTTCAGACTGACGAAGCTATTTGGATGAGCGGAGAAACATTTCAATCTCTCAAGAAAAAGAAGTCCAGTTGCCATGACTCAACTTCCAGATAAACTCACCTGGGTGACTGAGAATCTTCACAGACATCTTCCTCTCCTGTTATAGTGTAAAGGTGCCTTATCTGAGCCTCCAGAACCAACATACACCACCCAGGGTAGCCTTGCTGATAGATGGTGCAGTATATAAATCCAATAATAAATAAATAAATAAATAAATAAATAAATAAATAAATAAATAAATAAATAAATAAATGCAGACTAAAATGCACTTATCCAGGCTATGCCTCCAAGGGGTGGGTGCCCTCTGATAACTCAGTGGAGAATTCAACCTTTTCTCTCTTTGACTCATTATGTATTCAAGATATAGTACAAGGAAAAAAGGCGCCCACAAGAAGTGAAGCAATAGGGAAGCTGGTGAGCAGGGGGTGGTGGAGAAGGGCTTCATTTCCCCCTTCCAAAACCACGTAAGACTTTTTTTTTTTTTAACAGCGAAGCCCTTCAAGTCTGAACTGGTCTGGGACCTCAACAGGCACACCTACAAACAAGGCTCATGCAATAAAGATCTAGTTTGTCAAGGAAGGTGCCTTCCAAAAAAAAAAAAAAGGAGTTTATTTCAAACGCAGAAGTTGTTCCGTCCTCTGTGGCTTTTGCTACTTTTCCCGGCGAGATTTCAAAAGAGTTCGGAGCCCTTTGCTATTTCTGCTGATAAGTTGGCCCTGATGGATGGGGGCTTCATTTTAAGACGGGATTTCAACCCTCCACGGCCGCGAACGCGAAGAAGCCATGATGAAAACACAGATCAAGACCCGTCGCTAGGCATACATGTGTGTATTTCATGGCACATATACAACCCACAGACAGCAAAAGATAAATAATTATTAAAGCCCGCACTGCTTTTATATATTAAAAAACACCCTCCTTTTGATCTGCCGACTACCAGTGGAAGATGTAATCTTTTATTTATAATATGTGAGGTAAAATTTTGAAAAAAAAAACCCTTTAAAAATAAAAAACACCCATCTCCCTGCTCACTCTGTAATTAAGCCTGTAGGGCTTGGCAGTTTACTTGTTCCACTGAACTTGTCAATTTCTGTTATTGCTAATTTAAAGTTCACAGCTCCATAGCTCACCAAAAAAACATATCAGGGCAAAAAAAAAAAAAAAGAAAAGAAAAGAGAAACCACCCATCACCCCACAATTTCTATTTAAAATATTTTGAGTCGTGGTCGCACGCTGGAGCCTTTTCTGGGGGGGGGGGAACCTCTTGATGAAAGGCTGCTCCAAATTACAGAGGGGTACAGAGGCCGATTCTCAACCCTCCAGTGCCTTGCGCTTTCCTTTAAACTGGATCTTTTAATATCTTCTTGTGACTGACATGCCTTAAGTGTTTTCTTTTTCTTTTTCTTTCTTTCTTTTTTTTTGGCCTTCGTTAGTGTTGCCTTTTAAATATATATATATATTTCTACATGTGGGTGCGCAATTGTGGCCCCAAGCCATGCTCTCCTCCTGTTTTGCTGCTCTCCATCTCTCTCTCCCCACCTCCTTTTATCTGACACTTCCGATGACAGGAAGAAAGCGCCTCCCCGTTTTTATAAGAAATGTTACAAGGTCAGATGCGGGGCTTTCATCTCTCCCCACCTCGAGCCGGCTGAACAATAGACACGGCGGCCGTCCTAGGGTGCCCGCCTGCCTCATTTATCCACGGAGGGAGACAGGTAGCACTTCTGAAACTGCTCCCCTCTTCAGAGAAGGGCCGTAAATAAGCCTCTTAATGGTGGGGGTTGGAGGGAGCGGGCCCACATATCACAGCGTGGCATCTTTATAATCTTCTCGGGATGCCTACAGCCAAGAGAGCGTGGCTCAGCATCCGACTCCCTCCCCTTCTTGCGCCAGGCCTCTGTGTACATGGAAGCATCAGACGGTGACACATCCTGCCTCTCAGCTACTTTTAACTGTTTTCTACTCAGCTCTGATCTCTCCTCGCTTCGTATGTCTCTTAAGTTCCCTCTTTGGTGCCAGTCAGCACATCCACGGCCTCCCCGCCGCCTCTGCCTAATTTTCAGGCCATCGTTTGCTACAGAAGCTTTCGGAGCCTCTGTAGCAAACTATGGTTCGTGGGTTGATCAGTTGATGGCCTGCAGGTCTCAGGCGCAAGACCCAGGGCAGCCTAAACCAGACGACTGCTGGCTTGAGATTGGATGCCACTCACTGGGAGCTCTCGCACCCCTCCCACCATTGCCCGGATCGGTTCTTATTGCAAAGTGGCAAGTTGGACCCACAAATATGCTAGTTTGCACCACTGGATGGATCCCTTATGGTTCTGCAGTTCAAAAGTTGTTGTTGTGGTTGGTGGCAATGTTGCTGATGTTGTTACAATGCCTGGTGTGAATTACCAGTGCTGCATATAACTGGACCACTCCATTTTTGCACAGATTGTGATGCACGCTGATTGCGTACCTTGACACGAAGCCCCATTCCTACTTTCTCTTTGGGCAACAGAGGGACGACAATTTTTCACCCCTGAGCAGAAGCATGGAAGCGTTTTTTGGCCCAGCCTCCTTCCGTCTTTCCTCGCTGACAAAGCGGCTTGTCTACAGCCGTCGACCGCCGTCGGCTTTACAGTCTGACAAGTTTCAATATCCTAATGGAAGTTCAAAGGAGTGGAAACAATCTAGCAGAGTTCCTTGGACTAATTTTATTACGCGGACACACTTAATGGGTCCTGTTACAATTCCATTTACAGCGGTGGTTTTGGAGGGGGGGGAGAGCAAGTCGTCTTGCCTTGTGACTATCGCACTAAATCGACATGGATTATCAGTCATTAGAAAGGAAACCAAATTAGAAGCCAGAGGCAATGTTTTACACTTCTTGAACCTTCGGCTGGTCAAGGGTCATTACGACGCCTTGCCATAAAGTCCCGAGAGCATCAGTCTTTCCTGCGGAACATTTAAATCTCTATATTGTATTTGTGTAGAATATAATTTCCGATGGCCGTAAAGCCTCATAAAAGTTACACCCTGATGAATAAAGTATTAATAAAGGGAGCCCGGACATTTATAGGGTCTAATTGTATTTGAAATAAAGGAAGGCTCCTCTGGGTTTCCTCACGTGGCCTGAGTTAGTGCTCCATCCAACCGATCAGCCAGCCAACAACAAAATGGATTTTTAATGTCCATATTGCAACAACACAGGCCCCATTTCATCTGTCAGTGGGTCTGGCAGCCCATTTAGAATGCCTTGTTTCTATTCTCCCTTCTTCTGTGTGCCATAGTCAAAGTTCTGTGCCCATTAGACATAAATGAACAAAATAAATAAATAAATAAATAAATAAATAGGAAAAAAGTTTGAATAGCCAAGGATTGTGAACCTTTGCTTTTTCAGTCAGATTATCCTTGTTTGGATGTATGGAAGTGAGAGCTGGACTATAAAGAAGGCTGATCGCCGCAGAATTGATGCTTTTGAGCTGCGGTGCTGGAGGAGAGTCTTGAGAGTCCCCTGGACTGCAAGGAGATCAAACCTATCCATCCTGAAAGAAATCAACCCCAAATGTTCCCTGGAAGGACAGATTTTGAAGCTGAGGCTCCATTACTTTGGCCACCTCATGAGGAGAGAAGAGTCCTTGGAAAAATCCCTGATGTTGGGAAAGATTGAAGGCAAAAGGAAAAGAGGACAGCAGAGAATGAGAGGGTTGGACTGTGTCATCGATGCAACCAATATGGATTTGACCAAACTCCGGGAGGCAGTGGAAGATAGGAAGGCCTGGCGAGCTCTGGTCCATGGGGTCACGAAGAGTCGGACATGACTGAACGACTGAACAACAACAACAATCCATGTTTTAAAATTGTGGCATTTTAAAAATCCCATCTACTTGTATTTTCCATCCGGTTTAGGCAATGAAAACGGGCAGTTTGAAAAGCAAAGCCGCCAGCAGATGTTCCTCTGAAAAAGAGCACCAAATGCTCATTTATTAGCCAAGAAATGACATTAAGCGAAGTTATTAACATCCAAATAGGACAGTGAACTTGGAGAAAATGTGTTTTTTTTCACTGAAGGCCTGTCAACAAACCTGACTTATTAACCTTGATGGAAACATAAATCTCTCCCTGGTGACCGAAATGAAAAATACCATCTTGGTATTTATCTCCAGCAAACAACAACAGAACAGCAGAGTTGCTCTGTGCGTACTGCTTTTGAAAGCAAATACATGAGCTACCGTCATTTCACAAAAGGAAGAAAAGGTGGAAAGGAGCATTTCAGTCTACGCTAGCTTTCACAGGTGCATACACTGGCACATTCACAAACACACCAGTGAATCTTACCAACATCCTATGATCCGTAGAATCTGGGCAGCTGGATCTTAGCAAACATCCACCTGGGACACTGGTCCCCAGATGTTCTTGGACTAAAATACACAGAAGTCTTCACCACTCACTGTGTTAGCCAGGATCTCTGGGAGTTGTAACCCAAGAACCTTCCGGCAGCCAAGGTTGAGATCGACTGACCCAGCATGGCATCTTATCTAAAGTTGATTTATATCCTCCCATTGAACAGGGGGTTGGCCTTTGAGCCCCCTCCCAACTTCAGGGTTCTATGAATCTATGGATTCTGGAGGAGAGTTTCCAGAGCTCCACAGCTAGCATGGGCACTGGGTCCAGAAGCAGGTTGCAGGACCCTGCCTGTCACAGAACCTGACTCTGAGGGGTTAAATGGTGAAGAGCTGCTGGAGGAGCCTTGCAGCTCAAGTCAGCAGGCAGCTGGGTCTGATGACTCAGCTGAAAACATATCTTCTCCCCCTAGAAGGGCTATGAGCAGGATTCTGCAAAGACATGCTACTAGGAGGGCTAGGGAAAGGGTCTTTGATGCTAGACGGGGAATCAGGTTGGGAAGCCCTGAGTACTTGCGGGAGCCTTTCCAGAAGTAAGGGTGTGTTCCCTGTTTTGGGATAAAGCTGGTAAGCTCACCTTGAGCTCTCTGTGGGAGCAACTCGTCATTTGAACTTGCAACCATGTTCCTGTCTGTGACCTTGGCTCTGTTTCCTGATTTTGGACTGGCTTCCTGGACAACGGCTTAATCTGTTCCCTTGGGTTTGGCATCTGGTTTTCATGAGATATTCTGGTTTTTGCTTGGACTGTTAATTGATGGGAGTTGGATACTGTAATTTTTCTGGCACTTGATTGTTGGCAAAGGACTTGAACTTGCCTGGCTTTCCACTAAAGATCTTGGCAAAGAACTGAACCCTGTTTGTGTGTGTGCTCTGTGTGTGGGGCTTGACAGCAGGTCTGTCAATGACAGGACCTCCTTGGAGATCATTAGAAGGTCAGAAGTACCTTGATGAAACATAACAATACAAGTGATTGCGAGGGTTGGTGTGGAACAATGAGGTGATATGGATTCAGGGGGTGGGGGTGGTCCTTTTTTTGCTTGGCTCTGGGTTTCATCAACCACAGATGTTGCTAACGCTGCTAAGGTCACCCTGGTTCTATTGACACAAACCACACCACCTTCAGAGTGATCCTGAGTAACAGCCTTGGGAGCTTAACCACAATCCTTCCGAGCCAGTAGATTGCTTCTAATTCTTCCCAGAGACCCAAACACAGAAAGAATTAAGGTAGCATGTTAGTGAGATGTAAGCTATTTCTGTAAGAAGAACAAACAGCCTGAGGCTAGCTTAGGATTTTGAATGCAGACATTCAGCAGGGAGAGGTGGGGGTGGGTGAGTAACTATCAAAGGAAGAAAAGTAAATATTGGTTTTGCATCTATTGACACATGGAATTTCACCGGAAAACAACTGTTCCAACGTAGCCCAATCAATCCCTTACTGGGACCAATCATTCCCTTACAAGGCAGTCTTGAGTTGGACTTGGACTGAAATTTCTTGGGGGTCCTTTTTTGAGGTTCTCCAGAGGCATCTTTCCCTCCATGCTCTTCCTCGGTAGAAAAAAGGAAGGTCGCCTTGCAGAATGTCCACCCAAAGATTCTCCCGCATTCCTGAGTGTTTGGTGGCTACATTTCTCCCCTTGCCAAACTTCCCAAGGTCCGGAATGAAGGCAATAAGATTCCAGTCCCCAAATTGTTTCCCAGCAGATGTCTGGCTGATCCATACTTAACAACAAACTGAGGTGGAATCTTTATGATCTGTATTAATTATGTAGATTCCACTGCCCTCTTCTCTTTTTGAAATCATTGTCAAAGATGGGGAAAGAAGGATCTTCAAAGGCAGGCCAGACGTATATGGAGTGCATAAGGGAGCACCATGGAGATTCAACCAGGCTGCTTTGGAGGAAGCAGAAGCCAATTGGAGGGCCGGCCTAAATCCCCAATTAAATCGAAAGCAACCTTTAATTGCCATATGGGGAGTCACGCCTCCCACTTCTAAGCTTCTAAAAGAGGTCTGTTTTCTTTTTTCTTTTATTTCCAGACCTCCAAGAAGAGGTGGTGTTTACAAGGCACCTTTCCTTCACTCATTGGTGAAGGCACGCAGAGAGAACGTGCAGGGTCTAAGCCAGAGCCTGCACAAGTAAAGAGTTTTCCAACTCTTCAACTTCCCCAAGAGTTTCGGCCAGCAGGGGCTGTAGCCTTGCTGACTTTGGGGCCCTGGGAAATGTAGAAGCTATTTTTTAAAAAAAAAAATGAGGTGTGTTTCAAAAAAGAGTCCAGCCTCTTGAGCCAAGGAGCCTTTGCACAATTTGGTGCTCCAACCATCAGGGCCTCTGGTTTTGGGTAGTGACGGACAACCCAGTGTCCTTTGTGGTGATGAATTGCAAGTCCGATTGACCACATAGCTGGGGAAGAATGGGAGGTGATGTGTAACCTGTCTAGAGGGCCATAGTTTGGGGGGGGGCAGGTGGACATAGCTCTAGATTCTCCCTAGAGATAGGAAAGAGGAAAATGCCAGAGTGGTCCAGAATGGAGAAAGTTGTCAGAGATCATGGATTCCTAATCTCAGGGTTTTGTAGGCAGGAGGGCACAGAAAGGGGAATGAAGCCAAGCTGGAGCTTCAAGAGTATCAAACCATAGAAGGCCAAGCTTTGAACATCTACATTTGGACCAACCCCATGTTGCCTCCCAGTTACAGAGGCTGAAGTATCCTAGTTCCTGGACAATTCTTCCTGAAGAGGAACTCCCCAATCCCCCATCAGAGAGAGAGGGATATCTGTTGGCACTCAAAGAGGTGCCTTATCTCCTAACGCAGTGGATTGTGGCTTATCTCCCTCAAGCACCCAACATACCTGCAGCTTTGGAAAGCATGGAGAGTCTCCATGGATCCTGGGTGTCACCCTCTAAAGCCAATTGTTGGGAATTTCTTCCCTCAGTTCTGAAGCGGGGTAGCCTACGTAATTACACTGCAAACCGCCCAGAGAGTGCTTTAAGCGCTATGGGTTGGTATATTGGCAGTTTTGCTTTTTGCTTTGAAGAGCTACCCCTGAGCGAAGATGCCTCAGGGGATCAGTCAAGGCTTGAGCAGTGGAGAAGGCAGGCAAGGAAGCCCCCCCCCCCAAAAAAAAACTAGCTGCCTAGAAAGTTTTTTCTCACTCAGGGGGGTTTTCCAAGAGTAGAAGTCAAGAACCTCTGGATCATCAGAGGTTGAGGACAGATGAGCTAGAGAAAGCCGAGTGCTACACACCATAGCCCTGGTCCTTTAGAAGGCTGGAAGCAAACTTAACATATTGATTTTGACTGCCAAGCCCAGAATAGAAAGCTTTGAAAAAGGTACAGTAAATGCATAGATGGGGTTTCCTCCGTGGCAGCTGTGAGGTTGCTGTCCGTGGTCCTGAACCCAATGGTCTCTCTCTCTCTCTCTCTCTCTCTCTCTCTCTCTCTCTGCTTAGAACATAAGAACATAAGAAGAGCCATGCTGGATCAGGCCAAAGGCCCATCTAGTCCAGCTTCCTGTATCTCACAGCGGCCCCACCAGATGCCTCTGGGAATACATGAGACTAGATCTCTGTCTCCTGATACCACTCCCCTGCATCTAACTTCCTGACTTAACTGAAAGTACTGTATCTTGAAAGCTAATCCTTCCTGTGCCTGCCCTTTCATCTTTTTAATTAAGATCAAACTTGGAAGCTTGCCTAGGGAAAGATTGTCCCCATAATCTCTGTGTGATCCCATCCCAGAATAACAACAACAAAAGAAAGTATTTATATTAAGTGTCCCAAAGTATCTTAACAATAGCCCTTGTTTGTTTGTTTGTTAGTTTACTTACTTACTTACTTACTTACTTACTTACTTACTTACTTACTTACTTACTTACTTACTTATTTAGGAGTAAAACCTTCAGAACTCCCCAACCAGCACAGCCACTGTAAAATTGACTTTGTTGAGTGTCTTTTTTTTAAAAAAAAAAACCACACATACCTCTACTACACTTTAGATGGGTAGTCAAAGCAGAGTTTTTAAGTTTGGGTGTGTGCCAAAGGTGAACAGGTATCTCAAGGTCAGAGGTAGGATTTGAACTTGGAACCCACCAGCTCACACCTCTTGTCCCCCCCCCCCCGCCGTGCCAAAGGCCATGACTCAGCACTACCAGAAGTTCCCATTTTTTAAACAAAATTCTTTTGACTATTTCTGGGCAAATATTGAAACAATGAGTCTGAAGCATGCTGGATAACCCATCTGCAGGTCTCTAAGTGAACTTAACTATTCAAAACATCTCCTTCCTAATTAATCTTAAAACCTCATTCCAAGAGATACTTGTTGCTAAACTTTCTCCCCCCACCACCTTTCCCTTCCCTTCCCTTGGCTCTCTGTCATGGGACCTCTGTTTGCCATTTCCCATGGATTTGTACAAAGGCAACAAACAACAAGGGGCACGCCCACAAAATGAAGGAGCCCCCTCGGATTGTCAAGGACACCTCGTTTTCCCTCGATCAAACAATCCCGTTCCCTGTCAGAAAGCTCACTTTTGCAAGCTGCCAGTGGGTGAGGAGAAGAGGTCCTCTCCGCTCAGACCTCTCTGTGCCTGAGACTTGCCTGCCTGGAGGAAGAGAGATAATGAAATAATCTTTAATCTTTGTCCCTTCCGGGCGCACTCAACACCTGTTATCCTTGGCATGATCGCAGGCACAACAGGGTGTGAATTCGTCTTAAGGCTGGTAATTATTCCAGCTAATTATTCATTTGAGTGGGGAAGGGGGGTGATTAGCCATATTCCTTCAGGTGCCAAGTTGGCCACTTTTTAAATTCTTGCTGATGCTTCAGAAACTGGAGAAGCCAGGGAGGTTTTCCCCTGTCTTGCTCCCAAGGGGTGGGGGGGAGGTTTGCCCTGCTCAGAAGAAAGGTGGCTGTAAGATACGGTAACAGACTTTGGGTGCTTGGAGGGTGGTCGGCTGGGGGGCAGACAAGATGGGAGCTGGGGGGGGGGCTCAGCCCGCTCAGTGGCTGTTCTCCAGCCCTTTTCCTATTCCGTGCAGCAGAGACCATTCACGTGTGCTCTTTCTAGGTTGTAAAAATATTGTGAAGGGTGCTGAGAGGCATCTCTTCCTACTGGCCTTTTAAATCCCTTTCGTGTGTATTGATTGCTGTGATGATTCTAATGGGTGTTGATGATCATGCTATTTCAGTGGACTAATTGACTAATTTGTTTTTAATTTATTTTTAATGATGTCGGTTAGCCCTTCCAATTGCTAGTCTAGAGTGGAGAAGCAAGGTGAAAGTGTATTGAAACAAATACACATCCACTTGTAATAGATGCTTTTTTTAAAAAAAAACCAAGAATTGCATTGTAGAAAAACCCTGACATGAAAAATAACTAGGGGTTGATCTGAACATTAATCCAGGCAGCTGAGGGATTTTTAGATTTCGTGAGGCCAAAAGCTTTTCTATTCCTGAAACACCAGAAAAAGCAGTAAAGAATCAAAAAATGGAAGAAGCTAAGGGGGGAAAATATTGAAACAGAGGTTGTACTAATTCGGCAGGATTCTCTGAGAAAGACAGGAAAGGTGGAAGGCTGCAGGGAAAGAGGAAGATGGAATACGAGATGGACTAACTCCCTCAAGGAAGCCACAGGCTGGAGTTGGCAAGAGCTGAGCACGGCTGTTCAGAACAGGACATTCTGCAAGTCACTTGTTCATAAGATCGCGGTGAGTCAGAGGCAGCAAGGCGTAGCAAGGCAACAAGAGAATGGCATGAGAGTTCCCTTCCCAGGACTTAATAGCTTTGTGAGCCTGGTGTGGTTTTGCAGGGGTGCCGATAAAAAGCAGATGCACCCTTTCTTTGTGCCCGTTCTCTTTGTGGCTCACACTGTGGTGATGTTCTTCAGCAGAAGGAACACGGATCTACTCTCTGCCTCCCCCTCCCCACCTGGTCTAATTTGTCTTTAGTTTCCTAAAATGTAAAATTACATAAAAACACAAGAACATAAAACAAATCATCCCCCCTCGCATGAGGGCTGGCATCTTCCTTTTGTTTTTCAAGCCAGCGCCACACGGAGACTGCTCCGGGTACTTAAATAATTGGGAAGACTGGCTCCTTCCCTTTGGAATCGGCTGGTCATTAGCAGATAATGATGGGAAGGCGATGGCGAGGCTTCAAGCAGTGGAGCAAGTGTTATGTTCTTAAAGAGGCAATTACCACTTCTGTTATGACTGAGGCCTCCTCGTTGCAGATAGGAGGGTCCGGCTGATTTGGGAGAAAGAGCGGCTGCTTCCCTGTTTTTGCTGCTCCCTGTCAACCTACTTTCCGTCTCGACTGAAGTTTTGTCTTCCTGACCCAGTGCTGGCTGATTGCTTTCATTCTGAGCAGGAAGCCAGACTTAGCTCAGCCTCAGTGGCTTTAAAGGCAGGCCGTTCTGTCAGGTAGAATGTCCACTTCTGCAGGCTTATGGGATTGGAAGTTCAAGTAAGGCCATCCCTATTCTTGACCCTGTGTGTGTGTGTGTGTGTGTGTGTGTGTGTGTGTGTGTGTGTGTGTGAGCATGTTAGGCATGGCAGCAGCCTTTGACTCTTGGTTGCTGGCCAGGAAGATACCGTGTTTCCCCAAAAATAAGACACTGTCTTATATTTATTTTTTCTTAAGACACATTAGGGCTTATTTTCAGGGGATGTCTTACTTTTATTAAGTATAATATGCTTGAATGTCAGCCCTGCACACAACCATAGCCACGCCCATCACTAGGTTTTATTATCAGGGTAGGGCTTATATTTAACAAACACATAGAAATCCTGCTAGGGCTTATTTTTGGGGGAGGTCTTATTTTCAGGGAAACAGGGTAGGTTTTAGAGGAGGCCAGGGCAGGGAGTGATCATAGTGAGCATGGTACAGTGGACCCTTGTATAACAAACAGCTTGTATAACATAAAATTGGTACAACATAAAAAATTCCAGAGATAGGGGAAATTTGCTTAACATCATTGCCCATGGGGAAAATCTGTACAACATAAAAATAGAATTACTCCATTTTCAATGCATTCCTATGGGAAATTTGTATAAAGGAAGATTTGCTTAACATAATGTCATTTGGAACGAATAAATTCCTTTATACAAGGTACCACTGTAATCATTCTATAACATTAGGAAGAAGTTCATGACGGTTAGAGCTATTCGGCAGTGGAATATGCTGCCACAGAGGGTGGTGGAGTCTCCTTCTTTGGAGGTTTTTAAGCAGAGGCTGGATGGCCATCTGGGTTGTTTTTTGTTTTTTGTTTTTGGAAGGACAAAGCAATTAGAAACCCAACTTTAACTGGAAGTTTCTCATTTTTCATACTGATTGCCTTTGCCTAGCTCTTTGCATATGCTGATTGGGCCTTTATTCTGTCAGTTCTGCAGATCATACAGCCCTTGCTTCCAATACATCACGGAGGAGGCTGTCAGCTCGAGAGCTCAACAGCTGCCCAGACAGATGTGAACAACTGCCTTCCCATCATCTGGAGGAGTCGGGGCATCCATTAATATCAACAGCCTGCCTGTGTCAACATTTCGAGTTCCAGAGATCTGGCTGAGCTCAGCCCTTAGCTTTAAAGCATCCCACCACCACCACCCTGGTTCATCACAGCAACAAGGGGGCAAACTCTTAGGATCACAGGGGGATGCTGTTTCATTTTGAAAGAGAACATTTAATATTTATCTGGAGGGGGGAGATATATGGTGTACCTTTAGGACCAGGGCCAATCCCTGTAGCTATTCTTGAAAGCATGAGACCTTATCAATCTCTCACATGGCCCATGCAAAATGCTTCTCTGCCCCCACCCCACTCAGAAAAACAAGATGAACTGTGATGAATTTTAAAAAAAAACAACCTTTTGCTGTTGAATTAAAAAAAAAAGCTTATGCACAGATCACAGCGGATGCCAGTTGTAACACCCCTAAAGAACACCCCACCAAAAAAAACTGGAACGGATTTTCAACCAATTTGGGTGGTTTGCATTAACACTCTAGGGAATATGGACCCACAGACTTCTCGGATTCACTTACCTTTCAGGCAGCATGAGACTGCCTTAGTTAAAGACAGGCTGAGATACAGAAAAGGGACTCTTTGGGGCACCACTCCAAGCATACCTGTGACAGAGGCCATCGTGTTCAAGTACGTGTGACAGACATTTTCCCTCTCTCTCTTTCCTTGCTGCCAACAAACTCTTGAACTCACCTCCATAGCTGAATGGGACAATATTTACTACACGGAACCTCAAAACTGCACACAGTGATTGCTCTTGTGAAGAAAGATTTACTTTTCTCAACAACAACAACAACAAAACTTCCCAGCAAATGGCGGGCTTTGACAATGGCACGCTGATCCGTTGAGGAGATTGTTGAAACACACACAGCTCTTTGGCTCCAATCTGTAGAGCCGTGAGAGTTTCCGTAGACCAATTTAGGGGCCAGGGAAAGTTCGTGGAATTAGATGAATTTCCAAATAAGTCGCAAATGAGTTTCTTGACCCATTTTTGAAAGTGGGGGAAAAAGAAGAAGAAGAAAACCTCATAAAACCCTCGGCAAATGTTGGCGACGATCAGAATATATTTCCTTATTGCTTTATTACAGTTAAATTGGCAGTGATCCTAGGTGGTAATTCATAACATCTTATTAGCTGTGCTAACAGCGGCGAAGCTTTCGGCCTACTAAATTTACCTGGCAATTAAATGCCAAAGATGATTTCTTTTTTTTTCCTGACTCACACCAGAGGTTCATTGATGCCTCTGCTCCATTTCTAAAGCCTCGCTCTTCGCTGTTAGCTATGCGACTTTTAAGAGATGCAAGTCTGCATTTCCTGAGATAATTCTATCCAAAAGAAGGAAAGCAAAGGCCCATGAAAGCCAGTTCACTTCCTTGTTTTGTTTAATAAAATAATATCTTTGTCTGGTGGCTGTAAAAGCCACCTTAATGAGAATGCACATCAAAACTTTTGATTGTGAGCCACCCAGAGACCTTTGGGTAGTGGGCAGCATACAAGCTATATAAATAAATAAATAAATAAATAAATAAATAAATAAATAAATAAATAAATAAATAAATAAAACAGAATTGTTTACTTAATAATTACTGAATTTATAAATGACTGAAATATCCAGATTATCCAAACTCAGTGAAGATCAGAGATACTGAAATGTATTCGCATTGCTCATTTGTGCGATCTGGTTTTCTTCTTATCCAGAAGATTGTCAATATGAATTTTGTGTTGCCATTGCATTAATTTATTTGTAGGCCTAATCAGAAGCTGTATACCAGCTTCAGTTTAAAATCAAACTCTTAAAAAATTTGGACCAATTCGCATGTAGTCCAGATGCATAATGGAATGGGCCGAAGTAGTTCAGGGTGAAGCAAGACAGAGTGGCAATTCAGATTTGAACAACCCATGGAATTAAAGCTTTGTTTATTTTTGCCCAGAGCCAAGCTTAAGGGCACATAGAATACAATTCCCCACGTGAAATTCTGCATTTCCTCCTCCCATCTCTATGATCTGTCATGTCTCCAAATGTCTTGGAGATCAACTCAACAACAAAACAAGTTGTAGCCTTTTTGTTTGTTTGTTTTCAAATAAGTCTCAAATGAGTTTCTTGACCCATTTTTGAAAGTGGTGGAAAAAAAGAAGAACACCTCATAAAACCCTCTGCAAATGTTGACGATGATCAGAATATATTTCCTTACTGCTTTATTACAGTTAAATTGGCAGTGATCCTAGGTGGTAATGCATAACATCCTCTGGTACAAGTCAATGGGAGACGGGTGATCCAGATTTACAAACTGATGTTGATCTGGATCTGAAGTAGAAGAAGATGAGGAGGCATCAGCTGCTGTGGAAGGAACTGGGATCCATTCCAAAGACCAGCACTGGGCTACAGATCCTAAGCATCTTCAAGGAGCTTACTCAGACAGCCTCCACAAGGTGAGGGTCATTCCTCGAAACCCTTTGTCTCCATGTGGCACCACCTCACTAGCAGCTCTGTTGGGCACAAAAAGTCCCAAGTCCAACCCATGATATCTCCAGCTAGGAATGGAAGAATCTTTGGCTTGAACCTCTGGAGAGCTTCCACCATCACTTGGTCCAGATCAGATAGAGCTAACGAATATAGCTCGATACAAACCAGGTTCCTAGGTTTGCAAGAGAAGGTTTCTAATACGATTGCAGTGCTACCAGGAAGGCCTAGGGCTGCCAGTGATGGCAAACCTTTTAGATAGAAGGATAGAAGGGTTTATCCCTTCCAGTGACACGAGGCAGCCTCTGTACTGCAGCATATTCAGGCCTTTGAGAAGTTACATTTTTTTGACCACACCTCCCAGCATTTTCTAGCCAGTTGGGCAGATTCTGGGAATGCTAATCCAGAATGTAACTTTTCAAAAGCTGTATCGTCCTGCCCAGGGGACAGATCAAACAGTCTAGCTCAGTGTGATGGCCTAAGGAGAGAGCTACTGCGTACCAAACTGAGAGCTTCCAAAGGTTACTTCAGGGGATGCTAATTCCCAGAGCCAGCCTGGCCATTTTTGAGAAATAAGGGTTTACACCTTTGCTACCTGTGTTACTTACTGTTGACGTCCAGGGCTTGCTCTGAATCCTGATTGTTTGTTTGTTGCTGTTGCTATTGTTTTAAGTAACAATGGGATGTAGGGAATCATGGTTCCCTCCATCTTAAGCCTTTGGAGATGTCACTGAAAATTATGGTTTGTTTGTTTTTTTCCAACCAGCACTGTAAGGGGAGTAATGGGGTGAGTTTCAACCTCAGTTATTATAGAGCAGTGTTTTTCAACCACTGTTCCGTGGCACAGTAGTGTGCCGCGAGATGTTGCCTGGTGTGCCGTGGGAAAAATTCTCCCTACACCAGCAATGCCCCCCCCCCGCATCCCGCTTGCAACCAAGGCAGTGGTGTGGCGAGGAAAGGCTGGCCATGGGCAGGGGAGGAGAAGAAATAAGGGAGGAGGAGGAGGAGGAGACTGAAGAGCGAGAGAGTGAGAGAGAGCCGGGAGACCCGCGCAGGCGCATTGCGGCGAAGGGCACTCCAGAAGCCGCTCTTAAAGGTTCTTGGGGTTGGTTCCCCCTCCTCGCTCACCGAACCCCCCTCCCTCCCTCCCCCACCTCGCGCACTTGCTATTTACCTCCCGAGAGTGGGCGCGCGCCCCGGCCGAGCCAGGTAGGAGCGCGCGTGCGCACACCTCTTTTAAGGGTGGGGAGCGGCCGGCCGTTGACAATGGTCATTTTGGGGGGGTAAATAAAGGGGAGGATGTGGGAGGCTGAGGAGGGGATTCCTAGGACCTAGGGAGGAGAAGGGGATGGGGGGTCCCTTCCGGGCCCTGTGGCTGCCTGGCTGGAAGGAGGCGGGGGGGGGGGGGGGAGAGAAAGGGAGGCTTATACTGGAAGGGGTAAAAGATGGGGGTTGGGGGGTCGTATATGAAGAGCCTCCCCCAGCCCCACCTTCCTGGGTTTGCAAGTTCCTCTGAAAAAAAGTGCCAGGAGGAGGGAGGGGGAAGGTGAGGGCAGGCGGACATTTTGATAGGGATGCCTTGGGAGGGCCTGGGCTGGAGGATGGATTTGTTGTTGTTGTTATTTGGGGGGGGGTGAGAAGTGTGTTTGTGTGTGTGTGTAGGCACAGAGTTAAATTTTTTTAACATTTTCTAATGTTGGTGTGCCTCGTGATTTTTTTCATGAAACAAGTGTGCCTTTGCCCAAAAAAGGTTGAAAAACACTGTTATAGAGTATATAAAAGCATAGAAATATATCTAGTTTTCTTCTGTCGAATTCACTGCAAGACAATCAGAGATGAAGTAATTGTTCAGAACAGACCAAGGCTAAGACAGAGATGTGTGTGTGTGTGTGTGTGTGTGTGTGTGTGTGTGTGTGTGTGTGTGTGTGTGTGAAGCAAGACGCATTTTGCGAAGCCTGGAAAAAACAATGTTCTCTGGGAAAGACACACTAAATACATTTGGCGGCGAGGGAAATGCAAAGAGATTAAAGAGTGATAGATGGGTGAAGAATCGCAGAGCCCTCTCAAATACTTGAAATGCAAATCCGGCTGCTCCAGACGCGCATCAACTTTTGAAATGCTGCCTAAAATGGATGTTTCTGGAAGACACTTTGCAGACAGAAATGACAACAGCGAAGAAGAGGAATGGAAACTCAAAACCAACACCAACCTTTCTCTAATTAGGCAGATTGGTGACATTTCCAATCATAATATTAACTAAAAATGGCATAATTATAAGCATTAGGCTGTTTAACAATATACAATGTAAATTAATGAGCAATGCAAGGAGTTTAGTCACATATGATTTGTTCTTTAAATTCCATACTCAGCTCTGACTGAAGTGGAGGAGGAAGGGGTGAGATATTTGCTCTCAAACTCACGGTCTCCACTTGACACATGGACATAAAATGGTTAGATCCAAACATACCCATCTGCCTAAAGAGTTATGGTGTTTTATGTGTTTTGTATGGTGTTTTATGTGTTTCATGTGTTTTATGTGTTTTGTATGTTTAGAGTGTGTAGTGGAACAGCACTCTAATTTCGTTGTGCATATCTTATGTATGCATAATGACAATAAAACTCTATTCTGTTCTATTCTTATGGCCCTGTAGGTGATCAAGGAACTATATTAAATAAAGTGACCTGTGATATGTATATTTGAGAGGATAGGGGTCCTATAAATGTTATTTTTATTTTGACATGCCACAAAAAAACTGTGCCAACCCCGGAATATATTAGCAACCAGCTAGTAACTTCCACTTGTAGTAGCTAGTTGACCTGGATCTGAAGTGGACTTCTTGAGGCATTGTGTTTTAATCCAGGGTAAACATGGACAGCTGCAGAACACATAAGCTTGATTTCACTTGGCCTCCAGGAACCCTTAAAAACAAAACACCCACTGAGGAAGCACAAGTGAGCAGCATCCTATATCCATGCACTTCTTTACTATTCTATGGGAGGGAAAGGGTTAAAGACAACCCTCTTTTAAACTGAAGATAACATTCAGGAGAGTGACTGGGATATCACCATTTTTGCATTGACTAACCTCCTCGGTTATTCCGTGGTAATTTGGATAAGCCACATCTGTCTACCTCCAGAGTCTTTCTTTTAGCAGGCCTAACTTTGGAATACAACACTCCCCCCCCTTCTCCTCTACCCCCCTGCCCCACTCCCCTGAAATTCCTTAATAAAACAGCGTCCAATCACTTCTGGATGACCACTAAAATATACACCACAACATCGATATCCATTCGGCCTGCCTGTTTTGCGTCCCCCCCTCCCCACCTGCAAAAAAACCCACCGCCGCTACTTTCCTGCCTGCTGACACTGAAATGTGAAAGTAATCCTCGATTTTTCTTTCAAACTCTCTCAGCTTTAAGAGAACCTTCCAAAAAAAATGATTGATGCGGGGAATTAAACCCAGAGGCAACCCCGGAAATCTGCTTTGAATAGCAACAAATTCCCCGCGACGCCTGGAAGGCTCCCCTTTAAGGAATCTAATCTCTGAACTCGGAAAGGTCAAGAATGGCTGTCTGGTACCACGGCTCAAGTGTAAATGCTCCGTAATGCGACACGAGGTGATTGCTTGGCTCTCTCGACAATGTCAATTTTGTCCCAAGTAGCTGCAGATGTGCCTAGCATTAAGTCAGCACGGTGTCAAGGGCCCTCCTTGAGCACTATCAGCTTTTCAGCGAAACTGGTCCTAAAGCCCCAGTCGATTATCTATCAGGCCCCATAGACTGCCATTTAAGTCTCTGAGAAGGGTAGAGTATGGTGCTGCATGAGATTTTTCCTAATGGCTTGCATCAACCAGGAGGGAACCCATTGGGAAGGCAAGGAAGCCACCCCCTCCCCCTCCTCCCCTTCTCGTTATTAACCTCACGTCCCCGGAGCAGCGGGCCGAGCCCCATGATCAAGGATTGTCGTAGCCTTCAGAAGGTCACGCCACGAGCCAAGCTCCAGCGCATAGGCTGGGAGCCGGAGGTTTTGCACAGGGGCGACGGGGCTGGATGGTCTGTGCGGGGAGCCATGGTGAGTCCACTGGAAAAGAACCGAAGCAATGCAACAACCTGGGAAACAAATCCAATTTGTGTTCTCAAAATAAGTTGCAAACGTCTGCATCAGAAGGCCCTGGCTTCGAAAGGCTGACTGCCACAGGAGGTGGTGATGGCACCTGGCCTGGATGCCTTCAAAAGGGGATTGGACAGATTCCTGGAGGAAAAGTCCATCACAAGTGACAAGCCATAATGGAGATGTGTAACCTCCAGGCTTAAAACTGGGGTACTTCAAGGGGCAGATGCAGGGGAGTAGTATCAGGAGACAGAGATCTAGTCTCTTGCGCTCCAAAACGCATCTGGTGGGGCCATTGTGAGATACAGGAAGGTGGACTTGATGGGCCTTTGGCCTGATCCAGCATGGCTCTTCTTATGTTCTTATGTTCTTATGATGGCTGCCTAGGCAACTCTGCATCCCAGGGGTATTTTCCCCACTGTCTTTCCTCACCCACTTTCCTCCTGCATGGTGGGGATGCGATATCTTGCATCAGGATTAGGCCACCTCATTGGTTTCCACCAGAGTTTCCAAAGCAGAATCCTTCCTCTTTCTGGCATTCACCCTGCTCTGCTCTTTGCTCATTGACTGGGTCATGTGGCTTGTGCACCTCTACATCTGTTGAAAGGTTGTGCTGGGGGCAAACTAGACATTGAATGTCTGTAGGTGCCGCAGTCCAGGGTGGGTCGGTGGGGGGAGAATCTGGAGGCCCACCCTTCCATGCATGAGATCTCCCAGTCCTTTACAGTCATAAAAGACAACACTAAGCTAGATGGACTAACAGTCTTAGGATGAGGATTTTTCCCATCTGATCAAAACCACCGTGTTTGGATTTTGACAGCCGAACTCTTGAGCCTGCCACACACATCCAACCTACAAACACGTCCCCTCATCCCTTCTTCATCCCTACTGCAGATAATTCACTGCTGAACTGGCATTCATTTCTTCATGCCATGATGTGCATCATTGCACATGAAAGATGGAGGAGACATGGCGTTATTCCTCACATATCGTTATTCGGCGCTGAATCACAAAAGCATCGTAATTCCCAGCGTGAGATCTCCTCCAAAACGAGCTGGTTCTTAATTAAACAGAGCTCTGAGCTCATTCTTTAATTAAACAGATGTAAATGTCCAATCATTCAGCCCTTCTCAGCATGCCCTGAACATCCGTTAATGGCTTCACCCTCAAGATAAAGGAACAACTGGAGGCTCTGCCCAGTTGTCCCCATTAATGTCACTGGTCGGACTTCCAGCAGTTGAAACATGTGTCTCTTTAGAAATTCCCTAAAGTCACACTGGTCACTGGCCTAGCCAAGGCTGGGAGGTGAGAGAGACTTTCTCTCTCTATCCCTTCTCAGCTTGAGTGAGGTGCGTTGGCTTTCCACGGGATCTAAGTGCACATCTCTAGCAGCATTTCTATCTTCTCTGTGTGGAGAAGGTCAAGGAACCGACAAAGATGCTTGAAGAAACAGGTAGAGAGGCAGGACAGTAGGAGAAAATGTTGAGAGTTGGTAAAAAACAAGACCCGTGAGTTTGGAGCTAGGGTCCTGAAAACTCTCAGCTTTTGAAGAATTGCGTCACTCCAGGACACATCAGCTATAAACATTGATTCCCAAAGAACTATTAGGTTCATTTCATTCAGCACCAGACTTTCGAGTCCTCTTGGTTTTGGATTTTTTCGTGCCAGCTATTGCCTTATCTCTTGGCTGGCACAAAGTTCTTCCTTCGCCTACAACCAAGAGAGACTCCCAGCAACATCTGCAGGGAGCTCTCCGTGGTCCTGATATGAACTTCGAAGTCAAGCTACTTTCTCTTTAACCTGATTGTACCAGATGCGGCCAAGCTTGGTTGGAATTAAGGCCCTCTCTAGCAAAGAAACCCTAGATCAGGGATGCCCAAACTTTGGCCCTCCAGATGTTTTGGACCACAACTCCGAGAATTCCCTAAGCCTCTATTGCCAGTGTCAAAGGACTATGGGAGTTGTGGTCCAAAACATCTGGAGGGCCAAAGTTTGGACACCACTGCCCTAGATGGAATGTAATACAGCTAATGTCAGATGGTGTCTCAAAGCCCATTCTATACCTGCTGAATTATAGGAGCAGAGAATTGCATTGGTTTATTATAGATTTAACCTCATATATCGCTACTATAGCCACAGAAAGAGGTGACAAGCCAACCCATATTTGTATATGGAGGGTTAGATAAAAGTGTGAGAACTTACATTTTATTGGGGAGGGACTGTAAATTCATGGAAAACATAATCAGGAACCTGAATGGGTGCCTCCATTAACCTGTTAGAGCAAAATCAGAAAAGAAATCCTGTGGTACTTGAAATCCTTACAGTTTTTCTTTCACATAAGCTTTCATATCCAAGGTTGTACAAATGAAACATTTTCAGGACAGTGCCCCAAACATTTCCCTACATTTTCAAGGATGCCTTGTTGCACACCCGGTTGTGTGATCGCTCGTGTGCTTCTTTGCACACACCGTGGAATGATGGGACATGCACAGGATAGCCCCAGAAAATGGCAAAAACAGCCGTATTGCTATTGGCATTCCATATACAGTAAACTAAACAGGATCCTAGTCTTACAACATCAGATGCAACACAGGACTCTAGTATGATGAGCACTGTGTAGCTGGACTTGATGATCTGAAGCTCTGAAGTTCTGAGATGATGATTCTCATTCTTATTGATTCTGGTTCTGATTCTGATTCTTAAACAATTCAGTGTTGAATGCTTCTATTTCAATTAACTAAAGAAATTGATAGGAAACAGGGTGTATTTCCTGCTTTCTTAGCTTGATTCCATTTTGTGCATCAAGTGCAGAAAAAACATTTTATTTATTTATTTATTTATTTATTTATTTATTTATTTATTTATTTATTTATTGCCTGTCTTCCCAAAGGAACTCTGGGTGGTGTACAGCAATCACAGAAAACAATTAAAAGATTAAATTAAATTAAATTAAATTAAATTAAATTAAATTAAATTAAACTAATGCTCGGCAAGATGGCGGAACTGAGCAAAACAAAACAAAACAAACAAAAAACCCTAATGGTTGCCAAATGCCTCTTTGAAAAGTAGGGTCTTAAGTGCTTTTCTAAATATTATTCACATTATAATTAGCATTGCTTCATAAATTAAATGTATGCAACCATCCTCTTCTCCTCAACCAGCTGGCTAACAAGAAAAAAAAAAGTGAATGGGTTTTTTCCTTTGTTGATGTTTGTGTATGTTCACAAATAAGTATATTTGCATAATGTAAACTGATGGTGATCAAAGTATTCCAAACAGACAAACAAACAAAGATAAGGAAAAATATTACGAGAGGGAGTCTTCTGGAACAGGTGAAAAGTTTATGCCCCTATCTTCATTGTGGAATTTTTCTGGGAAGCCTGTAAGCAATGGGAGTCGGAGACAATAACAGCTTCCCTTCCTTCAGTGGGGCATGGTCTTTGGGGCAATTTTATTGCTCAGAGATTGCACACCCTTAACTGCACACAGAAGGTTGCAGTAGAAATGCAATGAACGTTGGGAGAGGTGAAAGTGAGAGAGCACCGTATGTTGTTACGGTTCTCCCAGCTCTGAGCAGACCTGCTGTTTCCAGCCACTCATCTTGGAGTAGAAGGAAATGCAAAGCAAGGTTTACTTATTCATTTAATTTCTATCACTGCCCATCTGGCCCAAGGCCAAGGGCTGAATGCAGAACCAACCTGGCCATTGCGCTCTCCAACCAAACAGGCCTCCCTCTTCCTCCCAGATGTCAAGCTCTAACCCACAGGAAGGCAAAGTCTCAGGAGCCCAAGCAGCTGTTAGTTGAGTCTCTTGGTTGTAGGTTCGATCCTTAGCATCTCCGGAGAGATGAGTAGGGGGGAACCTTGCCTGATGACCTGGGCTGCAGTTCTTGGTCAGCCTCAACAAGACTAAGCTAAAAGGGCCAGTTGTCTGTCTCAGGCCGGTGAGCAGCTTCCGATATTCACGCCACTCCTACTAATAGGGTGAAGGGATGGGTGGAAGTCGGTGACAGTGGTGGGAGATGATAATGGCAACCCATACATCCAGCAGATGGAAGGTGGGGGATGGTGCAGAACAAGTCCCACCTCGTTGGCCTAAGACCAAGAATTTAAATTTATGCCATGGTTGCTGTTCAGACTGTTAGAAAGCCCTACTTTGGGGAGCTGAACTGAGGAACCAAAGGCAACCAAGGAAAATTCCCATGAAGGCAATCTGCTTCCAACCGCCTGCCCCATCAGTAACGTTTACTGCTCTCTTTAGGGTCATTACATCCATTAGACTGACTTAGTGCTGTTTGAGCTCTTACGAGACTTCTTTTCCTTTCCTGTGGGGATGTCACGTGACCCACTTCAGTGGCTCCTTAGATCACCCCATAAGTGAATCAAGTATTCCTTCAAGCCGGTTCCAGAGGTGGTTTCAGCGACCACTTCTTCACTCCAAGAGGGGTTATCCTGATCAACACATCTGGAACACCCGCTCTCACGCCTAATATCGTTCCTAGCAGAGAGTGTAATGAAACTTTTTATAGACAGACAGGCAGACAGACAGACAGACAGACAGAGGGATAGATGCAACGTACTCAATAAATCTGAATAAATTAACATCGCATTACGAAGGTTGCTGCATTAAATTTGCATAGTGCATTTAATGAATATGCAACGGCAAGGGGGAAAGGTCTGCCACTGTGAACTCTCCGCATTACCATAAGCACTTCCAGCGTCTTCCTTAAATAATGCACTCATTTGCACATCACTGACTTGGCTAATTCTGACTTCAGTCAGGGTAGTCTTGTAATTAAGACTCTTGCTTTAATTTTTAATGAAGTTTATGTTACATCAATCCTGACAGTAATGAGGGGGACATGGAAACAAAAAGGCGCCTCATAATTAAATTCACAAACCAGTTTGAGGGATAATAATTCCTGAGGAGAAATTACATGACTAATTATTAATTAAATATTCATACCAGCGGAGGCCTGTCTCCCTTAACTGCACGTCTTGTTGGTAATAATGCCAAGCTATGGACGCCTTCCAAAGAACCATTCTGGGTTTTAAGGTCTTTGGTTAATTTTAGTGTGCCATTAATCAAGATGACATGTGAGTTGGAGTTTGGGGGGGGGGGGGAAATAAAATTGTTTTAATTGGTCTCATTTTATTGTGTCTAAATATTACTACAGTGGGTTTACTTGGTGTAGAATTAAATCTAGTTAGCTTGGGCCTTGTTTTATGGAAACATAAATTCACTTTATATCCATAAACCTCTAATGGCAGCCAAAGCTGACCTTTTTTGGGTACCGTTACTATTTACAGATAATTACATCAACTCTTTAAAAGGTTATGTAATAGCTTTGCATTTATCAAAGCACAATTGGGGGTGGGGGGGGAACCCGCACTATTATTTCACGCTGCACATTTCTAGGGAGGTCTCTTCAAAACCCTCACTTCCTCCTGCTGTAAAGTAAGCAATATTAATTTGTGTGTGTTTTTAAAGCAATGTATAAGAGTTTTTATTCAAATGTGTACAAGGAGGATTTAAACTGTTTGCATATGGCTCCAGCATTTGTCTTCTATGGGATGCAGATGGCAGCATTTAAAAGGGACAATATTTTAATGACGGTTTTGAAAGACCAGGAGCTGACAAACATGTGTTTTTTCAAAGGGTTTTCCTTAAGTGGGAGGGGTGACTGCCATTTCATCTCCTCCTTGCTTTAAATCTAAGATATATGGTTCACGCTCATAATAACTCAATGAATCTCTATATCTCCCCCCCCCAAAAAAAATCCCCACCCACAAACCACCAGTAACAGCCCTGCATCTAAAGTGACGCTCGCTGATAATTGATTAATTAAGATGAAAGTATACATAGAAAAGTTTGTTGAAAGGGAGGTGGAGAAAAAAAGAAAAAAAAGAAAACAATTGGTTGTAAAGAAAAAGCCCTCTAAAATCTCTCAGAAACCTGATAAACTCATCCAAATTTATTAACTCTCTGGCTGGAGATAAAATAAGAGATAACCTTGTGGAGGTGGATTCAAATGGATTGTCAAGTTATTAAAAAGACCTAATGCTCACACTGGTCTCCTTCCTGCAGGGGCCTCTGGAAATCCTCAACCAGGATAAGCTCTTCATTTCATTTTCCTAATAAGTCAAACTAGTTGATTCATCAAAGTGAAAAAGCTGAGTCCACTTCCTTCCACAGGGCAGCGGGTCTGGCTCACAGGCGCTTGTCAGCGTACTACGAACTGACAGGTTCGTAGGGCATGATTACTGGGCCTCATTTGCGCCCCTCTTATCCCTTTTAGGAAATCTTAAAAATCTTTTCAACTTTTGCTTTTTTCTCTCCTCTCTTAAACCAACACCTGAAGGCAGTTTGGAAGGCAGAGTGGTGGTGGTGGTGGTGGTGGTGGAGGAGGAGGAGGAGGAGGAGGAGGGAGCGACTGCTCTGTAATGAAGTAACACTTGAGTTCTCTGTCATTAGCAGCCAGTGGCTCCCAGTCCTGCTGTTGGTTTCCTACTGGGGGAATAATTCTTGGCATGAAACACCCCACTGGAGAGGTGGTGTTGGCGTTGGGATGGGGTGGAGACGCCAGTGACTGTAAGAATCTGGGCATCCAGAAGTAGGGTCGAGCTGCCTTGAACTTTCCACAAAAGGATGTGTCCACTACACCACACCGAATCCATGTTGGTTCACTTCTCCATTTGGCCTTGGACATCTGGGATGAGAAGGTACCAACATCTGCATGACCTCAGCCACAGAAGAACTGTGATGTCCTGGGGATGTAAAGAAGGAAGAGTCTGGAACTCTCTCCCACAGGAGGCCTGCCTGGCCCCATCTTTGCTGTCCTTCTGCAAGCTGGTGAAGACTTTGCACTTCAGGCAGGGTTTATCTTTGTGTCTGATGTCTAGGAGAAAATAAATGGGATGGTTAATATTTTTGTTGCCTCTAAACCTGTCTTTGCAATGCTTTTACTTAGCTTTTCTTTTAAGATAATGTTTTTAATTATTCTTTAAAATTTGAATGATTTACTAATTGTAGCTTTATTATATTGTAGTTTCAATGATATGAGATGCCATGGGCCATTTTTAGAAGAAAGGCGGGCTTTTGGACTACAAGTCTCAGAATGTCTCGTTTAATGTACCCAGTGGCAATGCTGGCAGGATGTAACAGTGGTCTCCTAACCCGTTTCTCAGATGCTTTCCCGTTCTGTTCCCAGCACCACTTTTTCCATTTATCACACCTTGAATGATCAGCAGTAACAATCCCTGACAGGTGTACTCTTACTTTCTGCACTTTGTGTGGTTTTGCCATTCCTTAGCCTTTATTCATTTTTCTGAGCTGCTGCTTTGACGCTCATCCTCTCGTTCCAAGACTCACCTTCCTGTGATCTATCTGCACCTCACATTTGTCTGATACCTGTTTTATAGCTGCCTGTGTTAAAGTCAGCAATTCTGCGTCATGTGAGAGAAGTGAGAAGACACCTTTGAGCACCTCCTCAAAGACAAATTTTTGTTGTTCTTGCGTTCTTCATTCTTCCTCTTGAGGAAGACTCCCTGGACCATCTCTGTGGCCACGACTACTAATCATTTCAGGAAATAAACACAAAGAAACACTTTAGCCTTTTAACGTGGAGTTTTTACATTGCACCATTTGGCCAGCTGTTGCAATTCATTCCCGTATCTTAAAATTCCAGCAAGGGTGATTCTAGCGAGACCTGGTAGAGCTTTTAAAGCTCTCTTTTCTGGCTACCCATGTGATACTTTCTGCCACCACCTTTGTCTAATTGCAAAGGCGACTCTGGCGTTTTAAAAAAAAAACCATTTGCATCGCTTGCATGTTTAATTGAGCTCCTGAGAGGCACCATCGGGAAGGCTGGGGATAAATAACCGGTGGTCCCATTGGTCCTTCTAAAAACCCGTTGATGTTTCATAAATCCAAGTCGGCACAAATCTCATTTGAGTTGCCACCATGCTGAATTAACCATCACCCACATGGCATCCATGTCTACAAATGGAGTAATTAGAGGCTCAGAAATGGGATACCTCAAGTATTATCCCAAGTGACATGAATGCAGCATTTGTGTTGATTTGATCGGTCGTGTTAAGAAAAAGGCTTGTGGGGCCGGTCATCATAAAAAGAAGAAAAGGGGAAGAGCAGGTGTAAAACTCAATTTCTTGATGAGGATTGCCAAGTAGTAGTTTCTTATTGGACTTAAGTAACAGCTCCAGGTAACATTAACTACATCCCTGTGCCTCCTTATTGACGTGAACTACAGGCACAGAAGAATTTTCCTTCTCGCTGGTTTCTGGCTTCTCAAAACCTGCCCTGTTCTTTCGATAGGATGATCGTGGTTTGCCAACCCAAATGGAGAGGTGATTCTCTTTGAGATCGTTGTTTGCATCAGATGTGAGTTCTAAGACCCATCGCATCCAACCAACCCACTTAAAAGGGGTCCACGTCCTAAGTCTTGATGGGAATTAATAGATCTTCCTCACTTTATGGGCCGCTGCTTACAATGAGACAGCATTTGACAGGTCAAGAAAAGAAGGCTGGATGGAGAGTCTCGTGGTGCAGTGGTTAAACTGCAATTTGGCAGTGAAAACTCTGGTTGTGACCAGGAGTTCACTACCAGGCAGCTGGCTCAAGGTTCACTCAGCCTTCCACCCTTAATTGAATTCCATCCTCAATTGAATACCCAGCTGGGGCCCTTCCTCAGGCAAAGCAGATGTGATAATTATGCAAAAACAGACCCTTTGCCTAGAACAGTGGCAGACGGCAGGAACCACTGTTCCAACAACATCTGGGAGATACTGAGGTCACAGCCCAGCAGCATCTGGGCAGCCACATATTTCCCATCCTGGAAGCGAAGTGTCTCTAAAGCAGGCATGTCCAAACTTTGGCCCTCCAGATGTTGTGGACCACAACTCCCACAGTCCTTTGCCATTGGAAATACAGGCTTGGAATTCTGGGAGTTGTGGTCCAAAACATCAGGAGGGCCAAAGTTCGGACATGCCTGCTCTAAAGGCAGATGGGGAGGCTGCTTCAGCACCATGGACAGCTCCCCCTAAGCAATCTCAAGGAAGCTGATTGTCCACTCACTCTCCAGGTAGAGGATGTTTGGGGGGGGGGTTCTTTGCCCTCCATACACACGGACTTCCGCACAGAAGGCAGCCTGGCATTGGATCTCAATGTAACTTGGAAATGAGGACAGAAAAAATGTCTTTTTCTCTACATAGTTCTTTCCTTGTGTTAAATCCAGCTGTAAGAATACAATATATAAGCCGGGGGGGGGGAGGAGCTGGTTGCAGTGATTGGTATTTCCCCAAATAGTTCAAAACACAGCCCTAATAAAGCCAATGGTTCGTCCCAAGTGGAACAGACTAGCAGAACCAACTCTGGGATGAGAAGTCAGCACCAACACAAATGCCAGGAGATTTGCACTATGGGGCACATAAGTATGCAATGCCACAGTATGCAATGCTGCCATACAGTATCAATGTCATGATTAAATTATTCACAGCTTCTGTGGGGCTGAAGCTTAGCTCACATAGTCTAGAGCAGTGTTGGCGAACCTATGGCACAGGTGCCAAAGGTGGTACTTGGAGCCCTTTCTGTGGGCACCCAACATTACTCCTTCACAGCCACCTGTATTCGGTTAAATTGCTATATTGGCACTTTGCGAAAAATTAGTGGGTTTTGAATTGCAGTTTGGGCACTCAGTCTCTAGAAGGATCACCATCAATTGTCTAGAAGAGAGTCAATTCTATATTAATAGATGGTACTGCAAGTGTAGGTGACATTTTATGGTGTTGAGGAGGCCAGATCCCTTGTGTGAAAGAGTGAAGAAAAGACCATGTGGTCCCCAGGAGTACATAAATGGCAAGAGCGGGTGATATTTTCTTACTGGACCACAAATTGCAAGCTTCCATGGAGAAAATTCCACTTGGTGGAGAATGCAGACAAGAGATTGCGGAGTGGCCTCGCTGCCAGATGGGTGGCATAAAAATATAATAAATAATATAAAATAAAATAAATTGCAGACACGAGTCCTAAAATTGATGGCACATGTCTCTGAGGGGGGTGTCAGTCTTACAGTTTGTAAATAGATGCAGGGAGGGGGAGTGGGCAGAGGTTATTAACTATTTCAGCCCAGAGGCCCTTGACTGCATGGGGTTGGTTTGTGGGCAAAGAAAGAGGGCACACCACTGTTGAAATGAATTTGGATTCTCTTTTCTTAGCATAGAATTCACACAACTGGTAAAATGGTGCCTGAGTGCACACTCTGGGCTCATTCTGCTAGCTTCCCCTGGAAGTATGTGACGCAAACTTGTGGGCTTTTCTTAAATTAGAGCAAAGCTTCTATCAAACCGGCTGAGCTCCGTGAGATAATGGGTTCTTCTAATTCAGAAACCATTCAAATTCGCATGCATATTTTATTTATTGCACCAATTAAGTTTGGCAAATACTTTGCAATGAGGTCCCTATGACCTCATAATTTACCATTTCCTCCCGAGAGGACCAAGGCCAAATTAGCATTTTTTGAATAATATAGCCATTTTCTCCTCAGGACCAAAAAATATAAAATATAAAATAAAAATAAAATAATGCAGTTTTACCTTAACAGATTTATTGTTTGCACATTTAGCACAGAAGGTCTAGCTTGGTTTAAATAAGCTTTTGGTCCCAGGAGTATCTGTGGGAGCTGATCCATCTGATATGAGGCTGACGGCTGGAGGTGAAACACTAAAAAAATAAGTTTTTGCTTGCATTAAGCAAATATTGTTGAATGGATATTGGGAGTGGGGGGAATGCTTTCTCTTTGACAAAATAAACTCCTGTGTTCAGCTGCTTAGTGTAATGCAATCAGATCATATAACAGAATGAAAAAAGACTCACCAAAATGATTTTTTTAAATACTAAACAATGGCTTTGTACACATCGTTATGATCCAATATTTAATTTGCAGAAAAAAAGAGATGGAAGAAATGCAAGAAAGAGAAGAAGACAAAAGCCTCCTTGTATTTTGGAGCAGTCTGCGGCCAGGATGGTACCAAAAGAATCTGAGAAAAATCTTTTGTTTTATGATAGGAAAACCAAGGCTATCTATGTGTCCATGTGGGACTGCTGAAGGATAAAGCTCTGTGGAATGACAGTCAGATTCCAACGGTGTGCTCTCTGCACCCTTAGTCTTGGTCTTCTGGCATGCAGAATAGGAACAGGGCTTCCAGACAATGTGGCCCTAAAAGACCCCCGTGTCGGAAGTCAAAGGATCTGCTTTCTGGGGCATTGAAGCAAAGCTATGGACAGAAGAGGAGATGTTACTGCAAATACAGCACATTTTCTTTTAGAAAAAAAATAATAATACTAAGTGTCAGGGATCCACAGCTTCAAAACTAACAAATGACCATATACCACACCACGTGGTAATTGGCGTGTAGCATTGCTTGGAAGCCGCCTTGTGTGAGACGTATTATAGGCTGATCGTGCAAAGCGGCGAAAGAACCGATTATGCATTAAGGTGTATTGTTTAAGCAATATCTCCTAGAACCCCCCCAGCCAGCATGTGCACGACGTATTCCAGTCGGAAGAGTATCTGAAAGGGAGGTTGGTTTTTTTTTTTTGAGTTTTACATCCCATTAACCCCTTTTTTAAAAAATCAAAACTCCAAAAACCTTTTTAAAATGAATTTTTTAAGAAGTGGTTGCTTGGCTCCTTCCTTGAACTACGCAAACAATGAGAAAGAGGGATTGTTTAAGGCGGTGACTATAAATTTATTTGTATGGCTCAGGAACAATTTGGAAAAATCATCGGAGCTGGAAGATACATTGGCGGTCATCAAATTTGATTTTCTGCTCCCTGCAAAACAGCTGGAGGTAACTTCAGCATTGTGACAGTTGCCCGGGCCCTTCTGAAATGCTTACAGAGATGGAGAGGTCACTTGTTAATCTTGTGCCAGGAGATTATAATGGTCAATATTAAGGGTTGGTATGGGTCAATAAACTCATTTTTTTAATTCGAAGAGATTTATTTTAATATGATTGACAAACTGCCAGCTAGACTACATTTCTCATGGTTCAAAAGCCTATTTAAGGACCCCCTGACAGCTGGCCGGGGTCCCTGGCTGAGATTCAACAACATTGCTCGTGAAAGGCGTTAAAACGGTGGAGAGCTGTTTCAGAAGGACCCCGCCTAAGCGATTGTTTATCAGTGTACAAAATACCCAGCCAAACCGTCCCACAGGAGAGGCAGCGTGAATAATATTAACCGTGCTTTAAACTGTTATGAATTCCCAGTCTAATTCACCACGAGGTTTCAATTTATACCACATTTAGAGTACTCCAGGTTCAAGCAATCAACAGCAGTAATTAGCTTACTTCCAGTCCTCCAAAATAAACCCACTAATTTTTGCAATCAGCTTTCATTTGGTTAATCACCAGTTTAATTGATTTAATTAGTTTGATCTGCAAAATTAGTCAAGTGTAAATACTGTTTTGTAAACAAACTGTGGCTCCAAGCTGTAAGATGGGGAATTCTAATTCAAAGCTGGAGTTAATAATAAAACCAACACATCCGCGATTTTGTCATGGTACCCAACAGTTTTCTGTCTCCTAGACACAGATTTATGCGGAACTGCCATTTCCCCGTGTGTTCCATAACGAAGCTGACAAAACCATCTGCAGGCCTCTTAGAGCTCTCTTTAGGCCCTCCTAGAACATTCGCCTGCATAGTTACTGAAGGTGGATGACACTGGAAGTGCTTATCTGCAGAGTTTAAAAATACAGTGGTACCCTGACTTCAGAGAAGCTCACCTTCAGAGCAATTCGACTTAAGAGTGGAAAACTGTTGGCGTTTTAACTTTCGCCTTACAAATTTTGGATATGGTCTGTTCGACTTACAAATATTTTTCATTTTTTTCCATTTTTAACCCCCCCTTATTTTTTAGATAGGTACCCCAACTTAAGAGTAGTTCGACTTAAGCGCATGCATTCGGAACAGATTAAATTCGTAAATTGAGGCACCACTGTACTCGAAATGCTAAAGGGCTCACTGTCCGGGCCACCTTACCCTTTTGCTTAGATGATGCTTTTATTGGGGGCAGCAATGCCTTAAAAAGGAGGGGGAAAGTCTGTTCATCCTGACATGAGCTTTCCTTTGCTTTCCACGTTGGCCGAAGAGCAGAGACGGGCCCGAGATGAACTACGAACCAACAAGCCCTCCATGAACTGGACAGGTTCGCGCTACAGTTCGTTGTGCAGTTCGGGGATCCCATTTTTGCTGAAACAAAATGCTGAACTTTGTTTTTCTGCCCAGGGCTTTGCTTTGCTTTGGCAAAAGAGATGTCCCACTCCCTTCCTGCTGCTCCCATGGCTTCCCTCCTTGGCCTGGCCTCCTCCTCCTCCTCCTCCTCCTCCTCCTCCGGACATCTTTAGGGACAGGCTTCCCTTCTGGCAAGGTGACCCTAGTTATTGCATCCCCAAAACCCACACTAGGCAACAGGGCTCTGCAACAGGTGTATCACCATGCTGCCTGGTGGATTCTGGGAGTTGTAGTCCTGAAAAGCTAACTTGGAGAAATGCAGAGCAAAAGAGTCTATATGATGCCACAAAGGAGGGTGGTAGAGACTCCTTCTTTGGAGTTTTCTAAGCAGAGACTGGATGGCCATCTGTTGGGAGTCCTGTGATGGGGGTTCCTGCCTGGCAGGGGGTTGGACTAGATGGCCTTTGAGGTCTCTTTCAACTCTATGATTCTATGATTCTATGATTCCTGGCCTCTCTTTTCTCACCAGGCTGACCGACCATCACGTTTTTTCAAAAACACAACTGCACGAGATCCACCCACCCCCACCCCCCGCCGCCCCTACCCTTCTTCCTCTCCTCCTGGCCACCCTCTCCAGCTCCGGTGAATATTCAAATACTGTAATTGGAGATGATTTACATTGTTTTGAATTAGCTAAAATTCCATTGTTAAGCACAAACACCGCTCCACTAAATCATCAAGGTCTTAATGGGCCTTGGTGGCTCGGGTTAGCCCGGCCTGTTCAGATTTATCGTGCTCCATGGGAGCTGGCCAGTGTATTACGCTTCCTGCTGCTAGGTAATATGCATGACACATTTCTGGACACTAATTCATTTATTTAATAGAAGTCATATGCAAAAACAGGAGTTCAAAATGAGGCTGACAAAGAAGGTATAAAAGTTTTATTAATCCATAGCTAATCAAAGGCAGGAGGAAAGGATCTAATGGTGGCATTTACAGACTATATCGAATGTGAATAAATTAACAACCCCCCTTCCCCCTTCTCATATTTCCTAAGAAAAGGGGGACAAGAAAAGATTCTCCCTCTTAGGATGCAGCCCATTTGGAACATTTATAGTTTTAATTACCTGGGCAGCCATTTTTTCAGGAGGCAGCTGACCGAGATAGGGTTAAAAAAAGAGAGAAAGAGAAAAAGATTCAGTACGCAGCAAAGGGAATACATGGAAACCTCTACCAGATATTAATTTAATTTGTGTGTGTGTGTGTGTGTTCCCATATCTTGCAGTTGGTCCCAGTTATGAATCAAAAGACCTGGCAAGGTCAGCAATCAATTTGGTGCAAAATTTCAGGTGGCTTGGTTCCTTCTTTAAAAAAAAAATAGATCCATTTTCAGTGCTCGATTGTGTTGCCACGCGGGTCAGATATAGGGGTTCACATTTCCTCTTTTGGTAGTCAGAGATATCCCTGTAGCTCATGGGAGTCCCATAAAAGGATCCAATGTGAAACTGACATTATAGATAGCACAGCATTAGAAGAAAAAAGTTCATACAGGCTTGACTATGTGTGAGTGTCACAGGAGCAACCTCTCTCTCTCACTGATCAAGAAATACTAGGCTGGCTTGCTCTGTTTTTGTGCTGGGTTTTCAGCACTTAATCCTAGCCTTTCTTTGAAAGGTGGTTTCTCCTCAGGCACCTGGATGGTGCCACTCTGAGTAACATTTGCTGAGACAGAGAGAGCTGCTAGGAAAAATTAAAGGCATCAGGAAAAGAGGAAGACCAAATATTTGATGGATTGACCCAGGACAGGAGGCCACGACCAGGAGCTTGCGACAACTGAGCGGAGCTCTTAAGGGCAAGACATTTAGGATGTCACTCATTCACGGGTCACCCATAAGTCAGAGACGAATGGATGGCGCACAAAAAGCAACAGAAAGGAAAGAGCTATAACAAAGAAGTCAAATTCGTTTCATAACAAACTTGGGAGTGTCCTGAATATGTCTGCTTCTCAGAGATGTTATATTGAAGATCCTCCTTTGCACATGGAAGCCATGTTTTCAAGTCATAAGTTTTGCAGCAGAAACTTAGAACAGTTTATTGAGGTCATATGAGTCGGGAGATGGGCACAAAGCACCACTTTGGTGGTTCGTGCTGGTTCATACTTTGTTCAAACAGGTGTTCAACGCTTCCCAGGCCCACCTCCTCCAGTGGACACCCGCTCAGAGACAGCATTTCCGCTTTCCCATCCCGCCTCCTCCAGGCCCAGCCTCTGAGTGGGCACCCTCCAGAGGCTGGGCAGTGCCGAACGCCTGTTCAGACGAAGCACAATCCAGCACGAACTACCCAACCACTGGTTCGTGCCCATCTCTAGTCGTATGACCCATTCGCATATGAAAAGCCAATCAATGCCAAAAAAAAGCAAAACAAAATGAAACACCAAGAGGAAGAAGCTTACAATTTGTTGAATTGCGTGAGTCTGGCACCACTTGCCAAAAGGGAAGAGGTTCTAGACCAGGCATGTCCAAACTTCAGCCCTCCAGATGTTTTGCACCCCAACTCCCACAGTCCTTTGCCATTGGCAATACAGGCTTGGAATTCTGGGAGTTGTGGTCCAAAACATCAGGAGGGCCAAAGTTTGGACATGCCTGTTCTAGGCAGACATTTAGGTTTGGACGTGGGGCGGGGGGAATACCAAACACAACATTTTTGATGGCAAGTAAATGGATGTGGACGAACAAGTGGATATTCCACATAAAACGGAGAGAAAGCCAGAGTGTTGGGACACATTTCATCATGACCTAAAGTGTTGTGTGTGTGTGTGTGGGGGGGGGGGGTGGCCATAACAAATATTCTAACAAAGACGATTGCAAGCAATATTAGGAAGATCTCGTTAGCCTCTGCCTTAAATTTGTATGCTGCTGCTACTCTGCAACAGCAGCAGCAGCAGCAGCAGCAAGAAATGTCTTCAGAATCAAGCTATCGACGCTTTTAAATCCCCAGCCATGTTAACATACACTCCATAACCCAGCTGGACAAGCAGACAACATGGAAAGCCTAAAGGTTAAATACATATGATTGACCTTGAGGAGGCTGCTTTCTCCAGATCATTAAATATGTCGTTCTCTTCCGCTTCGGCTGGTTGCAGAGAAAAAAGCACTCGGGGAACATTATTTAATGCTTAGATCTTTCTACCGAACTTGATGTGACGAAAAATCAATACCTTCCCCGGTGCCCTGTGCTCGTTCGGATTATTCTCAGCTTTCCCTGGCCTGACAGAGCTTAATCGCTGCTCTGTGTGGCTCAGCGAGGCAGCCATGTCTTCATTACAAACCTCCCCCCATCCGCCCCAAGGGACCCCAAATTCTGCACTCAGATGGAGCGGATTGGCGTGCAGTCATTTCCTTAACATTGACTGACCCAAGAGGAGGGTGTTTGTTTCAGGGGTGTATCTGTGGGGAGGCAAAAGGGTACATCTGCCCCGGGTGCAGCAATCTGGGGGGCGCTTGGAGGGGGGAGGAGGAAGCCCTGCACCCTCCCACCAGCAGTCCTCAGGCTTGGAAATGGGACCCACTCCGTCGCAGCTGCCTCCACCACTGCCACGCGCCAGCTGAGGGTTGAAGCAAGCAGGCAGGCAGGTGTGCGAGTGTGGTGGCTGTGGCGCCCTCCTCCTCCTCCTCCTCCTCCAACTCTTTATTGCCTTGCTCTGGGCCACCACAGGAGAGGTAAGGTGTGTGTGATACTGAGTGCACACACACACACACACACACACACACACACACACACACACACACACACACACACACACAAATGCCCACCCGCGCACCTGTGCACCCACGTGCCCCATGACTTCAGGATTGCCCCCGCCCCTTGCTGGGTGGATGTGATGGGGTTGGGGAGGGCCGGGGGGGGCACACAAACAACTTTGTCCCCAGGAGCCCCAAAACCTTGCTACGCTGCTGGTTTGTTCAAGCTGCCGCTTCAGCATTCTTCAACATTTCTACATTATATTTGGCTGGCTTCTGTCTCACGGTGAATGGCGTGCACAGCCACAGATAGTGTTGGGGCATTGAAGGAAAATGTCCATCTTTATAGGCAGGAGAATGGCATGCAGACGGTGGACACTGGGAACAACTGCTGAATAAGTCAGTCTAGCACCATGAGCCCCGAAGGGAGGTGGGGAAAACTCTGCATCCTCAAGCTGGGTTTAGGACATAAGAACATAAGAACCTAAGAAGAGCCCTGCTGGATCAGGCCAAAGGCCCATCTAGTCCAGCTTCCTGGATCTCACTGTGGCCCCACCAGATGCGTCTGGGAGCTCACAAGACGAGATCTCTGTCTCCTGATTCCACTCCCCTGCATCTGGCCCTTGAAAAGTACCACAGTTTTAAGCCTGGAGATTACACATCTCCATCATGGGTTTGTAACCTGGGATGGACTTCTCCTCCAGGAATCTGTCCAATCCCCTTTTGAAGGCATCCAGGCCAGATGCCATCACCACATCTTGTGGCAGGGAGTTCCACAGACTAACAACATGCTGGGTAAAGACATAGTTTCTTTGGGCTGTTCTCACTCTCCCAGCCCTCAATTTGAGTAGATGTCCCCTAGTTCTGGTATTTTGTGAGACGGAGAAGAGCGTCCCTCTATCCACTTTACTCATGCCTTGCCTTATTTTGTACGTCTCAATCATACTGTGCAACCTGCCCTGCTTTGTCCTAAACCCGGTGGATCCAGTAAGAGGTAGGACCCCATTCAGATTTTCGGAGGACTACAGTTCCCAGAATTCTCCATTCTGGGAGTTCCATCAGACAAGACCACATCAATAGACGCTTCAATGTAGGTCACCTGGACAAAGGCCCAGCTGGGATGACTTTTATGGCCTTGTGTAGGTCTAAGGTCCCTCCTAGCATCCTCCCCAGGAAGGAAGTCATCCCAGGACTAGTTTAGAGTAGCAGATGGAGGCTTGATCCTGTTCAGCTGCTTTGGGGGGAGGGGGTCAACAGAAGTGACCAGGTCAACAGCATCCCATTCCTTCAAGATTTGGGGTGGTGGTGGCAAATCTTGCAATCAGGAGACTGGCCTTTGCTATGTGACAGAAGTGAAAATGCCATCTTGGGTTGGATGGGGGTGGGTGGGTGGGGTAAGGACAGCTGCTGAGCCAACCGCTGGTGGAAAGGGACACAAGAGATTACAGCTAAAAAGACCAGGGCAAGCATCAGCTAGGTGTCCCATCAAGGCTCCTCACGCCAGTTCCTTCCGCATCTGAATGTGAGCTCTCTGTCTCTAGGGAGGCCCACGTTTTCCGCTTGGAGTTCTATGATGGAAGGAAGGTGCGGTAGAGATGAGATTTAAATTGGGGAAAAAGAGCATGGCGTGTAGAAGTTGAAACTTAGGTGGGCCTGGTTTTTGAGATCCATCTTGGGAGGTGAGATGAATTTCTCTGCATCCTTTTCTCCTATATTTAAATGTTTTCAATCTCAATCGCCATCCTTCTCCACCAAGTCCTCGGTGAATTCCTGGAGGCTCTTGTTCAAAAGGCACTGAGCGAAGCCCTTGCGCGCTCCCTCGGTGTGCGAACGCCTCCCTGGTTCCAAACAAAATGGCCCTTCTCCCTTCAGGGCCTGGCAATATTTATTGTCTATCTTGGTTGCTCCCACCTGCCAGCCGTGAAAAGTCACCCCTGCTTTACAAGACGATTTGTTTTCAGGAACGCCATCCATCAAAAAATGGAAAGGAAGTGAGTGGTGTTTCCTCAACCGCAATGAATGATATAAGGGTCAGCTTGATGGCGTCTCGGTTGGCAAGACATACGGGGGCCCTCAGGTAGGAAACCTATCTCTCCAGCTGTTCTCCTCCATATGGGTTCAATGAACTGCAGATGGCAGAGGCCGTTAGCTTATCACGTGTACCTGCTGGAACTGTTCCATCTCACGGGCATCGTAAAACAACCAGAGGGGACGGGGAAGGCAATCCGTCTCCCCCCTCATCTGGTTGCCAAATGCTGACAGTGGAAGGTAATGGAGATGTAAGAGACGACAGCCCGATGCACTGAGGAGTGGGCAGGTGGTCCTGGGGTGGAGAACCCAAAGCGTTTGAACGGAATCACCTGACATTTGGGAGCAGGCGGGAACTCGAACTGGTCTCGCCTCTGGCCCACGGAAAAGTCTGCGGTCACGGACATTGCACTTGTAAAAATATTCTATGGGTTTATTTGGTGTGTGTGTGTGTGTGTGTGCGCGCGCGCATGCGCGCATGCATACAGGATAAAAGTAAAATTTATGTGCCATCAGGAGTTGAATTTAAAAATCAAAAATTTTGATGGAGCCTTTATCCTCCTCCCCCCAATTCCTAGGACAGAGGGATTATTTAAAAAGTTGTTCTTTTATTTTTGTTTTGTCTATTTGTTTTACTGATTGATTTATATGCTTTCCAGCCCCGGCATTGGTCAAATGGGTAGTGTATCGACTGACCAAACAACCAACCCACCAACCAGACAGAGAGAGAGAGAGAGAGAGAGAGAGAGAGAGAGAGAGAGAGAGAGAGCATATCTGTTTTACTCTGAAGTATAACAATCCTAAGGGTTGTTTCCTTAATTTAGATGCTATTTCTCCCTCCAAAAAACTCCAGGGGTTCAAAGGGGTTTTAGGAATTTTGGAAGGTAGTTTTAAAATACCTCTTAACTTGCAGAGGGGCCCTTACACGGAATAAACGCTTTGGAGGCAGAAGGAAACATCTTTTTGAAACACTGGGGGAAATAAATAAATAAAACATTTCCATCGCCCTGGCCCTGGAGAATTTGGCTGGGAGCCCAGATCAACAAGACTGGCTTTCAAAGGCCCATCTTCTGAATCTGTAGCAGGCAGCCTGCTGGATAGTGGTTTCAGGTGTCTCAAGGTTAGCCCAAAATCTGGCAACACTTTTCTCTTGTGTGCAGCTGTCCCATTGGGGTCACCTGGGAGCTTCCCTTCCTTCACCTCCAACGTCCCTTGGAGAAGTGGCTGTTTTGGCAGGCAACCATGCTGACCAGGGGACTCTGGGTCTTGAGAACAGGTCCGCACCCAAGGCAAGCAGACAAATGTTTCCATACACAATTGGAGCAGAAGAAGCTTCCGTCCATCACCTTCTACATATCTCTCTCTCTCTCTCTCTCTCTCTCTCTCTCTCTCTCTCTCTCTCTCTCTCTCTCTCTCTCTGTGCTGCACATTAAATTATGTAAATATATTAACAGTCATTCAAAATATTGTAATAAAAGGCTTTCGCATCTTTTCATCTCTCTCACTCTTATCCTCGGGGTTTAAAGCAATTTCTTTTAGTCTTTAAGGACATGCAAGGTTATCCTCTAGATTAAAAAAGAAAAATCCCGCTACTATTGATATTATGAGCGACTAATGATGTCAGGTATTCTTTGTAAAATAACTGCCTCTGTTTTCTCTTGTATTTTCCTCTCTCTTTTTTGCCGGAAGCACTGTGTATCAACAGAAGTATTTTGTTTCATGAAGACAACCTGTGCTTTTTGAGCTGGGCTTTTCTGGGAAACTTTTTTTTTTCATGTGCTAGCAATAACAATATTTTCTAAGGGAAAATCTGACTGGCCTCCTTGGATCTTTGCTTACCGTGCCCTGCCCAGGACTCCGATGGAGCCTTTTAAAAAATGTTTCCGATGTATATTTTCTTTCTGTGTGCTTCTAGTAAACATTGACTGAATCCCTAGTAAGGGATGTGCTAAGTTGATTTCAAATATTAAGACAAGGCTACGTAAGGGAAATGGCTCGCCTATTTCAGGTAAGAAGGACCCTTGTGGGATCTTATAACTAAGACATTTACGATGGCATCAGCCACCTATACTTCCCGTCAGCAAAAGCTATGTAGGTTTAGTCTCTTCATCATTTTAAAGAATCGGTCCAGATGACACAGGACGTAGACAGTCTCAAGGGATTTTTAAAAAGGTGTTATTTTTACAATTAGTATAACTAATATTGGCCAGAAACTGTTTCTATGAATTTCTTCTAGAGCTGTTAAAAGAAAAGTTTCTCTCTCTTCAAACACAGGCAGTATGCGTTTATAATCATAAGCAGAATACATACAAAATAGAAATGCATCTCTCATATTGGCTTATGTGCAAAATTAAACACTGTAAATATGTAATACTGTACTTTGAAGAACTTTCTTTCTTTCTTTCTTTCTTTCTTTCTTTTTCTTTCTTTCTTTCTTTCTTTCCTTCCTTCCTTCCTTCCTTCCAGCCTTGAGTTATGTACAATAAACATTGACACAGTTCTTTGACTATACAATAAAGATTAATTGGTTGGTTGGTTGATTGATTGATTGATTGATTGATTGGCCATGTCAAACTAATCCAGAACTAAATCCTCCCTAGTCTTCCAATACTTCTAACCTAGGGTGGATACCCTCTTCACCTTTGGACAATGGCTTTGTTAGTGATTGGATCACTCCTGCTAGAGAAAAGATTGGTGAGCAGGGGGCATGAGTGAACTTATTTCTCTCCCTGCTTTCTCTTACCCATCCACTTATCCCTGTCCTTTCTCCACAATGCAGTAGAGAATTTCTTGTTCTTTTCGTGATTTGTGAAGCATCTTGAGTCCTGCTGTTGGAAGAAAGGGAGCCTAGAAATGCCATAAATAAATAAATCCATGGGCTTAGGTGGGGCAGAATCTCTTTTCTCTTTTCCGTCTTTCATTCCATCTCCTTGAAAAAACTTCCTTCCTTTGCAAGAACCAAATCTAATACACAATTGTGTTTTTAAAAACAAAACAAAAAACAATGACACACACACACACACACAAACAAACAAACAAACAAACAAACAGCAAACCAGTTGTCTTTTCATGCCAATCCCAATGGGCATGTTGAATTTAACAATCTGGTTTATATTTTAATTGATAACAAGGAGCGCTGGAGTTGCTGTGTGTTCAGTGCATCCTGTTTAAAGAAAACACCGTGAAATAGACCTAATTCCACAAGGAAAGCAGGAGCGCCCGACTGCTCTAACTTTAACTTGCAGACAGACAAGTGTGCACGTCACGCTGGGCCGCTAGTCGGGTGGTTTGGGTGACTTGGTCCCCAGGCCTGAGACATCCACGAAAAGCCGTTCCCTGTGCAGCTGTGGAACTACAGTCCTCATGATTCTCTTTGGGAAGTCATCATGATGGCGAAACTGATGGACCACAAATCCAACAGTGGCATCCTAGAAAATTTGGGAAGCTCCTATAGGACGTTATACTTCATCTTGAGTAACTCGTGCTCATCGAGGCTTGGCCAGGCTCAGTGAGATTTCAGGGAAGCCGCGGGGGGGGGGGGGGGGGGCCCCAATTGGCAGGTGTATAAAACAAGGGTCCCTGTGCCGTTCCCACCCACTCCCAACCCCCGGTAAAGGCTTTCTCAAGCTTTCAGATTTGAGCAGAAGCACAGATCCTGCTTCTCCTTCAGAGCAGCCCTGCCTCCACTCCTATGTCTACCAGCAGGCATCTTGGAGGTTCTGTCGGCCCCTGCGCTCCTCTCTTTAATTCCCCAAAGCCTCAAGCATCCTCTTTGAAGTGCAGTGGCCTCTCTCAGATGCAATCCTCCAGGCCCCCTGGCTCAAAAAAAGTCAGTGAATATCTGCTGGAAAGTTGCTTATCAGAAGTAACGTGCTTTGGTCACATGCTCTGTAACATTTAAAATGCCATTCAAGATTGCATTGTAATGTTTAGAAAGCCCTTTATTATATTTTTCTCTGCCTTGGTTATTTTTTATTTGTTTGTTTTTGTTTTATTTAAAATCAACCTTAGGGTTGATAAAGCAACAGCATAAAACTCAACGGTTTCTGTCCGGACACCTCTAAAATGTCTGAAAAGTCCCTTAAAAGTAAATATTAAAACCGAGAAAATTATACATTTCAGCGAGGAAGTAGGATGAAATGTATGCTGTTTCGACATTACAAAAAGAGAAACTCGCTTATGGTACCTAAACGAATTAGTTCTGATTCCTTCCAATCCGATTGGCCTATCAACAACCATCCAGACGAAGTTAGAGCAGGAAAATTGAAAAAGAGTACTCAGGGGATTAGGGGAGTGGTGGCTCAGCGGGCTAGAGTGCTGAAACTGTCAGCTGCAAAGTTGGCAGTTCAGTGGTTCAAATCCCCGGTGCCAAGCAGCGGAGTGAGCTCCCGCTGTTAACCCCAGCTCCTGCCAACCTAGCAGTTCGAAAGCATGTAAATGCAAGTAGATAAACAGGTACCACCACAAAAACCGGGAAGGTAAAACAGTGTTCCATGTGCAGAAATGCATTTGGCCATGCCGGCCACATGGCCACGGACTTGTGCAACACTTTCTCTTTGGCTTAGAAACACAGATGAGCGCCGCCCCTGGAGACGGACACAACTAGCACATATGTGCGGAGGAACCTTTACCGTTAACTTACTCAGAGGATTAAGTTTAAGAGACGATGGATAATAACTGGATAAAAACCATACTTGACAAAATTTCAGAACCCCACCTTCATCTCAAAGAGAAGCATCGCAAAGTTGTCACTAGGAGATGGTCAGGATGGTGTATCCATAGGCTCCTTCCCTCCCCACCCCCGGCTTCATTTTCTCTCCTCTTGCTTGCCCTTTATCCAGCTTTCTGATAAGACTTCCCAGCATTTCGCTTGGACAGAAGATGATGGCTCTTTTTCAGAAGCGTGGAGCTGTCAGGCCACTAGGAGGCTTCAAAAACAGCACCACTCCTGCAACTGGGATGTCTTGTTCACACAGCATCCCACAGTTGGGTCCCTCCACTGGTATTGCACCACATCTCCTACCACCCCCTGGGGAAGGCGTGTGTGCAGGATGATGGGCACTCTTCCTTTTTATCCTCCTCCTGCTGCAATCCGGTGTGGGTTTTTTAACAGGAGACGTAGGAAGAATTTACCAGCAGAGGCGGCTTCCACGTTATTTGCTCACAATTAATCATGCGCCACTGTAAACAGAGCGTCTATTTTAGTTCTGCTTACAATTATCCACTTGTCAGCTTCTCCCTCAAGTACCTCTAGCATCTGGCAACTGTAAATAATTTTTTTTCTTTAAAGGGAAAAAGAAAACTCCGTCAAGATGATCATTTTGTCTCAGTCAAAAGACATCTGTGCAGCATCCTCTCATCCATTTTCAGACCCATTCACAGGAAAGCCTCGACAATAACTATTATTTATTTATTTATTTATTATTTGTTATATTTCTACACCGCCCATCTTCCAAACGGAACTCTGGGCGGTTTACAATTAAAACAAGACAAAAAAAGAGGAACCATTTACCTGCCATGGGGGGGGGGTCCCAGGTTGCTGAATGTGAGTCTTAAGACAGACCAAGTTTCTTTTTTAAAGACCTGGCCCCTCTCTTGTGTCATAATGTGTCTTTATTCAACTTAGACCCTTGCCTTTCCGAATTTCAGGAGGATCGCAGAAGCTCGGGATCTGATGGGAGCAGTGGCGCAGGGAAATGGACAGAACTTGGAAAAGTTACTTTTCTGGGCTACTAAATTCTGTTAGCCCCAGGACCAGCAGGAGTCCCCAAGCCTCTCTGTGTTTGGAGCCCAGAAGCCTTTCAAAATTTGCCAGCCTGGTACTATAGGAACCAGGGCATCTCTGCCCCCTGTATTGGGGCTCGGGGATTTTGTAGTCCCAATGAGAGCGATGTTTCTGGGCTCTGGATACTAACCACACTGGCTAGTAGGTTTTGTTGTTGTTGTTGTTGTTGTTGTTGTTGTTGTTGTTGTTGTTGTTGTTGGTTAGTTTGTTTTAGTGTAGACCTCTCTCTCAAAAGCAGCTTTTCCTGGCTCTGGGGAAAGAGGGGTTCTCTCTGTTCCCCCACCATCTGATTCCTATGGGGTAGGGTTGATACCCAGTGCTGACCTGGATCTATCCCTTGGCTTCCTTTCCCTGATGTCCCTGCCTTCCCTGTGGCTCCCCATGGATCTCCCACCATGTTCTGACCTGGGTCCTAGCTACCTCAAAGTTCGAATCTCACAGTATGAACAGGCTCGGGTGTTAAGGTCATGGGGAGAGTCCCTTCTCTCCACCCCACCACCTTCATAGGTATGTCTTGTGGGAACCCATGAAAGGGCCTTCTCAGCTGTAGTGCTCAGACTCTGGAACTCCCTCCCACTGGAGGCCAGGAAAGCCTCATCTCTGTTGTCTTTCCGGAAACAGGCAAAGACCTTTCTCTTCAGGCCAGCTTTCCCTGAATGATGGTCTACCTATTATGTGTCTTTTGTATGAATCAGCAAGGATCACATAGACTTTGTGTTTATAACTACACATAACCTTCTGGATTTACGTTGACACTCTGTTTTCAATGTCATAACTTTACATGGAACTTTACTCCCCTTTAACTGCTCACGTTCTCTTGGAGCTTTAATGTAATGTTCTCTATTCATGCTGTAAAAGATGTCCCTCAATACCCTGTTCTCAATATTTGAACGTGTCTTAATTGTACTGGACTGTATATTATCCCTCATTACTGTAAGCCACCTTGGTTCCTTTTTCCAAGGAGAAAGGTGGGACAAAAATACTCATAATAAATAAATAAATAAATAAATAAATAAATAAATAAATAAATAAATAAATAAATAAATAAATAAATGACTCATCCCTACAACCCCTGTGGCTCCTTCTCTCTCGTCAGGGATGCTCTGGACATGATAGGGTGTCCAGCTGTGGTGAACTGGAAAGCCACAGGAGATGCCCATGGTTGTCCGTTGTGTCCATGGACAACAGAGACCCCATGGATGTTCCTCTCCCGACCCCACCTTCCAGGACAAAACCTGATCAGTCTTAACGTGGTGGGCCTAATTGACTTCCATGGAATGGTGGGTCCCTTCCCCTCACTGTTCTTTCCAGCGTTAATGATAGCCTTGAGGCAGCGGAAAAACCCAGGCAGCCAACACGTCTTACCACGGCTTTGCTCTGTTTCCCGCCACGAATTGAGGGACGAACAACTGGTCAGCGTGGGAAAAGGGGCCTCAGAAGGTCATTCCAGCTGCCCAAAGGGACCCCCTCAATAGGCAGGTTGTCAAGGCAGCCCCCTTTAACCTTGTAATTTATGCCCAATTAATTGAGATATCTTTTTATGCTCGATGCCTTGTAAAATTAATGTCTAATTTATGTAATTAGTCAATTAACTCTAATTCCAGCATATGGCTGCAAATGCCCAGAAGGTTCTCTCTCCCCCCTCCTCACCACCCCCACCCTACACCCCACACTTATGTCTCCCCCTTACCCCACCCCCATTTCCCTGGAACTTATTTTGATGTCACCAAATGCAACTAATTAATTTTACATGCACATCAATTTTAAATGCAGATTTAGCAGCTCCCTTTTGTGAAGGTGGATTCAGTGTTTGTCTTTCTAACCTTTTGTTTGTTGGGGAAGCGGCAGGGGGAGGGGGAAGCCACTCTGGAAAAGAGGATGGGGGTTTGACATACAAGTAGAGTAACTCTTCCTGGGATCGCTGCCTTCCACCCCTCCCTGGAAATGGACTCTCTAGGAAGCTGGTTTTTTTTTTAAAGCACGCTCATTGCGTAGCACTAGAGCCCTTGAAATAGATGGGATGGCATGCCTATTGAGTTTGAAACCTATGAATATTTAATATTAAACATATCTGAGGGAATTTTTGTTTGTTTTCTCCAAAGCTCAATCTCTTCCAAACATTTCTCTTCTTTTTCTTTCCATTCCCTCCCTCCCTCCCTTCAATGTTTTCTTAACCCACCTTCCTTCCTTCCTTCCTTCCTTCCTTCCTTCCTTCCTTCCTTCCTTCCTTCCTTCCTTCCTTCCTTCTGTTGATGTTTTTGACCTTCCTTCCTTCCTTCCTTCCTTCCTTCCTTCCTTCCTTCCTTCCTTCCTTCCTTCTGTTGATGCTTTTGACTTTCCTTCCTTCCTTCCTTCCTTCCTTCCTTCCTTCCTTCCTTCCTTCCTTCCTTCCTTCCTTCCTTCTGTTGATGCTTTTTTGACCTTCCTTCCTTCCTTCCTTCCTTCCTTCCTTCCTTCTGTTGATGCTTTTTTGACCTTCCTTCCTTCCTTCCTTCCTTCCTTCCTTCCTTCCTTCCTTCCTTCCTTCCTTCCTTCTTCCTTCCTTCCTTCCTTCCTTCCTTCCTTCCTTCCTTCCTTCCTTCTGTTGATTTTTTTGACCTTCCTTCCTACCTTCCTACCTTCCTACCTACCTACCTTCCTTCCTACCTGTTATGTGTTCCTTCCTTCCTTCCTTCCTTCCTTCCTTTGATGTTTTTTTGACCTTCCTTCCTTCCTTCCTTCCTTGTCCTTGCCACTGTTCTTTCTTCTTTCCTGTTATCTTTCTGCCTGTTTTTTTGACCTTCCTTCCTTGAGAGAGAGAGAGAAAGAGAGAGATCGTGAAACAATCTTGAAGTGCATGAACATTTTAACACTTCCTCACCTGGCGGGGCAGTGGATGGGAGAAGGGCAGCAGTCTTCTTTGCCTGCAGAGAAATTAAGGGAGGCCTCTGGCAGTGTAAACATCAGTTTATGCAAAGTCTCGGGAGGTCTGGGCTCCTGCTTGGCCTTTTCGCTTCCTGGGACTGATCCACTCTTTGCACTGCAGATTTCTGTGCTCAGAAAAAGATATTCCACCGGATGTGGCGACGTGAGCCCAGCTGCAATTCCCCTGCCAGCCCTGGGGTTGGCCGAGCTTTCTCTGGCTGCCACATGGCAGGGAGAAGTAAGTGTCATCTTCTAAGGCCAGCCTCAGCAAGCGATCGATCGGGGCCAGGGCTTGGTTCCCAGGAGAGGATCCTGCCTGTGTAAACTTGTGCAAACTGCACCGTCCTAGAGCACCTCTGGACGACGAAAAGAAAATGGCAAACCACTCCCGAGGGATTGATCCTCAGAAGCCTTGGCAAGGGTCACTGTAAGTTGGAGTTGACTTGACGGCACATAATTGATTGAATCTTTTGATTGAGGCGGAAAAGGGGACTCGTCTTCAATTTTGTCTATTGCCTTTGAATGTTATAATAATAATAATAATAATAATAATAATAATAATAATAATAATAATAATAATAATAATAATAATAATAATAATAATAATACCTTTATTGTCAATGTACAACACGTGCACAATGAAATTGGCTGAGTCTCCCTTGCCCACCCCCACCCCCATCCCACTAGCAACCACTCAGTCTTATTGCACCCTGTGTACTTGACACAGAATGCGCCAGCCCGCAGGCCAGTTCTTCTATACTTGTCCTGGGATTATTTCCCATTCAGCAGTCTGACAGCCCATGGATAAAAACTGTTCTTCAGTCTGTTGGTACGGCAGGCTATACTGTGATATCTTCTGCCTGATGGTAACAAGGTAAAAGAGGTACTGACCGGGGTGTGAGTTATCCTTAAGGATTTTTCCAACCCTCCTGAGGCAACGATCCCTAGCGATGTTGTCCAGTGCACTCAGGGGACAGCCCGTGATATATTGAGCTGTGCTTACCACCCTCTGTAGTGTCTTCCTTGGGTCCTTCTCGAAGAGAAAGGTGGGATTAAAAGAAAGATTTTAATTGCCTATATAAATACATTCTCTCTCTCCACTTTCTCCACATGTTCACGTCTCATTTTCATCTTCCTGACATCTGATAGTCCCAGGGACTTGGCTGGAGGCCCTGGGAAAAAAAACACTGAGCCATAAAATGTGAAGTGGGGTCCCTCAGATACACTTCAGTGCCCCACGGCTCTGACTCCAAACTAAACTAGAACACGCAGAATAATATTTTTATAAAGACTGTCCAGAACTGTCAACCCATTTAGCCTAAAAACACATCGGTGCCACCTCTGCTTTAAACCACGTTTTGCAAAGCTTCTGCTGCCAGGACAATGGAACTGAAGGAACAGATAAGGAAGAAAATCTCTCTGAGAGGGTTAAGGAAGGAGGAAGGATAGGTGTGAAGGCACACAATTATTTGCCAACCATGGTAAATTACTCTTCTTTGGGGCCACAGAGCGACCAAGCAAGCAATCAGAAGTACCCATTGAAGGATCCATCTCAGCACAAGTGCCGTGGAGTTGTAAAAACTTTTTATCTCTCCTTTCTGGACAAATTAATGAGCATTTTAATTAATAAAAATCAGAAGGGAGCATAAGAGCAACGATAATGAAGTTAAATGAGTGCGCAGTAAAATATTCCCTTAATCCAGCGCATTGCCAAATGCCCCTTTAATTCCGCTTAGTACTAAAAAGGTTTCGAGCCTCGTAATGAGACACCACTGTCTGCTAATTAATTGACACTCTCCTGAATATTCATATGTGCTAACGCGAAGATGTTCCTAATTGCAGCGTGGAATGGATCTCCAAGGGAAGCCGAAATCGCCACTGACTTAATTAAAATAATATATGCCAGAACTGGCCTGTCGAAGTTGTGAATTGTTTGCCGGAGAAAAGGCAGAAAGATCACGGCCAGTTAAAAAAAAAAAAAAAACGAGGGAGGAGACAGACCGGCAGAGGATAAAAGTCGTCATTGGAAGCAGCGCCTGGGCTGGCAGAGTTTTTCACAAAGCCAAGAAGCATCTTGACTTCAATTAAAGGCTGCCGAAGCCCCCCAGCATCAACCAGCAGGTCCTGCCACTGCTGTTTCCCTGTAATCTCCTTCGGAATACACCTGCTGGGCCCTTTGGCACATAGAGTTGTTTGTCGGTGAGCATTTGGTTGATTTCTGGGTAACGAATGCCCTCTACAGAAAATTTTCGGGAAAATCGCTTTACCTGAGCGGCTGACGACCCTCGTTGTTCAACACAGTAGAGAGGCAGATGGCTGACAAAGTTTCCCAGGGCCTCCTTCCAAAGGGGAAATGAGGAGCCCAGATCACATAGGCACCATTTAAACAAAATTGATTTGATGGAACTAGGACATATTCTTGAGATCACCGGTCCCAGATTTCTCTCTGACGGCAAGATCTCTACTCGTGTTGCCAGGAGAGGTGGACAGTTGTAGTCCAAAAAGATGACCCTTCATAAGATCCTTCAAAAGATATAGCACTAGGGCAGTTACTGGATATATTTTGTCCAGAACAAAATTTCACTACAGATTTTGGAAAGGTCTTCCCTTGTGTTTGACCCGGCTTCGTTGGCAGCCCTCCGAAACTGACTCTTAAGATTGGCTTTTGTTTCAAGCAGCAAATCATTTTAAAAGAAGGGTCTTGAACTGAACTCAGAAATAAACCAGTAGACACTTCTTGCTTTGTAGAGGTTAGCAAGTATTGCTCATTTGCGGTTATATTTAAAATTTGGACAACACTCTGTCAGATTGGCTTTGATTTGGATTCCTGCATTGCACTCAATGGCCTTTGAGGATGGAGGAAAGAGAGCACCTAGTGGAGTCCCAGCATCCTTTGCACCTGCAAACATTGACTTTCCAAGATATGGTGTTCAATTAGAGGACCCACTTCAAGTCTTTGGCTAGAGTCCAGACTCAGGGTTTCAGGATTTGGGACATCTCCTCCCAAAATTAGACCTTAGGTGGGCATCTTTTGCTCACATGTCTAGAAGGGGCTGTATCAAACCAAATGGTTAGTCCTACTGAATGGACAGGACTTGTTAAGTCAGCAAGAGTTTCAGCCCCATTGACTCAATGGGTCCACTCCACTCCATTCGGGACTAACAATTCTTTTAGTATTGTCAGGCAGCAGCCAATGAACGCTCAGGTGAGACCCCATAAATATCTCAGGAAGGCACCAGACACAATTTTTCTGATGCTGAAGGATGAAACATAACACGGATTGGTGATCTATCAGTCTGGCTTCATCCACCTGCAGTGCAAAAATGTGAGTTCAAATACACTGTCTAGTCTGTTACTGACCTTCCAACTTGGACAGTGGCTCTCAACCTTGGGAAATCCAGATGTTCTTGGACTGCAACTCCCAGAAGCCTTCACCACCAGCTGTGCTGGCCAAGGTTTCTGGGAGTTGCAGTCCAAGAACCTCCAGGGTATCCAGTGTTGCGAACGGCTGAACTGGGATAGCGGGACAGGTGCAAAGATACTGGGTGACTGCTTTCTGAGTCTAAACCACCTGTCTTCTCCATGAAGTTCAAAGAACTAGCATTCACAAGAAAGGTAGTGAATTAAGTGGGGAGGGGACCCAAAATAAGAAGCACTCCTTGAAGTTTCAAAATGGAAAAAAATAGTTTACTGGAAGATACACCAATGCATATTTATTATGCACATATCTGCATTAACAATGTAAATTACACTGCCAGCACTGGGTGCTTGTTTATTCATTAGGTCTTTAGAAAATCTACATTGCCTCCAGATAACCAGGATGATAATGTGAAACACACAAGCTGTGTGTACCTCGGTTTGCTCAGCCGAAATCCTCACACGCGTCTGAGTAGGTGTCATCGCTAGGCCCAACAGTGCCAACAAATTAATCGAATCAAATTTGGAAAAAAAAATCTCACCCTCAGATGTAGGACAGCATCACTGTATCAGGTGGTGGCCACTTTGAGCCAGGCGGGGATCTTAGCCAAGTGTGTACCATGGAGGAAAAGTTTGTCACTTGAGCATGCTCATTGAGTGCTGAAAACAAACGAGAGGGCTCCATCCTCAGTCCTTGGCTGAAAAGGAAGGGCTGCCCTCAAGAAGGGATGGCATGCACACGTGGTGTGTGTGTGTGTGTGTGTGTGTGTGTGTGTGTGTGTGTGTGTGTGTGTGTGTGCTTTTAGTTCTGCATAGGCTCAGCCCTGAAAAACGTTTAGAAAGTCCCCAAACTCACACACACACACACACACACACACACACACACACACACACACACACACACACACACACTGCTTTACCTCTGTGGGCCGGATGTCAACAGGTTTGTTGTTTGGCTTCTGATCCTGGCAGGGCTCAGATTCATTTTGGGGGGGGGGCTGAGTGACTTCCCAAGGGACTTTTTCTCTGTGTGTGTGCAGTGGGAAGGCACACAAGGAGGGTGGGGTGGGGTGGGGCTGGAATTGCAAAGGGCCCCCGCATGTGAAAAGAGAAAAACCCAAGTGGCTTGTCTTTTTCAAGGGTTTTGCCAATACTGCCATAGAGATGCAAAATGACCTATTTATTTTTTAAGGGCAGGAAATTAAAAGAGTGAATCTGAAGGAGAAAACCCAAAAGGGAATTCAAAGGGCCGAGGGAGGGGGATTGGGGGGGAGCAGCCTTGCTGGAGGAGGGGGGGGAAGGGTTTGCTGATCACTTTTCTGTCTTTAAAATGTCAACTTTGTAGGTGGCACTGGGGGAAATGGATGAATAGGGGGGTGGAGGACAGAGGAATAAAAAGCATCTCTCTCTCTCTCTCTCTCTCTCTCTCTCTCTCTCTCTCACTCACTCTCTCACTCACTCACTCTCACTCACACACACACACACACTCACACACACACACACACACACACACACACACACACACACACACACACACAAAACCAAGCTTTGAACCCCGGCTCTCATCCTAGCAATTTATTCTATATGGATTCTCAAGTACTCACTTCATTGTTATTTTGAAAAAATAAAAGTGTAGGTTTTTTTAATTGTGTCTTACAAACCGTTCTCTAAGACCTACCAGACTAGTCTAAACAAACACAAGAGGAGATAATTCATGAGAAAAGATCCCAATAAATGCCTTACTGTTATCGCACTAAGGAAACAGATCTTGCAAGTACTTTATTGATCCAATGTTTCTTTTTTAAAAAAGTAAAATAAAATAATTTTATTGATGTACAAGAAAAACAAAAACATAAACAAAACAAAGCCATAATACACCTCTCACTCCAGGGACCATCTATTAATTCAACACACACACACACACACACACACACACACACACACACACACCCACACACACATGCCTGCTAGTCATGTCCGACTCTAGGGGCAGTGCTCATCTCCATATTCAAGCCGAAGAGCCAGTGTTGTGCAAGTCCATGGCCACATGGCCAGCATGGCTGCAAGGAAACACTGTTTTACCTTCCTGCTTTTTATGGCAGTACCTATTTATCTACTTGCATTTACATGCTTTCAAACTGCTAGGTTGGCAGGAGCCAGGGTTATCAGCGGGAGCTGGCTCCGCTGCATGGTGGCACCCTGGATTCGAACCACTGAGCTGCCGATGGCTTAGTCATAGCAATTCTGATATCAATCCAATGTTCCTTCAACACTTAATTATAATGAATCTAGACCCAATGCGATTCAAACCTCTAGCATACCTACAAGCGCAAGAAAATTCCATTTCTTGTCCTCTTCCTTCCCTTGGGAACAATAGGTCCCAATCCTTCCAGAAATGTGGTATTCAGAGGTGTGTAAGTAGCTGGCAAAAGCAAGTATATGTACTCCAAAGGCTAGTCTTCTCATGCCAATTTGCCAGATTAATAACGGATATCTTCAGGTCCTTCCATTTGCCAGCTAGTTATCTGTTGAGGAGCCAGAAATCAAGGGGAGTGATCCTGTTGAATCCAGGCTTCTTTTCAGGACTGAGCCAAGTCTCATTTCCTCCAAGGGCCAACACTGTCCCTGTCTGGCCCTTGACACATTGAGCCGCCGCAGGACATTTCTGGGGTCGCGCAATCATTGGGAGGCCACACATAACGGCAAACATCCACAGGGAAGGTGCCACGGGGAAGCCATTCCAATTCGTGGCTTTGGGGGGGGGGAGGGAAGGGGAGCAGCTGAGGTTCTTCCTAGCGAAGAAGGTAAACAAGGCGAGGGAGAAGTTCCTCGTTCCGGATAATAAGCATTAAACAACTCTCGGCGGCGGCCTAGAGAGACCCGCCTGCGCGCGCGTTTCTCTTTGCGCGTCCAAAGGAGCGCAGTGCTTTAAGGCAAGGCCCGGGGCTCCGCACAAACCCTTTCCCTCTCCCTCCCTCTATTTATTTATTTATTTATTTATTTATTTATTTATTTATTTATTTATTTTTGGCCCCTGGGTGGTACCTCACCGAAATCGCTCCGGTCGTGACAATGCTGTTTGGCTATCATTTGCTTTTTTGGGGCTGAATGGACCCGCGAGGCGGCGGGGGGGGGGGGGCATCGGAGGGAGGCGCGGGCGATTCTCCTTTTTTACAACATTTGTTTCCTCTTAATGGCGAGGTGCGGCGGCGGAGGGCAGCCATGTGAAAGTGCCTCTTTGCGCCCAGCGTTGCTCCGCGGTGACCCCGCCTTTGTCCCGCTTCGCCCTGGGAATGTCACGCTTCGCTACTTCACTTTCAGCCGCCCGGGACCGCGCCTTTGTTTGGTGCCTTTTTAGACACACACGAAATTGTTCCCTTTCCCCCCTTGCTGTAAAAGATACTTCAGATCGGGGGGCGGCCGGGCGGGGCGAGGCGGTGGGAGGGGGGGGAGGAGACCCGGTTCACAAGTGCAATGCAATTTGGCTTAGGCGCCCACTTATTGTTTGGCGCGAACAAATGACCATACACACTGGGCGCATTCTCCTGCCCGGTCGGCTCTGGCCTTAACACCAGAGTTGGGGCGTCGGAGGGGGGGGCGTCGTGGAGGGCTGAGAAGAAGGCGAGTTAATCCCCCCCCTTTGGGGGCTAAGGTGGCCCTGGCAATATTTCCTACAAAGAGGGGTGGAGTAGGGATGGAGAGAGAGAGAGAGAGAGAGAGAGAGAGAGAGAGAGAGAGAGAGAGAGAGAGACGAAGGGTTTTTGAAATCTATTTAGCGACCCCTCGCCCCCTCGTTCTCCAAGGCAGGGTTTCGGAATTAAACCCTACACAAATGTGAAAGCTCTCTGGGGAGGTGGGGTGGAATGTCATGTTCCCAACGACCCAGGGCACGAGTGGAAGAGGTAAATATTTGCCTGTTTGTCGTAGTCTTCCAGCGGGCTCCAGATGGCACGCATCTCTCGCCTCCTCCGCCTCCTTTTCTCTCCATAAAGCTCCTGTAAGGTAGAGCAGGCTGACTGGGGGGGGGGGGGGAGAGATATTGAGTGTCATCACTGAGCGGGATTTGAACCCACGACTCCACCCTTAACCCTCAATCCCACACGTCTCGGGTGCAGTCATAATTCGCCGCTCTCCCGTCGGTCCAAAAATCCCGTTCGAAAAAACGCACGGAAAGAGTTAGACACCGAGTGGAGAAAGTGCCAAGTTTTCAGGTGATTCTTCGCTAACAATTAAAGGATTCCAGAACCTCTCTGAAAATACATTTGGGAGACAGAGAAGGAAAGCGAGCGAGGTGTAACTTGGGATCAGGAGAAGTTGCTCAGTGCCCACCGGCGGGAGATGGAGGCGCCTTAGCGACGGCCTGGAACGTTGCGCTCTCCTCCGTTCTAAGGTCTCCTTGGCGACCGCGAAGGCTCTTGGTTACCGGGTACCACTCTCCCAGGCGCCGTTCTCGGGGTTTACCTGCGCCAGGGCCCCGGCAGAGCCTCCGCGCCCAGGAAGACTGAGAGTTCCTTCCGCCTCCATCCACGTTGCGCTCCAGGCAAAGGTGGGAACTTAGCGTCGCCCTGGCCTTTTGCAAGGCGAGCAGTTTCTCTCTGCTCCAGGGCTCTTCCGAGAGCGTCGTTTCGGCCATAGCTTTGCGTGGCGACCCGAGCTGACCCACCCTCCGGCCCCATGCATCGTGGGATCCTAAGGAGGAAGTCGCCAGCCCGCACCTCCAGAGACACCTGGTGGGCTCCTCGTCTGCGGTTTAGCCCTTTACTGGCCTAAGGACCTCTCCTCTCTTGGCAGAGGCCGAGCGACCCCCTACCACGTCACGCCAAGACCATGGGGACCTCAAAAACTTAGAGTGGGAACCGGATTCCTAAGGGCTTATATTGGACCTTATATTTGGGGGGGGGGAGAGAAGAGACAGGCAGGCGTCATAGGAGATGTACGTGCCTATCATTTTTTTTATTCCAAACGACAAGAAAATCCTATTACAAAATAGGAACAAAACCTCGCTTATGCCAAGTTCTGTTATTCCTGCACTTGCAGTATCGGATTTTTTTTAAAGGAAAAGAAAATGAAAGAGAATATGTCTAATGATGCACGGACGTCGGATTTTAGGACTCTTGTCTTGTCCTAGGTCGGGGATTGGAGCCGTCCCTTGACGTTTTGAGGTCAAGTTTGGGTTGGAGCTCCTTCTTCGTCTCCAGGTGGTTCGGTGTTTTTTTTTTTGGGGGGGGGGGAAGCTTGCAGTCTAAAACCAGGTGGGCTGGAGCCTTGCCACGAATGGTGCCTGAGTACACGTGTGTACGGTTGTCGGTCCAGGATTGTGGTCTCCAGAGAAAACTGGGCCGGTGTCATTCTCCACGGGCAGTGTCTCCTGAGCGAGTGCGTTCACACGTTCGGCTGATCCCACCCCAGCCACACACACACACCCAGCACGCGGGGAAGGCAAGAGGGACAAAATGAAGCCAGATGAGAGTCGGACCCGGGTCATTCCTGAGGACGTTTCGGCCGCAGGCAAGCAATTTACCTCGGTGTCTGTGCACACCTCGGAGGTTATTACAAGGAAGCAACCCTATTGAACTGAACGGACACCTAATTTCTCATACGTCCCAGCAAAGCTGTGCAGGACCCGTGCGACTAGGGTCCCCCTGGACATTTCTCCCTGCCCAAAGGGTGACTCTTTTTCCTCTCTCCAGAAGAGATCGAGGCTTTTTTTTTTCACACACACGGTGGGTGGACGGTGTGTGTGTGTGTGCTGGAGCTGAGCGGGAAACGAGGGAGGGGATGAGTTTCGCCATGGAACGTGCACCCCGGATGGGACAAGAGGTCCGAAGGTTTCCCCCTTGCTCTCCTCCCACCACCACCACCTCCACCCGCAACTCAATCGCTTTGTCCCCCCCCCCCCCCCCCAAATGGCTCCCCGGGAAAAAGCGAGGCCGGAGGTCTCCTCGAGAGAACGAATGCCACCTTTATTATATCGCCTGATAAAATGGAAGAGCAGACGGCGGAACCCGGGCAAGGACCGGCTGCCCGCCCCCCCCCCCACACACACACCCCACACCCCCAGCTCTCCCCGCAGTCTATAACTCCGCTCCCCCACAAGGGAGGCGGTGGGGAGGGGGGGCTCCTTAAGAGTAAGGATTCTTCCGGGCCTCCTCGGAGTTCATAAGAAGGTGGTGCGTCCCAGCCCTACACGCACGCACGCGGGCACCCCCTCCACCTTTCCGGCCCCCCTTGCTCCGCTTCTGTAAATAGGAACAAACCGCTACGAGGTCGGGGGGGGGCTTTCTTTATACACCCGACCCCCCTTTCTTTGAAAAAGTTTTTTTTTTCCCGGGTCCGATCCCTGGAAAATTTGCGCTTTTCCTCTGCATCAGCCCCGGGAACGCACCTGCGGAGTCAGCTCCAAAAATCAATATTATGGTGCCCTTTCTTTCTTTCTTTCTTTCTTTCTTTCTTTCTTTCTTTCTTTCTTTCTTTCTTTCTTTCTTTCTTTCTTTCTTGAGTGCCTGCTTCACTCACATTCCCCCCCCTTCCTTACCTCCCCCCACCATCCCTTTGGTCATCGCCCGGCTTTTCAGTGCCCCGGCTGGCCACTGAAGCGAATTGTGGATTTATGGAGGGGAAATTAGCATAAATTATTGCCAAATCTGGAAAACGTGTGTGGTCTCTCTGGTGGGAAACGGAGCTTACCGCCGACTCTCCAGGCGGGAACGGTGGTCCGCCGCGGAGCGACTTTGAATGCCTCTCGCGCCCCATGGATTTCCATTGGATATAATTGACTTATGTGGATTTTTATACAGTTTCTCCAACACTTTCCTTGAGCTTCTTATTTGAATAAGGCTTCTCCCCTTCTCCTTCCTCACTTCCCCGAAACAAAGGTCTATTTGTTTTGTTTTCCTAAGGAATGGGTTTTAATTCCGCCGCCTTGTTTCTTTCTTTCTGGTTAAAAATAAGTAAATAAAAATACGGAGGCATATTTATATTTTGAAACTAAAGGAATAAGTCAAGTGGAGAGCGGTTTTTTATTATTTTTTTAAGTGGGAGGGTAATAACATCTTCCCCTCTTTGGTCAGTTTACCTGCTTTTACTTTTTAAAAAAAACACACAACAAAAATAGAAATTTAGACTTATAAAACCCTTAAATCCCGTTTTTTCCGAGTGTATAAATGTATAGATCGGGTCTTCCAGTGTAATCCCCTAGTGTCTACTCAGAAGTAAAATGCCAGCGGAGCTTACTCCTGTGCAGGGCCTGCGAAGCAAACCTCTTAAGAGCTGATGCTTCTGGACCGTCCAGATTTGGAACCAGTGGGGTTTACTTGTGAGTAAGCAGGCATTGGATCGCGCCGTTCTTTGGGAGCAGCATCCAGCTGCTGGCTGAAATCATTCCGTTAGGTGGAAACCATTCCGTTGGTTTCCAAATAAGTAACGTGAGAATCAGGTTCTACAGCCCAGAGCTCGATGGATCAGGACGGTTTTGCTTTATGTTTGAAGCCAGGAGCGCCCTGTGGCTTTAAGCCGGCTTAATTTGAAGCAGCGTGTTTCTCTCGTACGCACCCCATCTATTGCAAAGCGAAAAATGTTGCGATTTATAGGACTTCTAGAATGCATTATTATTATTATTATTATTATTATTATTATTATTATTATTATTATTATTATTATTATTATTATTATTATTATTATTTAAACCGCCTAGAAATTACCAGTCTTGGGCGACTAAAGCGCTTGGAAATAATATAATAACAATTAACGTGTGTGTGTGTGTGTGTGTGTGTGTGTATATACTAGAGACATTTTTCCTAGGAGGTGAACGTCCCCTGAAGATATGTGCTCAGTCGGTGTGCAAATACCTGATGCCCGAATCCTTCCCGTCGGCGTGCATTGTGTATCAAAACACTGTTGTTGGTCAACTTCTGATTGCCCATTTCACGAAGGAGATAAACTCGGAGGGAAAAAAAAGAGGGGAGGGTTTTTTTATATATTTATAGGTTGTTCTGCGGTCTCCACCCTCCTGGTCGTCGAAACTCCTCACCTACACCACGGGTCACCTTGCCGCATGAGACCCCAGAGTCCCTCCGTCCCGACGGCCAGGTGTCCTGGACTCACGTGTAGACGAGTCACGAGGGCTCTCTCTCTTCTCTCGCTCGCCCTCTGAGATAGAGTGCTCCTGCCCAAAGAAGATCTGTGGGATCTCTGCTCCTTCGAGAGGAACCCCCTTCCTTTGACCCAGGAGACGCCCTCGCAGCCGGCCTCCGAACGCCTTCCCCCTCCTGCCCGGGGACGAACCGCGTTGCCTGCGGCTGATGGGAGCTGTAGTTCCCACCCAACCCTTCGTGGGGTTCTGAAGCCCCATCAGGTCGCCTGAACCCGAAAGTAGAAGGCGGGCGCCGCGGCTGTGTCACGGACCTCGGTTGCCTTGCGTGCTTGTGTTTCGAACTCGGATCAGAAGCGGTTCTAGGAAGGGGCGCATTATTAGACCGTCTGGCAACGACAGGGCCACCGTAGGCCGGTTTACACGGCGGCGATGGGGGGCGGCGGGGTGGGGGAGAGAATCACACCGTGGGGGCCGTCGGGTCGCAGGTCGAAGAACCTCTTCTTAGCTTCGTCCTCCCCCCTGATCTTGTTCGCGCTTCAGAGCCTGGCCGGGTGGCCTGACGGGTGGGGTGGGGGGGGGGAGAGCATTCCTCTATTCCTAATAATTAATCGCCCTTTTTTTTGCGGAGGGGGTGTCCCTCCCTGACCGAGTCTTCTTATCTGGAGACTTCGCGGGGAGGGGGGCGCGGCGGGGGGGGGAATGGGACACACACAACTGCACGCGGGAGCGCGCACACGCGTTATCCGTGCAAGCGATTTTGCTAGCCAAGGAGGCGAAGATTTCCCCCATGCACCGGGGAATGACGGTCTCTTTTGGAGTTGCGGATTAAGAATCCAGACACCAGAGAGCCTTCGGAAGAACTTCAAAGAGTTTCCCGGGCTCTCTCTCTCTCTCTCTTCCTCCCCTCCCTTCCCCTCCCCTCCCCCCCTCCCTTTTATTTTTGCTGAATTAAGAAGGTGACATCAAGTACTTCAAGTACTTCTGTTAATATTGAAAAACGTGCGTTTGCATCTCAAGCGGGCGGCGCTCGGGCTCCGGCGCCATTTCAATATTAATGAAATTGTTTAATCTCCTAAATTCGTCGTGTTTAAGTTACGTTTTGGTGAGTTATTGACCAGCAACGAAAATGTGGTTAATGAGGGTTGTGCGCGCCTGCGTGCCTGTGTGTATGTGTGTGTGTGTGTGTCGGGGAGGGGTGCGGGGAGCGATCGCGCACGCCAGCGTTCCAAGACCAGGAAAATCGCATAATAAACCACCCCTTCTGGACCTTTTAATCGTGGCATATAAAGTCTGAAGCTAGGAAATAAGCCTGCCTCTCCCCCCCCCCCAATGCTTACTCCTGAGTAAGTGTGAGGAGGGTTGCAGTCGTCTGGAGATTAAAAGATGCGGGCGAGCAATTCATATTAGAGCGATTTAGTGCATTTGTTTCTTCCTAGGGAAAATGGAATCCGGCGCTTTCCTAGGAGGAGAAGTCAGCATATAAATAACTTAAATAAATTAATCCCCTTCTAAGTCTCCTTTGTTCCCCGTTTTCTTGGTTGGATCTGGTTTCTTGGCCCCTTCCTTCTCCATCTTGCTAAGTCACTAATAGGGAGACTTGAGGGAGGTGGTGGGCGGATGGGCAGGTGCCCGACGGAACCCTCAAAGTTGCCTCTGCCGCTACGATGAGAATAAGAGGGTCTCCCTGGCAGGGCTGTTGTAGAGCTTACAAAAGGGACTTCTTCTCAAAACCTACCATCGTTGTGTCGGGGGGGGGATATCAGGGGAGTGTCAGGTGGCTAGAGGGTCTTTGCGCGCTGTGGAAATGGCTAATACCTGCCATAATACCAGGCAGATACCTGCTCCCTGCATTTTGCCATCTCTCCGGAAGATCGAATCACAGCGTTGTCCGATTATTAGTTGGAAACGGAACTATTCCTTGTCCCTTCGCTGAGCAGGGCGATTCTCCAACGTGTGGCGTTTGCTCCCACCTTGGGGGGGGGGGGAGCGACACCTTGCTCGCCAACTTCAGCGTTTCAAAGCCAAACATTCTGTGCCACCGGTCTACCTTGCAGGCCTGTTGTGGGGTGAAAAAATATACCGAATGTAAATCTCTTTGAACTGCGTGAAAGTTCAAAGCTTAGTTAGTCTTTTGTGTGTGTGTGTGTGTGTGTATGTGCGTGTGCGTGCGTGCGTGCGTGCGTGCGTGCGTGCGTGTGTGTGTGTGTGTGTGTGTGTGTGTGTGTGTGTGTGTGTGTGTGTGTGTGTGTGTGTGTGTGTGTGTGTGCGTGTGTGTGTGTGTGTAAAACCCTCCTCTTTCATCACTTTAATTGTCCTTTCCCAGTAATAAAGTTCTGTTGGTTTTCTCAGCACCATTCTCCCGCATTGGGCTTCTCCTGACTGCTCCTGGAGACCTCCGGGAAGAGAAGGGGACATTTAAGGGGCCTCCTTCTCATAAGAAGAAATGCTAGCCCTCCCCTGCCCGCCCGATCAGTTAGACTTCTTGAGGATTGCGTCTGGATCCCGTCCTCCGGACCCTTCCCTCCGTCCGGCGCTCACCCTTTTTCTGCGGATGAGCGAGACCGGTCAATCCCTACTTGGCCGAGTTTTCTCCAGTCGGTCTCAAAGACCGTTTCTCCCCTACCCAGCCCATTCATCATCATCATCATTATCATCATCATCCCTTTCACGACATTGGGAAGGGAACGGCGGACTCTTCTTTTGTGCCAGAGCTGATCTGCCGGCGAGGCCTCGGCATGAAAATGATTTACACGGGAGTTCGGAGCAAAGCCACTCTTCCCCAAAATCTTGATTTCCCATTTCCCTCCATGAGGGCCAGAATGTTGACGCCCATCCTTGAGATTTTTAGTCTGGCAAAGAGAAAGAGGAATAGGAACCGGACTTCTGGGTCGCGCCCGCAGGATCGATCTCTTGCCGCATTCACACGTTACTCAGCAGTCAGCGAATAAATAAATAAATAAATAAATAAATAAATAAATAAATAAATAAATAAATAAAAATCCCGCCGTGAAACCAGGAAGGTAGAAAACGACTCCCCTGACGGTAAGAGAGCCGCCTGTCTTTCCAGGCAGGAAGAGATGGAAAGAACACGGAATGATAGGAAAAGGAACGGATTCAGACGACCCTTTTCATTGTACCTTCCACCATAGGTGCCAGTCTTCCGATTGCTTTCAGTGGAAGCCCCAAACCCCAGCGTAAGGCTCTCCCGCGGCCGCCCGTGCACTGGTGTGTGGGCTTTTTATCTGGACGGATCGTAGCCGTGGTAGTCGCCGCTTTACTTGGAACAGAATTCCCTTTTAAGAGAGACGCCAATATCTATTTTTGTAAGCCTTCTTTTTTCTTGTTTCCCTCCCCAATTATCTCGTAGTAAGGCAGGCAGGCATGCAAAACAGACGGGGAAGCTAGCTTTTCAATTTAGCAAGCGAGACAAGAGCTGGGCGAAAAGAGGGATTATTCTCTCTCTCTCTCTCTCTCTCAATCTCTCTCTCTCTTTTTTTTTTTAAGGAGAAGAAATCCGAAGTCAAAATCCAAGATTCTCCTCCGGATCCAGGCTCAGGGGCAGGATCCAGCCGCTTCTGCGCCCGCGGATTTTCCGTGCCACCTATGATGCTTCAGTCCCACGAACCCCTCCCCAACTCTTTCTTTTGAGGCAACAGATGGGTGGATTCGCCCCTCCAAGACAAACAAACAAACAAACAAAAACCAAGGGAAAATAAACAACTCGCTTTTTCTGCAACTTGTCGCGGGCCAAAGGACTTCGGGAGTGGCTTCCCCCCCCCCTCCCGGCAACGCAAATAGAAGGGACAAATAAAGCGCCCTAAATTCCGGCGTTCCGCCGCGTTTTCCCTTTTCTTAAAAAGAGTCCTTAGAAACGCGGAGCCACAAATTTTGGCAAGGGACGAAGGCGAGGAGGAGGGAGGCTGGGGCGGGAGGGGAAGAGAGAGAGGGGGGGGGGCTTGGAGTGGCGGAATGGAGGGTGGGGGGTCGGGCTGGCGCAGGGCGGGGGGGGGGCGTCTTAAATTCCCTAACAATACAAGTGCCAGAACAATGCAGAACAAACAGAACAGAGAGGGCCAGCAATTTCCACGTCAAACATCTCTCCCCCACACCACCACACCACCGCCCCAATCCGTGCACACACACACACACACACACACACACACACACACACACACACACACACACACACACACACACACACACACCGCTCCCTGGTTCCGGACGCTCCCTTTCTCCCCCCCCCCAAAAGAGCTTCTCAGTTGCTCCATTACTAGTCTTGCAAGAGGTGAGTCCGCCGTCCACCGCCTGCACGCCCCCCCTACCCCCCACCCCCCCCCCTTCCCTCTGCTTTTCCTCACCCCCTTTCCCCTCCATGCCGGCGGGTGCGCCTCGCCTTCCGCCGGCGACTGCTTCCTTATTGGCCCAAAGGTGTCCGTGTAAATAGGTGTCAATGAAACCAGATTATGCCTCCCCGCCAGCCCGCTCTCCCGCTCTCCTCCCCCTCCCCCCTCCCCCTCCCCCCCCCCTCCCCCCCCCTCCTTCTCCCTAGGCGATTGTCATATGATAGCAAAGAAGTAGCCCATTAACCAACCGCCTCGACAGGGGTCTTTTCTGCGCCAGGCACCGCAAGCCTCCGTCAGAAGGAGGGCGGCAGGCAGGAGGAGGAGGACATGGAGGAGGCGGCCGAGGCGGCGGCGGCAGCGGCGGCGGCAAAGGGCGCTTAGCTCGGGTGGCCCAGGCGCGCAGACGCCGCGCGGCTCCAACCCCCACCCACCCCTTTCCCCGTTCTGCCCTCTGCGGCCGCCCCCCTGGCCCGGCTCCTGGGTTGGCTGGCTGCCCCCCCCCCCCCACCCCAGCCCGGCTGTTCGCCTTCCCCTCCCTCACCAGGCGTCCCCGGGAACCGAACCGGCGCTCCTCCTGGCCGCTAAGGGGGCTGGCCTGGACGGGGACCGAGGAGCAGGAGCGTCCTGCCGGATGCGGACCCTCGGCGCGCCGCGACGCTGAGGTGAGTGGCCGCCGGGCACGGGCGCGGGCGGCGGTGGGGGAAGGAGACCGAGCAGGGGGGGGGGATGGGGGGGGTTCCACGTCGCGGCAGGAGCCTGGGTCCCAAGTTTCTCCGGGGAAAAGGCGAGAGAAACCCGGGGAGAGACGCCCGGTGGACATCCAGGTCGTGCGGACGTGGGAACCGCCGCTGGGTGTCAGCAGGAAGAGGTGCGTGCCTGCAGACGGGCCAGAAGCGGAGCAAGCGCGACCGAGCGAGGTTCCCAAAGCCGCAGTCGGTTTGTGGAGCATAAAAGGGTCGGAGGGAGTCGGGTAGCGCATCGGGCAGGGTCGGAGATCCACTCCTGCTTCAGCTTTCGTGGATTATAATCTTTTTTTTTTCAGAAGGGGAGGGGGGAGGGGAGGGGAACAGAGGCCGTTAGCGGCGTGTTGCTCCAGGTAGGAAGTTTTTCCTTCTTGGAAACTATTTGCCTAACGGGTCGAGGGAACGGGAATCCTTCTCTGGAAGCGAGGGAGGGGCGGCGGCGGAGGCCGAGAAGGCATAACCTCCAATGTCCCCTGGACTTCCCCGCGAGCCACTGGGTCGGGCAGGATCGGCTTGGAGGAGGGCAGAGGTCTGGGTGCCGCCCGGGGGAAAGGTCGGGCAGAACCGCGGTTTTTTTGTACTCGCGGGCCAGGATGTTCTCGAGGCAGCGGTGCGGAATGGGGGGGGGGGGGGAGGAGGAGAGGAGGAGAAAAAAGGGAGGTCTTAGTTCCCGCTTCCGACCTTTCGGGGTGGTCTGTCCGGGTGGGCAGAGACGCCTGGGCGGCATGGATTGAAGGGTCAATCCGGTGCCCTGGGCCTGTCCTGTCTCCTCCCTTGCCCGTTGCCCTCGGATCGGGTCCCTTGACTCCCCCCCCCTCCTTCCTTTAGGAGGCCAAGGGTGGTGGTAGTGGAATAAACCCACCCAATCGCCCCTTCCGTCTCTCTGCAACCCCCCCCCCCAAAGACAAAATCCCTTCCAAAGATAACCACGTTTAATCGGGACAGAGGTTTTTTTGGGGGGGGGCGGGGGGGGGAGTAAGCAGCGCCTCATTTTCAGGCCCAGCCGGTCTTGTTTAACCCCCCCCCCCCAATACACACTCACACACTCCTCGCTGTGCAGCACCCCCTATTCCCCCCCCCCCCCCGCAGGGAGTTTTCTTGAGAAGAGCGGCTTGTTGGATCCGATCTGGTCCCGTCGGGTCCCCCCTGGACTGTCGGCCAGGGTTCTTTCGGGTTCCTTTCCGCGTTTCGGGAATCCTTTCGGGTTTTCCCCCCAGCCCGGCTGAGGCCACTCGCTGGGGTGGGGTGGGGGGTGGGGGGTCTTCTTTCCCAGTAGAAACGGGGCCAGAGACCCCGCTCGGCCTCCGCCCGCCCGCCCGCCCGCAGGTCCAGGGTCTGCTTCTTCGGGCGAAGGAAGGAGCCCCCACCCACCCACCCACCCACCCCTTGACCGGCGGCTTTCTTGCCTTCTCTCTCCCTCCTCCTCCAGCGCCGGCGGCCCTTGCCTCGTCCTGCTGCGCCTCCTCTTCCTCCTCCTCTTCCTCCTCCTCCTCTTCCTCCTCCTGCTGCCTGCCTGACCGGCCGCCGGGATGCCTCGCCCGGGCCGCAACACCTACAGCGACCAGAAGCCGCCTTACTCGTACATCTCGCTGACGGCCATGGCCATCCAGAGTTCTCCGGAGAAGATGCTGCCGCTGAGCGAGATCTACAAGTTCATCATGGACCGCTTCCCTTACTACCGGGAGAACACGCAGCGCTGGCAGAACTCGCTCCGCCACAACCTCTCCTTCAACGACTGCTTCATCAAGATCCCGCGGCGGCCGGACCAGCCGGGCAAGGGAAGCTTCTGGGCCCTCCACCCGAGCTGCGGGGACATGTTCGAGAACGGGAGCTTCCTGCGGCGCCGCAAGCGCTTCAAGGTGCTCAAGGCGGACCCGCTGGCGCCCTCCTCCTCCAAGCCCGGCGGCGGCGCCGAAGCAGCGGCCCAGCAGTACCTCCAGCACCAGGCCAAGCTGCGGCTGAGCGCGCTGGCGGCCGGCGGCTCCCACCACCTGCCCCCGATGCCCCCTTACCCGCTGGGCGCCGCCGTCTCGCAGCCCTCCACCACCTTCAAGCACCCCTTCGCCATTGAGAACATCATCGCCCGCGAGTACAAGATGCCCGGCGGGCTGGCCTTCTCGGCCATGCAGCCCATGCCCGCCGCTTACCCGCTGCCCAACCAGCTGGCCACGGTGGGCACCGGCTGGCCCCACGTCTACGGCTCCGGCATGCTGGACCCGGCCGCCCCCATCTCCATGGCCGCCGGCGGCGACTACAGCTCGGCCGCCGCCGTGGCCGCCGCCGCCGCCTACGGGGTGCCCCTCAAGCCGCTGTGCCACGGCGGAGGAGGAGGAGGAGGAGGAGGCGGCGGCGGCGGAGGAGGAGGGGTGGGCGGCGGCGGCGGGGTCGGCGGGCAGACTCTGCCGGCCATCCCGGTGCCCATCAAGGCCACGCTGGCGGCGGCCGCCGTCCCGGCCCTGCCAGCCCTGCCGGCCCCGATCCCCGCCCTCCTCTCGCACTCGCCGCCCTCGCTCAGCCCCACTTCCTCGCAGACCGCCACCAGCCAAAGCAGCCCGGCCACCCCCAGCGAGACGCTGACCAGCCCGGCCTCCGCCCTCCACGCGGTGGTCGCCGTCCACTGACAAGGCCCAGGCCACCCCCAGCCCACTCGCCCGGGGCCAGGAGGACTGCTTCGGAGGAACGGCGGGACAAGGGACCCAAGTGGGGTGCGTGGGACCCCGGGGGGGGGCAGCAGCCTTGGCTTGGCCCCACCCGGAGAACCTCCCTTCTCTCCATCCCGGACATTCCTGCACCTGCCAATAAACTCTGTTTTGTGAGACAGGGCGGGCGGCGGGCGGGGGTGGGTGTTTGGGTCTCTTATAACCTCCCCCCCTCAAAAAAAAAAAAGATCTTCTTCCCCAGGAGCCTCCAGATGTCCAAAAGTCCTCGCCCAACCCTCTGGCGCCCGGATTAAAAAGGAACAACCCACAAACATTGATCTCGCTGCGTTTTCACTCCTTGCAGGAGAGAGGGTGAAGAGGAAAAGCTAAACCCCCTCTCTCGGTTCGGTCTCTTCCCTTGCCCTGTTTGGTGTGGATTATTCCTCCCCCCCCCACCATCCCACGCCTGCCAGATTGCCCCCCCCAAAAAAGAGCAAAAGAATTCGATTAAAAGCCACCATTATTTCTATATTTCCGTTATGTCCCCTCCTTTCTAGTTTGAGATTCTTTTTTAAAAAGAGACCTCCCTTCCAAATGCTGGGTCGTTACTTTGTTTATCAGTAGAGGGGTGGGAAGTCTTTCTCGCCCCCCCCCCCAAAGATACAAAGGGTCCAACTTCCTCCACGTCCTTGCTTTGCGCCCTTTTAAAAATGAAATCCGAAAGAATCCACTTTCTCGCCCACTTTTCGCCGACGAGAAACGTGGGAAGTCTAGAAGGTAGGCGAGAAAAGAAGTGGAACTTTAAAAAATATAGGACAAATTAAGAGCGGATGTTGTTTTTTTAAAATATCCTATCTATTCTAAAGATAGGACGGGGCAGGTGGACACGGAGGCCAACGCCCAGAAAGGCTGACTCCCAGGTAAGTGTGCCTGGGTTTCCATCCTTTCGAATGTCGCCTACAACGCTAGGGACGCTTACTCGGGAGTAAACAGAGGAGGGATCGGTGGCGGCGGCGGGGGGGTAGAGGTGAGGCGAATTTTGGAGGGTCCACAATTTCTCCGTAGTCCTCAGGGCAGCGTTGGTGGAAGCAAGCCCACGCAGAACGCCTGGGAACGATCCGGCCGAAGTAGGTCTAGGACCGCGCAGCTGTTTTTGAAACACACCGCTGGCCTTGGATCAGGTCCCTCCTTTTTTTTACAAAACCGTTCACCTTGTTTCAAAGGAGTCCACGGTTTTCACTGCCCCTCCCTCACGTTTTCTTTCCCTATGAAAGTTGAATGTTTTAATTTCTAAGTTGGGGAGACATCTTAGACTATTTCGAAGACATGCCATCTGTTTTTAATGAGAGAAAACCTAGCTCCCGGCTCAAGCTTCTGAGCTGTTTTTATTTTAATTCCTTTTTGAAAGTGGATGAAGGGCCTGGATATTTTTTTAAAAAAAAACCGTTCTCTCTCCTCCACCACCACCTTTCCTGTTAAAACTTTGGCAAACAAACTGGGGGAAAGCAAGGATGATGTTGGGGGGGGGGCGGGGGCGGGGCAAGGGAACTGTACATGTTTTGTGAATAGGAATGTCCACCGACAGTGTAAAATGCACTTTTTTGTTGTTGTTGTCCTCCCTTTCCTAACTGTAGCTAGTTTTGCTGGAAATCCGCCTGTTTGTGAACCGCTTAAGTTAAAAGGAGGGAAAAAAGAAACACATAAACTATACACGACGTCCAAGCGTTTCAAACGAAGCTGTCAATCAATCGATCGATTGATTGATTGAAGCTGTCGAGAAAACCCTGGGCCTGATCCAGCAGGGAATTGGGAAGGGAATTGGGTAGGGGGAAGGGTCGCCAGAGTTCTTGGCGGGTAAACAAGAAGGCTAAGCGCTTCCCGCCACGTCATTTCAGTGGGACTTTTACAGAGGGGGGGGAATTCTCGCTGGATCAAGTCCGAACATTTTTATTAAATATATATATATATATTTCCTGTACAGAACGAGCATGCTATTTAAAATGTGGGTGTCCTTGTTTCCCTCCCAGCATGCGTGTTTCCCGACGAATGTTTGGGGTTTGATTTTATTTTTTGTTACCTTCTGTTCCAGTTTGCTTTCAAGGGTGCTCTACGTTAAATTATGAAACGACCGCCGTCCAAATGATATTTTCTCATTAAAATACGTCAAGCTGGAAATGCCGCGTTTTCCCGTCGTCGTCTCTGTGGGGGCAAGAAAAGTGCGTTAATGTATGCAAAGCTGATTTGCATGATTTCAATATGGAGAGGACCTAAATAAACAAGGGGGGGGGGAAGAGAGAGAAGGGAGAGGGATTACTCTGGGGAGAAAGAGAAAACAGCCCAAAGAATGATTGTGGGGGGGGGTCCCCCCTGCTTTTTCTGTTTAAATAGACAGCTTCGAATTTCTTTCTAGTTAAATGAGTGGGTTTCACACAGGTCGAACGGGACCCGATGGAAAATGATCATCGTGCGATTTCCCAACCATTTAGTTGGAACAGATGTACAGTGTTCTCCAGGCATGACTCGGTGAAGCGCAGTAATGTGTGTGTTGGGGGGTGCGGGGGTGGGGAACCACGTCGGTAGCGAATGACACGCATTAAGCTTGTGCAGTTCCAGATTCTGGTTCATGCCTCATACCGTGCAGAGGCTTTAAACAGGCTACTATCGCCTAAGTGCATCATCGTTCCTCCTCACCAGTCTGGCTGTGAAGCTGAACTCGCAGACCAAGGAGGAAACCTACTGGGGTTCTAAAGGGCTCCTGAAGATCCAGGCTTGCATTGAAGGCTTGCATTGTTTTTTTTTAAATCAAACGTACATTAAATGGTGCGCAGGTGCTATGTTATTAATTTCAAGGAGAGTTAGTCGTGAACTTTTCTTTCTTTCTTTCTTTCTTTCTTTCTTTCTTTCTTTCTTTCTTTCTTTCTTTCTTTCTTTCTTTCTTTCTTTCTTTCTGGATCGCTCCCCGTTTGGCTGCGATCCGGTCTAAGTAAAACCCACTACTAGACTGTTCCCGTTGGCAGTCGGTCAGGATGGCAGGCGCTGGACCCCAAAATTATAAAAGAGGAACTGCGACTCTCGCCTTGGAGGGAGAGAGGGTTGCCCTGACCACTTCCACCCCTGAGCGCATCGGGGGTGTGGATGTGTGTGTGTGTAGGGGGGGGGGCGCCTCCGCTCGTGCGCGCGCACAGAACCACGACGCGGAAACGGACGAGGGGCTTAGCTCGAGGAGCCCCGTTTAGGCGAGAGCCAGTTTAAAAACAACAACAAGACAAAACAGCCAGGAGAAACACAGACCTTTCCCATTTAGCACTTGCAACCGCAGAAGTTGCGTTAATGGCAGAGTTTCTGCAGGGCGGGGGGTTTTGGGGGGATAACGCGGCGCCCGGCCCACCCCCCACCCCGACTTCTACAAAGGTTTTGCGTTTCAGCCTGTCGCCAGCCCGTGGATCTTTCCAGGAAGCGGACAGGATCCTGCCCGCTTCATTCCTTCAGATTTCAGTTTGCACCCACCCCAGCTCCCAACGGGAGTTGCAAGGAGGACTTAGATGACGCGGGTCACACCCCGGCGGTCCAAAGTGCCTTCAGCACTTCAAATCCAGGGCGACCAGCGGGCGTCGGGACGGGATGGCCAGGGTAGGCCGGAGAGACCCCCCCCCCCACCCCGCTAAGGGAATGGAAGCCGCGCCCCGGCCGGCGCCGCCTCGCTGCTTTTCCCCTTCTGGGCCGGCCAAGGTCGAGCTGTTGAGTGCCCTTCCTGGACACCCCCTCCCACGCTCCCCACAAGCTTTCCGGGTGGGGAAGCAGGGTGTTTCCCCCCCCCCCCTCGCTTCCTGGGGGCGAGGAGGCTCCCAGAGAAGATTTGCAAAAGGAAGCCGAAGGTGACTTTTCCCGGTGGCCGCGAAGGAGGAGATGCTCCGACTGCATTCAGACGCACGGCGCGGCCACAAACGGTGAGGCTGGGGGAGCTGGGCGGGGGCACACAAGGACAGGATCGTCCCAAAGGAAGCGTCGAGGGGCCCGCCACCGGATCAGTGGGCGACAAGCCCTCCCGAAGCCCACGTTCCGCCGACTTTGGGTGGGTGGGAGCCCGACCCGCTGAGACCCCCCCCCTCCGAACTTCCAAAGGAGAGCGAGCGACCGGGAAGCGGGGCCTTCCACAGTCAACTATGGCTCCTAACGACGTCCGCCGCCTTGGGCCCTTTTCCCGCGGGGAAAGGCGGGGTAAAAACATCCCGAATAAACAAATCGACCTCCGAAGCGAAAGCCGCTGATGGGGAGGAACGAGCCCATTTTTCGATAGGTCCCCTCGGAGGGTGGCCCTGTTCGGTGCAGCGGACGATTCTAGGCAACGGGATTAGGACGGCCGGGAGAAGGGGACACACTCGTTTGCTCCGGACTAACCCTCTCTTTCGAGCGTCCCGACGCAGGTTTGCTCCGGAGTAAATGGGCAAAAATAACCAGGAAGAGGATTTAGGAAGAGTTCGGATCCGTCCTTTTTACAGCTCTCCCTTGAGATCGTATCTCGCAGTCCCCTTTGATAGAAAAGGCTGGGTAAACTGGAGGGATGTTAAGCAGAGCTTGCTTCCCAGGGAGTGAGAGACCATCGGTGTCGGGGTGAGGTACCCCCTGGGATCCCACCCCAGGCCTCCTGACAATCCTCCGGCAGTAGAATGCAAGGGGAAGTTACTGCTCTATTTTTGCGCCTTCTCCTCCAGCCCTGTTGCGAAATCGGCACTCCGTTGGACGCGTTTTGCGCAAAAGAAGCTCCCATTGTTTTTATTTTTTTAAAAAATTCTCCCCTCTCCCCTCCTCTCCATACCCCCCCCCCCGTTTAATTCCAGCCGGCGAGTTCCAGATCCAACCCAACACCCCAACACCCATACCCCACCTCCAAACCACTTCGCCTATCCGACCCAAGAGGGGGAAAAGTAACCCAAAGAACTCAAGAGGAGCAAAAATGCGCCAACACCATTAAAACTGTGCTTCCTAGCCTAGAAAGACACGGATTCTCTGATGCCTTCCACCCCACCCCACCCCCGCCCCACCCCACCCCACCCCCGCCTTTTAAACCAGGTAGTTTTAGAATGCCTCGTCGTTTTGCGCAAAAGAGAAAAGTGTGTGGGAGGGAAGGCGGAAAACAGGGCGAGAATAACAAGGAAAAATGGGCGTGCAGCTTTATAAAAAAATAATTCTTTCTTTCTTTCTTTCTTTCTTTCTTTCTTTCTTTCTTTCTTTCTTTCTTTCTTTCTTTCTTTCTTTCTTTCTTTCTTTCTTTCTTTCTTTCTTTCTTTCTTTCTTTCTTTCTTGTTCCGTTCAAAGTTTCAGTATGTCGATGAAGGAGCAACTATTAAAAAGAAATATGCGCCCATCCACGCGAAGAGGGGATGGCGGGGTTTGCCGTGGGTGGGGTTGGGGGTTGGGGGTTTAGACAGGGATGGGAAAAGCAGGCCCGCTCCCTGAAGCCTGGAAAGGGGCTATATTTGTTTCTTTTAAACTAACAACAAATTATCTAATTAATATGTTTCAATTACAGCCTATAAAAGGGAGGCTTTGGACCTCCTGCGGAGAAACTCACAATGGCCGCTGAGTTCCACTCTAGGAGCCCACAATAACTTCACAGCTGTTCCTCTCTCTCTCTCTCTCTCTCTCTCTCTCTCTCTCTCTCTCTCACACACACACACACACACACACACACACACACACACACACACACACACACACACACTTTTCGAGTCTTCTGAGAAAAAAAGGGGGGAAGGGGGGAAGGAAAGCTGTGGGGGGGGTCTCTTACTTTCTCTACCCCATATAACTTCAAACTACCACTCCAGAAGTTTATGAAGGAAGCCGGGGCGCCGGAGTGGAAGCCGACGGGAACTTTATTTTTTTTTGGGGGGGGGGAGAGAAAAAGAAATAAATAATAATTTTGGGAATTAAAAAATAAAAGAAAAAAACAGGAAGAAGAGAGAAAAAACAACTTCAAAACAAAACACCCTCCCTCCTTCTTTCTCTCTTTCTCCCCCCCCCCACACTTTCTCTCTTCACTTCGTTTGCAAACGGAGAAAGGTGGGGGGGGGGGGGAAAATGTGTGTGCTCACACGGGTGTGGAAATGAGCGTGAAAGGGCCCGCTTTGAAAAAGCATTAAACAAATATATCAGAATTCTGTCACATTGTCCAATTGACTAGATCAAGCCCTGGGTCTCAGGGCACTTCATCGACTTGAATAGAGAAAGGCAGGGAATGGGAGAAGCCAGACTGGGCCACCGATGTAGATTTAGATCGCCTCCTCCCCCCTCATCCCTTCCCCCCTTCCCCAACCTCCCCTCCTCCTGGAGACAAAAAAAAGGCTGTATTTTTCACAAACACATTTCTGACTCAAGGACTAGGAAACCACCCCTAGTACTCCCTTGGAATTTCAATGCCAATCTCTCTCTCTCTCTCTCTCTCTCTCTCTCTCTCTCTCTCTCTCTCTCTCTCTCTCTCTCTCTCTCTCTGGCCTCCTCCCCCTGCCCCCCCCTCGCCCTTCTACTCCTTTCCTTTCCTTTTTAGAAGTGGGTGAAGTGGGGAAGGAGGGAGGGAGGGAGGGAGGGAGGGAAGGAGGACCCCCCCTCCCCAAACTCTGTTTGCTAGTTCCACCCCCATCCTGTTTAAGGAAAGCATGTGTGTGTGTCTGTGAAGGTATCTTCGACTGCCGGGGAAGAGCCATGCAGAAGGGAGCTGTTTGAAAGAAAAAGAGAGAGAAAACAAGGGCAAAAAGCTGAAACCCCCCCTCCCCCAGGAGCCCAGAAAGTTTTGTTGTTGTTGTTGTTGTTGGGGGGTCTCCCCCATCCAGCTGCAGCATTTAGAGAAATCTTAGAAACAAAGTCTGGACCTCGGGAGAAGCGGAACCTCAGATGGCCCATTGGCTCCATGCACCGATTCAATAAAGATACTTTTATTTTAAATTTATGTTTAATTTGCTTATCTTAAACGTTTTTACCCCACCTTTCTCCTTCAAGAGGAACCAAGGAGGCTTATAGAGAAGACAACATTTTAAAGATACTCACTTGTTCATTTCTCTCCCATCCCATGCTTTTCTCATAAGGTCACAGACCAAGGGTTAGAACAATAAGAACAAGATAAAAATGATTATTAAAACATGCACACACCAGTGGTACCTTGCATAAAGGAATTAATTCATTCCCAATGAAATTCTGTTAAGCCTATTTTCCTTTGTGCAAACTTCCCATAGGAATGCACTGAAAACGGGGTAATCCCTAATCGCGAGGGTTGTATGTATTTGCCCCATAGGCAATTCTGTTAAGTAATTTCCCCCTATCTCCAGAATTTTCCCCCCCTTTAAAACGGATTTTCTGTTAAACAAACCATTTTTATACGAGGGTCCACTGTACAGTGGTACCTCGATTTACGAATTTAATCTGTTCCGAATGCATGCTCTTAAGTCGAACTACTCTTAAACTGGGGTACCTATCTTAGAAATTGAAAAAAAAAAGTCAAAAAAATCAAGAAAATGGGGGGGGGATCGTAAGTCGAGCAGACCATATCTAAAATTTGTCAGGTGGCAGTTAAAATGCCAACGGTTTTCCGCTCTTCAGTCGATCTGCTCTTCAGTTGGGGTACCACTGTATTTAGAAAAAGCAGTTGGTTAGAGAAATACGGCCGTTTTATGAGATCTTACAACAGAAAGGAAGAACTCCGCAAAAAGACTTCCCTTTAGCTCTGGTTTGTGTGTGTGTGTGTTGTGTCGCTACAGTCATGACCGACTCTTCGTGACTCCATGTCCATGGAGTTTTCTTGGCAGGAATCCTGGAGTGGCTTGCCAGTTCCTACTCCAGGCACCTCCAGAACCTGGTATTCCCTGGTGGTCTCCCATCCAAGTACTAACCAGGGACAACCCTGCTTAGCTTCCAAAATCAGGCGAGATCGGATGTACTTAGGGTATCTAGGGAAGCCTAAATCTGTTTGTAAAGAAAACCGGGTTCCTTATCCGGCATTGCCTCCTCTGTTTTTAAGCAGGCTGCAAATTTTCTCTGGGATCTCTCCTGTAGTTTGGATTTAAAGCAGCTCAGAAGGGGGGCATCATCTCCAGGTGACACCAGGTGTCTCCCAGTGCCTGCATGGACAGGTAAAGGGCCAAAGCCTGTAGGAGGTCTCTAAGGCCCAGAATCACCTGCTCACCTGGCCACAGGGGGCGTAGTCCAAACAGCATCGGCTCCAAGCTCTGTGCGTGTGCATGCATATGCCAAACATGCATATCTCATTAGGTAGCGTCACAAGGCCAGAGCTCTGTCCCCCAGAGGCTTACAATCGGAAGAGGAGAGAGAGAAGGCAAACAGGAGGCAGGGATGGATTAAAGTGATGCTTCCAGCATCCCTTGTTATTGGCTGGAGCTGATGGACACTGTAGTCCCCCAGCCTCCCAAAGACTGCCCACTCTTGAATGATGCCATCAGTGAAGGTGCAAATTTATGGCTTCATGTTACAGTGGTGTCTCTGTAACTGTTGTGTTCAAATTATCCATTTATGTGTCACTTTCTGATGTTGTCCCCTGTTATCGGGGCCTCTGCATAACTGCTAAAAAAAGAGAAGAATTTTAAGTCTAGTAAAACATATATTTTATAGGCTTTTGCTAAATAAAGGTATTCAATTCTGTGCCTGTTTTTTAAAAGAAGTTTAAAATGATGGATATTTTATTAAATAGTAAGCAAACTGTTTTGCATTAATTAGAGCAGCTCCTTAGAGAGACATTAGAGCCAAGAATAACATTCTACCCCAGGAAAACGTCTAATGCCCTACTTTGGAAATTGCCACCAACAAGATAGGAAACACCCAGTGTACTGGATCCATTTGTCAATATTGACTCAGAGATGTTTCCCTTGTTTTTCTTAACAGTTAACACATGTGCACAAAGCTGCAATTTATGCAGGTTGTCCGTGTTTTATTCTCCCTCCTCCATCCCCAGAATCATATTTTTTTCAAGCTGTCAGGTGAAAGAGAGAAAAAAATGTCTATAGTTCTGCTCTACTCCAGAAACCACCTAGCTTACATGTGTGGTAAGAGGCAGAAGTGTATCGTTTGAGGAGAAAAAGCCAAGGAGCAGGGGCGTAGCTTGGGGAGGGCAAGGGGAGTGGGGCACCCCAGGCTCAGCAATGAGGGGGTGCCAAATTGCCTACCGACACCCCCCCCGCCACCGCCGCTGCCAAAGCAAAGCAAAGCAAAGCAAAGTGTTCTGCTTATATACCGCCCCTTACCACTTCAAGTAGTCTCTGGGCGGTTTACAGATTTAATTACAGAATGCAGGCTACACATTGCCCCCCCCCCCCAGCAAGCTGGGTACTTATTTTACCGACCTCGGAAGGATGGAAGGCTGAGTGAACCTTGAGCCTGCTATCTGGGATTGAACCCCAGGTCGTGAGCACAGTTTTACCTGCAGTACAGGCCTTTAACCACTGCGCCACGAGGCTCCATCCACCATCCAGATTATATTTTGCAATGGGTGGTGGTGGCAAAAACTGACTGTTGCCCCGGGCTCTGGAAATCCTAGTTATGCCTCTGCCAAGGAGACCAACTTGGAACAGTCCTTTTCAAGAACCATCTGTCAAACAACTTGTAGAATTGATTCGTGATTGATCAGCAGGTAAGATGGAGTTCCAGACTGGGACGGCACAGCTCCCTCCAGAAATGCAAGGCCTCTTGAACCAATAATACCATTTGGTTTATTCCAAATGGAGAGGAGACTGCAGAAGGCAAAAAAATTTTTTTCTGCCTCAGGTTGTACTCAAAATCTGCCTGCTAATTATTTAGGCTGTACAATTTGACCGCAGGACATGTCGTTTGAGAGGGGTTTCCGACAGACTTAAGTCTGCTTTTCAGAAGTTGGCAGGGTTTTCGTAAAGGACCAAGGGATAATTGTCAGATCAGATCAAGAAAAATAAAATAATAAACAAGGGAGCATCATAAGCAAAACATAACGCTTAAAAAGTATTCCAAGGTCTTGAATGTCATGAATATGTATTGATATTAAATATATATGAGTTATCTTTAACAGTCCTCAAAGACGTATGTGTTTTTAAACTGTACAGTTTCTTGCCAGCATAGGCTTGGTAATAAATTTTACCCAGAAAAGTAAACATTGTGATTCCGCAACACCCCCCGTCACCCATTTTCTTACTTTTTTGTATGGCTGTTTTTCATATGGTTTTCCCCACTCTAAGGAATAATTCTTGGAAGAAAACAGAGTAAAACTTGTCATGTCTCTTCTTCAGGGAATTTGTACTCAGAAAAAAAGTAAGAGGAACCGCAACCTTATTATTCTTCCTCTGCAAGATGGCAGGGTGTTTTGTGGCTTCACAACAGTGAAAGAGAATGGGACTGTTATTTTTTGGTGTGTGCAAATTAAATGAATTTTTGCAAGTAATGCTTTAACACAAGCAGTGTAAATTGTACTTAAAGATGATGGCCACTGTTTGGAGTTTTAATGCTCTGATGCATCCAATAGACTGTTTTGCAAAATTCTAGTTGAGAGAGACTAATAAAAAAGAAAACAATTAGTTTATATATTTAATGTTTTTAGACCTAAACATTTGCACCTGATGAAGGTCTTGTGACTTTAAATGCTACTTGGAAGCAGGACAACCCTGGGTTGGGACAACATCCCAGATTAGATAACAGATTAGTTCTAAATTAATTGTAAAGGATTAGGATCAAAGAAAAAGGGCCAGGTGTGAATCCATGTCAAAATGCAAAAAAGGCACCAATTCCTTAGTGCCCAATCTACAAACTGGACATAAATCAGACATTAAATAACTGTGATGGCTCCTTACCCCAATTTTTTTTTCTTGCAAATAAATGCAAACTTTGTGACACCAAGTGACACAATTCTCTGGGCTGTGTCAAACTTGCCAACTCCAGCTAGACCAGTGCCACAAGGAAGGAAGGAAGGAACGAAGGAAAGAAAGAAAGAAAGAAAGAAAGAAAGAAAAACAAAAAAAAAACAAGAAAATGCTGGAACCAAAGCAGTGTGCATTTTGCAAGTCCTAGGGTGGGGTGGGGGGGGCTGACCAGGCAAGATACTTCTTTGAACGGAGAACCTGCGCATAGCCCATCTTTTTAAGGAAGCAACCTCTCAAGTACAGCAGGCAAGGTTTTAGAACCTCCAGCTCCCAGCATAGACTATGTGAACAGCCCCTTTGCATGTGGAAGCCCATTTTGAATCCAGGGCTTCGTTAGAAGTTCTAATAGATCCCCACGTTTTCCAGTTTGGTCCACGTCCCTGCATTGATGGAAGCCAGAAGATGTTTCATTAGGACTGAATCCATCTGTTTTCTCCCACTCCGCCCTCTAGATTTATTCCCGTGCGTAAGTCTTTTTCTTTTTCTTTTTTCTTTTTACATGAGCAAACAGGGAGGAGGTCCCTGTGTACGGTGCTTTTTCGCAGAGGGCCCCACTATGTAAATTGGAGAAAATAAATAATTAGGGGAGTAGCTGATTTAATTATCTCACAACAAAGGAAAGCTGACAGTGGCTTTGAAGAGATAAGTCATTTTATGAATGAACTGAATTCCTGTAACGGAACATGTCCTGCTAGCTATCTACTTAACGAACACTTACTTTGATGACTGCTCCGGGTTTTTATTATCCATTACCTATATTATAATCCTGGAAACATAAAGTAATTGGCCTGTTACATAATACCTACAGTGAGGGAAACGGGAAGGCAGAAAGGAAGATATGTCATGATTCGGAGGTCAGGGAGGGGGCAGCAAGACAGGTGCCAACCAGGAAACACGAAAGAGTTAAGATTATGGATTGGAAATGCATTTTTGCTCTTAGGTTTGGGTTTTTTTATTTATTTGTTTTAAACACTACTATCGAGCCCTTTGGTCCCCCAAAAAGTGAAAGTCATTAACAAAAACGACAATGTGTAACAAGCAAGCAACAATTAAAGCCCCCCTCCCCCATAAAACCTTAATTCCCGGTAAGTAGTAGTGAAATAGTAAGAGCTGTACTGGAAAGGAAAAAAGCAGCAGGAAAAAAGAAAGACTCAATACGTGATGGATAAATTCAATTAATGAAACCCTAGGCTTGAGTTTGCAAAACCTGAGGGGAGGTGTTGCCAATAGGATCTTTTGCTGCTGTGTGCCTTTAAGGCCGAACCACCCCACTGTCTGTCACTCTGTCCACTACAACATACATCTGTTGAGTTATCGAGGACCTATTGATTCAAGGTAGGTATTCCAAGTGATAGGAGCCGGGATAACATTCCAATTAAGGCCCGAAAAGCCAAAATCAACCCAGAAGAACATTCTCATGCTACTGGTCTGAGATACAGAATCATGGTGTCAACCAGGAATGGTGGGAGAAATCGCACGGATCCCGGGACTCCAGCCAGGGTGCCGCTGTTAGCTTTTTCATCCAATAAGTGCTACTCAAAAATCCTGGTGACGTATATAATACCCCATGAATGGCATATAAATTATGCTTGCTAGCTTCTGCTTCTGTGGGCTGGAACTCAAGCCCAATCTGTTTAGCAAAGCAAGTTGGAATGGAAATGTTTCCTTTAAAAAACAAAACAAAACCCTGAACAAATACTTCCCTCTATGATTCGTTGGAGAACCAACAAACCAAGTTGACAAAAGCTTTGCTTGAGTTTTCTGAGGGATTCTGACCTAGTCCATGCTATGCCCCAAAGAGGGAATCATTCAGTGCCTCAGGAGTTCGAATACCCTCACTTGGGTGGGATGGAGTTGCTTCTCTACCAGTGGCGAGGAGAATCTGGGTCAGGAGAGCCATCCACAGGGGATCCAGAGTGGCAGAGGAAAGAAACATGAGAGAAACAGAGGAGCCCGCTGTCTTGAAGCTCAGGAAAGCAGCTTCCCCAGACTACGACACCTAGAATCCCCATCTAGTATGTCCACTGGAAATGTCACCTGGAAGAGTGCCCGGAAGAGTTGCTCTAAGCCAGGGGTCCTCGAAGTTTTCAAACAGTGGGCCGGTCCACCACCACCTAGACACCACTGGGGGCCGGATCACAGTCCAAAAGCAGCTGCGGAGGTTGGCTTGCTCTCAAAACAGGGGGTAGGTGTGGGGTTGCAACTGGTACCAGGGGCTGGATTCAGGACCTTGGGGGGCCGCATCTGGCCCTGGGGCCTTAGGTTGAGGACCCCTGCTCTAAGCTCTAAACCAGTGGTTCTAGATCTTGGATCCCCAGATGTTCTCAGACTGCTGCTCCCAAGAATCCTGACTCGCACAGGTAGGTGGTCATGGAAGCTTCTGGGAGCTGCAGGCCAAGAACACCTGGGGACCCAAGGTTGAGGACTACAGGACGAAAGGGTCTTCACCAGCCCAAGACTTGAGAACCTTTTCCAAAGGCCCCTGAGCAAGTTGGTGCCTGGACCTCGGCCCTCCTGTGTTTCCAAGGCACCTGGGGGGGGAGGGGTCCGTTCCTGGGAGAAAGGTGGATATAGACCCAGGAGTCTGTTCCACTGAACTGAGCGGTGGCTGCTGCATTCTCTGCCCTCACTGCAGTGTGGGTGTTGTGTTATGCAGTGCAGCAATACACAAGGAATGCAGTGCTTGACCCAGCTCAAGGAGGGTGGGCATGGAGATTCAGCTCACCCAACGTGGAGGTATGCACATGATGGGTGTGCTCCCCCTTGCGAGCCACATGAAAGGACTCCCCATTTCATAGGGAAACCTTTCCCGCTCGGTGTGGTTCAAGCCACGTGGGTTTTTACGCATAGCTCTGCACCAGACACCTGTTAAGGCGTCTGGGCTAAAGCGAGGCATCCCGGCTGGCGAGGGAGGGGCCGAGGGCTTAGGCCCAGCACACCGCTTGCCAAAAAAGCCAGGTTGTTGTGCAGCTGCCGCCGGGGAGCAACCCTATGGCAAACCAGATGGTGCTGCATCCAGAACATATGCTTCACAGGCAGGTTGCCCGCAGGCACCGTGCGGGAGGCAACGCCCCTGAGCAATCGGGCGATGGCATCAAGGAGCCGGCCGATATCAAGCAGGGGATCAAAGCAAGCGTGAATCGGAACAGACAGGGTGCGATCGTCAGCCGAGCCAAGCAGGCGAGCCAGGGGGCAGCCCAAGATCAAACCCATGTGCAAATGAGCACGCCTTTTTGCCACTCGCGAGCTGAGGAAGAAAGACAAGCATCCTATTTGGCAGGACCAGTGGTCGCTTATTATCCTTGGTGGCCAAAGTGGAGGGATTCGCCGAGAGACAGGAAGGGCAGCCGGCGAGAACCGTGACCCCTGACCTCCATAGAGAGCAGCCATGTTGCTTCTCTTTCCCATTGGGTGCAACACCCACACTGCCTTTTAATGGCATGTTGCAGATCTGTTGCGAGGTCAGCGGGCCAGTAGCCATTGGCAAGGGTGAAAAACAGAATCCTGCAGCTGAGGGAGACGACGCTGGAATTGCCAACATTTCTGAAAGATCACTTGCTTCCCCCCCTTCCCCTCCATTCCTTCTTCCTTTTATTCTATGACTTCGTAGATGTTGGGTCTGCAGGCAATGACAAGGCTGTTTGTGTGTCCCTATACTATGGAACCATGAAAGGGCAGAACTTGAATTTTCACGCTGGTCCTCATGCCTGTATCTCAACATGCTTCTTAAAGTAGAGGCAATGTGTTTACAACGGAATTGAAAATGGTGTGTTTTCAATAGCTAGGTTCTTCTGCTCAAACCTTCCAGAAATTAACGGAGCCTGAGGATAGGGCTCTTGAATTTTACACGACAGTGGTACCTTGTATAAAGGAATTCATTTGTTCCAAATGAAAGTGTGTTAAGCAAATTTTCCTTTATACAAATTTCCCATAGGAATGCATTGAAAACAGAGTAATCCCTAACCGCAACCATTTTTTATGTTGTACGCGTTCACCCCATAAGCAAATTTCCCCTATCTCTGGAATTTTTAATGTTGTACAGAATTTATGTCATACAAACCGTTTGTTATACGAGGGTCCACTGTAGCTGCTAAAACATGTTTCCCTCAACACAACACATATTTTCTGTTTCATAGCTGTTGATATTTGCCTTCCTGGAAGGCTTTTCATTTTTCTCCTTGGAACGTCTCATTTCTTCCCCCAAACTGATTCCTTTCACATGTGTGGGACAAACGCCCCCATCATCCCCACCGCTGGTAAGGATAATGGGAACCGGATTCCATCAGATTGTGAAAAGAAGCCTTAATGTGTGCTCTGAGCCCTAATATTTTTCACTCAACCTCAGTCTCTCTCTCTCTCTCTCTCTCTCTCTCTATCTCTCTCTCTGCCTATAGACACACACCCTCTCTCTCTCTCACTCTGACTACTTAAAAGAATTAAAACAAGTTGAACGCCTGCTCTCTTCGACAAAAATGAAGGTTAACGGGTCTTATGATGAAATATAGACCACCCTGTGGAAAGCCACGGTGTTGCCACTTAATTAAAAGAATTCATTAAAGTGGTGCCCCATCTATAGTAATTAGTATATATAATTTATGCTTTGGCTAATACACCAGGGCAGGAGCCTGTATAATAAACTCGAGTTATCCTTAGGAGGGAGAAATTGGATGGTCAGGTGTTTGCCTTGGTCATCTCAGGAGCTAAGGTTAAAGAGTTGAGTTCCAGTCAGACTGGAAAGTCTTTGAAAGAAGGCTTGGGTCCTTCACGCCCAATCTCCCACCGCTACATGGCAGTAATAAATATTTTGTGTGGGATTTAGGTGGACCCCCCATCTTCAATTTTAGGGGTGCAGCTAGTAGAAATGAAGCCAGAGTTTGGGAATTTATCCAGGAAAGTCTGTTGAGGAGCACCTGGATCGGATCCAGAATGATCCCTGTTTCAGACAGACCTGCTGAAATGTCCAAGGGAGGATGCTATTAATACTTTGATGTGGATCAAAGCCCATGCTTTCGTTGTGCTAGGGCCAGCCCAAGGCCAAGACTGTAAGGTACTGTTAACACATCATTAGAAAAGGAGCTCCCCGTGAAGAAAAAGAAAGATGTTTATCTATCCTTCCACAAGCTTGACTCCCTCTGCAGGCTGCAAATTAGCTGGCTCGTGGTTTCTTGGGTTCTTCCTTGGGAATGTCAACAGAAACTTCATCCCCAAGTCTTGGGCACAGAGAATGGAAGGGATTCCATCCCTGGAGGGAACTGACATAATGACAGACAAGCAGCGTTTCCCTCCATGGAGTGTTGGATTCTGCATCTGGAACCAGAACTGGTCAAGGCAGAAAGAGGGGAGGACACCGCTGCTGGTCTTAACATACCAAGTGAGATCCATCCCTAACCTTTGACCCATGGCGTGGGCCTTGTAACAAAGGAGAATTCAACCCTAGCCAACTTTTGGGATTCTGAGACCTTCACACAGATTCCGAAAGACTGAAAATGGTCTCTCTCTGTGTGTTGTGTCATTACAGTCGTGACCAACTCTACGTGACTCCATGTCCATGGAGTTTTCTTGGCAGGAGTACTGGAGTGGCTTGCCAGTTCCTACTCCAGGCACCTACAGCACCTGGTATTCCCTGATGGTCTCCCACCCAAGTACTAACCAGGGCTGACCCTGCTTAGCTTCCGAAATCAAGCAAGATCGGATGTGCTTAGGGGGCATCTAGGCAGCTATGAAAATGGTCTACATTTCCATAATAAAGAGAGAGAGAGAGAGAGATCTTGTCGTATGAAAACTCCATTCGTAGCAGAAGACATTCTATTCTGACAAACTTAAGAAGCAGGTTGAGAAATAGAAACAGAAACCTATTGTTTTGGCTGTACCAGCCCAAAACCAAGCCAACATCCTGCTTTATACATCATCATTTTATTCAAGATTCAAGAGCTCTCGATTTGAGGTTAATGAGATAAACTGCAAAATAAATATTGATCTGTTATAACGGAGTCTATTACTTGCTTTCTGAGTAGCCCCCCCCCCCCCTTCAAATTTACTTGCTTCTTCTTCCTCCTCCTCCTCCTCTTTGGCAGTGGCATCATTCTAGGAAGAAAATGAGATTTTTATATTTTTTACATATCGTAGCAAATCACAAAAGCAAAATGTCAACTCCATATATCAGGCAATTACTGGCGATGTTTATTTTGGGGGAGAACGTGTACATTATATTTACTTATAACGCCACACAGGTCCCTCCAAAATAAATAGGGACTATAATTCTTGCCAAAAAAATATCCCCTCACAGTTCAAGAGCACTGCTCATCAATTTTCCACTGCATTAATGAGAAAAGGCGCGCAGAGAGAGCCGTCCCCACTGTCTTTATGATAAGACTAACCTACAGGGCAGCTCCAGACGGAGGACAAAGAGATGACGAATGGATGGGAAGCAGCCTCTGCGCTAATTTAATCCATCACTTGACTCCTTTTGTTTACCGTCTCAAAGTTTCAACGCTGGACTTTCAGCGAATGCAAGGGACAAGAAGGGCCGGGAAGGGCCGGCGTTTTATACACAAAGAAGAGAGGGGGTATTTCATGCCAATATTTAGTTTTAGCAGACAACTGGGGTAAAAGGAGAAGAACAGGAGGAGGAGGAGGAGGCTCAGTAGCTCCGGGTTTCTACAAGACTGCTCCCTCAAAGGGTTCAAAAAAACCCAGGGTCTTCACACAGCGAATGTGAAAGGGTCTCAGGTATGCTGGACGTAAGCCGCACCTTCTGCCTTTGGAATATTGCTGCCATCATGCCAATAATAATAATAATAATCGTTGTGAGCTGGCAAGTGAATTCTGACTTATGGTGGCCCCTGCCAGGGTTTGCTGGGTAGGGGAATGGTTTCCCATTCCCTTCTTCCAGGGGAGCCCTGGGACTATGGTGCAGTTTGCCCAAGGCCACCCAGGCTGGCTCTTCCCCCAGGAGTCCCAGCGGAGAATCAAACTCCCAACCTCCGGGTCTGCTGCTAGATGCCTTTCCCAGTGAGCTATCCAGCCAGTAGTGGAGAAAACAACCCCAATGTTGGTTTTATACTCACCTTCCCCAGATCGCCCTGTCCTCCCACCAAAACCAATGCCTCCCGGCTCCATTGAGGAGTCGGTCATCTTCTGACATTCTAGACCATTTAAGATGAACACAAGGTTCAGCTACCCCCAGTCCCCCTTTTTGGGCAGTGAGCGTGTGCGCGCGTGCACACACACACACACACACACACACACACATACACGTGAGAGAGAGAGAGAGAGAGAGAGAGAGAGAGAGAGAGAGAGAGAGGTGCCTATGAAAGAAAGTTGTCCCAAGAACTCAATGAGAGAGGTCTGTTCTTTCCTTGGTATATGTTCCATTGACTCAGTGAGCCTACTTAGTTGTGACTTTATTGCTGTCTTATCCTGAACCTGCTCCATTCTGCTCCTGCAGAATGACTGCAGTGACGGGGAGGTCTTCAGAATAGATCTACAGATACATGTGTTGTGTGTGTTGTGCCGTTACACTCGGGACAGACTCTTCGTGACCCTATGCCCATGGAGTTTTTCTTGGCACAGATACTGGAGTGGTTTGCCAGTTCCTACTCCAGGAGCCTACAGCAACTGGTATTCCCTGGTGGTCTCCCACCCAAGTACTAACCAGGGCCGACCCTGCTTAGCTTCCCAAATCAGGTGAGATCGGATACATCCAAAAGAGAAACTTTTCCAGTTCAGGGATGAGTCTGGAATGACTGGAAAAAGGAGGTCTTGAAATCCAGTTTGAACTAATGGTAGGATCAAGTCAGAAAATAGGAAGACCAGCTGAGAAGAATCTTTATGGACAGGAACTTCAGTACCTCGGATAGATCCAAGGAAGACAATAGAGAACCGTTTTCAGCACCATTTTTGAAGCCCAGCTCACCAGGGGACCAACTAGAAGTTATAGGTAGCCCCTTGTTAAAAGAGAACAGAAGCTTTTCTCCCCCTATTAGTTTGCAAATTAGCTTGTTTTACGATGCAGTTGGTCATTGGGCTGTAATCATGGGCTTCATTTGTGAGCCTGATTACTCAGGCATGAAGGTTTGCCTGAATAGTGTCTCTGGAATACTAACATATTTTGGCTCCTAACGCTGACGACCCAAACAAACCCAAGACCACAAATGGAGTTGAGAGCCATCTTTTATTAGCCTACAAAACAAGGATTGTCAATAAGTTCAGCATTGATTCATGAAATCCTTGTGGGCCTCCTTAGCTCAATGTGAAGCTTGTGAGATGGGAAATATGGGAGACGTTGAACCAGGCTTGGCAACAGAGCTGGTGGAAGTGATTCTTTGAACTATAAACCCCAGAATCCACCAGCCTCCAAATGCCACATTTCCAAGCTCTGGCTCCATCATCTGATTGATCAGTACTTTTCTTCACCAACTCCCTGTAAGGTCTCTAGGGGCCCAACTCTCCCCACATCCCCGGTGTGTGGCCCTTGTGTGTCTCTCTGCTGTCAGACTGCAAATTCCATGGAGCTTCTCCACTGGATATGGTACGTAGGGCTGGTGGGTATTGTCTGTCAGCCACATCTGTAGGGCTTCACGTTGTATACCCTGTGCTCCGATGCAATGCACAAATCAAGCAGACCAATCCTTAAGGGACGAAGAAATGTCACTGGCCAGTGGCTGCCCTGCAACTTCCTTGTTAAGCCCTGAAGGTCTTGGCTCCCTACCTCTCTATGCCACCTTCTGAATCCTTCCTCATTCCTTGGCCACCCCAGGCTCCCAACCTGGCTCACCTCCTGGCCCAATTGAAGGAGGAAAAGGGAGGGAAATTAGAAATACCTGGGAAATTAAAAATGGAAGTAGAACTACTGGATAGTTCTTGGTGGGTTAGGCCCATTGGGAGTTCGACCTCCCCCCACTGGGTCTCCTTGACAGGGCCTGGACTTGATGATCCATCGAGCCCTGTCCCACTGCACAGTTCTAAGATGAGGGTGATGAGATGGTGATGGAATGGGCCAGCCAGTGACACACACACGCAGGTTGCCTTGAGTTTGCTGAAGAGACGGGAAGGGCCCATGTGCTGCTCCACCCCAAAGAGTTCGCCATGTCAATATGGACACGGGGGGGGGGGGGATGAAGGGAGCCACGGGATGGCCATGTGGGCGGTTGAAGAGTGTCCCATGGCTGGGGTTCTCTTGGGAGGGGGGGAGGCTGCTCATCTCTTTTAGACTTGGAGAAGGAGCTTTTACATCTTTGTTGAAGCAACACTGCCATAAACCCACACCCCATAGATTTCTCCCGGAATGGCCTAGGGAGGTGAAGGAAGGGAAAGCCTGTGCAATTCAGGGTGAATGGCCCGCTTTTATAGTGCCGTCTGTTCTGCAGAGGAGCCATTGTTGGCTCCCTCTGAGTGAATATTCAAGTCCTTTTTTTCTCTGAAGGGTGCCGGATTCTTTTAAGTTCTTGTCGAGCTGACTTTCTCTGTATTGAGGCTTCACTTATCAAACTCCACTTGTGGCACCAATAAAAGATTCCACCCTATAAAGTCACATGTGTGTGTGTGTGTGTGTGTTTCAAATCGCCCAGTGCACCCTTTCCACCCTCCACCCAGTCAACAGCCCCTCCATGCCTGTCACCATCTTCATAACCAACTGAATTAAGTTTAAAAATTGAACCCGGGTGCATTGTTTTGCCTTGGTTCATTCGGCAAAGGCCTCTCTGTAAGTTGTGGCGCATTTTTCCGTGGACACTCGGCGTTCCTTAGCAACCCCTGTGAAAGGCCCTATATGCATTGATTGCACACAATTGTCTTTATGGGGTGGAAGTGTTCGGTGGATAAACCCCCATGGGTGACTACCCAGTCATCCCTCTCATGTTGATAATCTGTTTACATCAAAATATTGTTTGCTCAAGGCCTCTGATCTCTGGAGGGGGGGGGGTTGCATGGGGTAGGAAGGATCCAGATAACGTCCAAGATCTGGGATACCCGAGCTTCATGTACTTTCTCAAAAGTAGATCAATTAAGGCTACAGTGTGTGCATTTCCTTCCTTTCTTTTTTAAAAACCCAAGTCTCCTTGATAAAGCATTAAAATGCCTTTGACAGTGAACCACAGATGATAAAGCAGTCATGAGTCCGTGGTCGCCATCAGAACGGAGAAGCTGCCAAGAGCCTTGTGGCTTCCTGTAGAGAATTCCCCCACCCAACCCTAAGCATTTTCTAGGAGTCTCCTTTTGCTTTGCAAGTGTTGCCGCTTACTGTGAAAACACAGCAAAATGTCTCTGCTTCTATTTTCTTTACCCTCCCAAATATATCCAGGATATCAGCCAAGTGCAGATTCACCCTCCTGTAGTTCTGCATACAAGAAGATGGGTTCATTCTGGCACCGTTCGGTAAAACAACTCGTGAACGTTATTTGCAGAAAATGATATTTCTCAGCATTGCAATGAGGAATGCTTGAGGTTTTAAGGAACTTGTCCAGCGGCAATAGAATCCGGTGAAATTATCTGCTTGTTTTTTCTTTCTTTCTTTCTTTCTTTCTTTCTTTCTTTCTTTCTTTCTTTCTTTCTTTCTTTCCATTTAAAAATATGCACATCTTACTCTTTGGAACGCTTCTCCTGATTTGAAACATTTTCACAGAGATGGGAATATTTTGCTAGAGATTTCACATCTGCTGGAGAAACTGTATTGTCTGTTCTTTTCACTTTCTGGTCCTGAGTCCTTTAAAAAGCCAGGAAGAAATAATTTCAGAATCGTTGAACAAAAGCAGTGCTGAGCATTGTCATTGTTTGATATTCTGCACTTTAAAAAAAGGAGGCACTTGAAAGATGTACTCAAACGCACACAGGTTTTCATGGCCTCTCTTGCGTTCTCGACGCTTTGCATTCGGACCTACATCCTGGATTTCTGACTTTCTGCTGACCCAGGAACAGCCCGGCTGCTTTTCAGCGAGCCTTCTCGTGCGTAAAGTGATGATCCATCCTTTCCCGGAGCTTGGAAAGAGACTTTGAGGAGGACCTTGGTGGTAAAGGGAGAGGGAGTGAGCTGCAGCAACAGGCTGACGGAAAAAGCATGTTTGAGTTGCGAGAGGCAGCCGGGGTCACACACCGTGTAAACGTTTCATTAAAGTGGTGCCTCCCCCCCCTCCCTCCACCCGTGAAGTCACTTTGAATCAGCTTCTCCAAAGCATGAAGAATTAGACCACTGGCATCTCATGAGAAGGCTGTCATTGAAACCCAAGCCCTATTCTCCAAGAGTGAATGGGTCCCACTGGGCCAAATGTGATGCAGTCAGAAAGGGAGGTTGGGGGGGGGGGAAACACACCCCAAAATACTACACACACACAAAACCAGCCTCAAATGAAGGAGTTACACCAGGGACCTCCTCAACTCATTCATTTCACCAGACCTTACAAAAAGAGGCAGACGATTAAAATGTGACCAGTGGCAAACCACCGTCTGTATTTCTAGCCAATGCAACATTGAGACTGACGCCCCGATGTGGACAAACAACAGCACTGGGAATGTAAAAGGGTGCACATTTTTTTTGACGGATTGGATTGGATTACTGGACTCCGATTCAGCAGTTTCTGGGCAGAGGCAGTTTAAATGGTGTTTGTTTGTTTGCTTGCTTATAACATTTTATCCCAACCTCCTTGAAAAGCCCCAAGACAGCTTACAACAATTAAAAGACAATATGTAAAAGCTAAAAACACAGAGTCCACAAATGTTAGCGCATCTGCTACCCATCTGAACCTGGATTCCAAGTGTCCAGAAAATGCAGACAAATATTTCTGCTTTATAAAACAATTGGTTGGTTTAACTCCAGGCGTGCTTGAAAAATCTGTATTTTTGCATCATTTTCTCCCTTTTTCCTTGTATAGGATGAACAGTTGCAGGCCAGCGAGCTCACAAATAGATGGATCCAGTTTAACACAGTGGCAGAAAAGCCAACACCAGGCATATCCAGGGAGGGACGTGATGTTGGCTTTAAACCGCCAGGAGTTTTTAAAAGAGCTCACAGGAACTGGAGTGAGGTCTTTTCTCTTGTGTGTTTCTGTCTGCCAAGTGTGCAGCTTTTTTTTTCTTATTGAAGGTAAGCCAACTCCAGAATCTCTTTCACTCCTCCCAACCCTGGAAAGTTTTCCACAAAGAGCCAAACATTTCCTTGGATTTCTTGACAAAAGATAAATCAGCAAACTGGACTCTTTTTTTTTTTGCTCTTTTTCTCTCTTTAGATTTTGTTTCAAAGATGATGCAATTTAAAATTGCGCCCTCCCCCAAAAAAGCACATTGGGGGGAAAAGGCTGGCATTCACGAAGCATGGAAAACCATTAAAAAGTGTGTCTTGTGTTAGCACACATGCATGCGCATTCCCATGCATGATCCTTTTTGCTCTCAATGGATGGGCTCTTCCTTCCACCCTCTCCAGCAAAACTTCCCAGGCTCTTGGGTGTAATGATATTGACATATTAAATGGGGAAGGAGGGCTGCCAGGGCCGCCACCCCCTCCTTTTAGCTAAATGCTATCTGCTGAGGCTAAAATTGCAGTTGCCACCCACTGGCGTAAATTTGTTTCACAGCCACTGGCTGGAAGCATGAATCAAGTGTTGACATTCTAATTTCATGCACACACGGGTGTTTGGCTGGGCCGTGCTTGCGCCTCCGAGCCCCATGCTCCCCCTACCTGGCGTAAATCAGGAAGGCAAGGCAAATGCTCTTTCTCACCAAGGCTGATGGCCTCAGACACTTTCCCTCCTCACTGCAGGAGAACGTGGACCTCCGATAAAGGTAGATGCAGACCCTTTATCTCTGGCAAATTATTATTTTGATGCTTCATCATGCATTTCTCTTCAGAACCCCTCACCCCTTTCGCTAGGGCTGAGACGGATGGGACTCATAGGATCATAGAATCATAGAATCCTAGAGCTGGAAGAGACCTCCAGGGCCATCCAGTCCAACCCCCTGCCATGCAGGAACCCCCATCACAGTACTCTCAACAGATGGCCATCCAGCCTCTGCTTAAAAACCTCCAAAGAAAGAGACTCCACCACCCTCCTTTGTGGCAGCATATTCCATTGCTGAACAGCTCTAACTGTCATGAAATTCTTCCTAATGTTTAAATTGAATCTCTTTTCCTGTAGTTTGAAACCATTTCCTCATGTCCTAATCTCTGAAGCCATGGAAAACAAACCAGTCCCTTCTTCAATGTGACATCCTTCAAACACAGCTATCATATCCCCTCTCAGCCTTCTTTTTGTAAGGCTAAACATTCCCAGCTCCCTAAGCCGCTCCTCGTAAGACATTTCTTCCAGACCCTCAACCATTCTGGTCGCCCTTCTCTGCACCCGCTCGAGGTTGTCAACATCCTTTTTAAACTGAGGCACACAGAACTGGACACAGGACTCCAGGTGGGGTCTGACCTATCACTTCCCTTGATCTAGACACGATGCTTCTGTTGATGCAACCAAGAATCGCATTGGCTTTTTTGGCTGCCGCATCACACTGCTGACTCATGTTCAATTTGTGGTCCACCAAGACTCCCAGATCCCTTTCACAGGTACTATTCTCCAGCCAGGTGTCTCCCATCCTATATCTGTGCAATTCATTCTTTTTACCTAGATGCACCATCCTACATTTCTCTCTGTTGTCAAGGTCCTTTGGGATTTTCATCCTATCCTCTCTAGGGAATTAGCAACCCCTCCCAATTTGGTATCATCTGCAAATTTGATTAGCCTACTCTCAATTCCTTCCTCTAATCATAGAATCCTAGAGTTGGAAGAGAACTCAAGGGCCATCCAGTCCAACCCCCCCCCCCCGCCATGCAGAAACCGCCATCACAGGACTCCCGACAGACGGCCATCCAGCCTCTGCTTAGAAACCTCCCAAGAAGGAGACTCCACCACCCTCATGCCCCACACCATCCAGAGAGAGAAGCAAGATGGGAGAGAAGGCTTCCAACCCACAGACTTGGAGAAAGCCCACAAGCAGAGCATGGAAGCAATGTCCTTTGATCCTGCTGTTGACTTCCAGCAACTGTCATTCAGAGGCAGAGCACCCTTGAATAGATGGATGTTCCACTGAGACACCAGGGTTGCACACTGTTTCCGTTGTGAATTCTCCTACAGTGGATCCTGTTTTATCCTGAATTGGAATCATGCCAGAAGGATCACAAGAGATCCTTCTGTAGAGGGAACGCTCAGAAATGAGGCTTCCCTACTGTGAAGCTGCCTGTGTCCAGTCGCAAAGCTCTCTCGGGCAGTAGTTTGAGACCTCTGGGATGACGGAAAGAGCCAGAGGTGGAGCTAAGACGTTGCTCGTGGTGGAGCCAGGCACCAGTAGCAATGCATCTTCACTCTCCTGTATTAAAACCGGTATAAGTTTTAACAACAATCACCTTTTTTTTTTAAAGGAGTAAGGCTGCTGTATTGAAGAAAATAAATTAAATCAAACTCACTGCATCCACGAATAGAGCATGTTAGATGAGGGGGCAGGGTGGGTGGGTTACTTTACGGGATGACAACTCCTGGGGTAGCCTAGGCAGCATGGAGGTTGTAGTCCAGCTTGGAGAATTACGTTTCCCATCACTCTAGGGAACATTGGATGACTGGGGTCAGACTATAAGGCAATGTTTTGATTGAGCCATTGGAAACTGGGAGATCTGTCCGCACAATTTTAAAGTGCAAAACTAACCCCAAATGTGTACATTCTGCTATGGGCTTTCGTGAGTGGCTGCCTATTTCATCAACATTTTATTAAGTGGTAACAGACTGGATTTTGCCTTTTCTCCTTGTTTTCTTTCTCCTTGTTTTCCTGATTTGCCATCTGTTTAGGGCAGAAGACAAAGAAGGCTGGAAGGGAAATCCCCTCCCCTCCCCAGTTTCGGATAATGTTTGTAGTTTGAGATAATGAGAACCTGTCAAAGCAGGTGGCAGAAGCTGGAGGCCTAAGAAACCTTGCTGAAACTTTAAACCCATTGACAATATGGTAGCTGTCCTCCCCGTTCCCACCCCAAAACTGGGAGCTGGGTCACCCTGCCATCATTTAATCACCATCATTTAAAAAACACGTTATCTACCTCTTTTCTCTACCACCTCCAGCTCCAAGCTCCAAAAACAGCTGGGTGGACCTAACTTGGAAGATTCCTCCCGCCCCCCAAGAGATGGGAAGGAGACAGCAGAATGAGAGAGCAAGCTCAATGGTGTTTCTTTGGTTCTTTGTTTACAAACCAAACAAAAACACAGCATGCAGGCACACACAAATGGCTGGCCCTTCTCCTCTGTTTGCTGAGCTGGCAGAACCATAAGATACCTCTCGCGTCCTTGCCTGATTTCTGCTTCCAACAATCCCTTTTTGTTGTTCTTGCTTTTTTCAGGCTTCTGCAGGGTAAGAGGAGCAGACACGGAAGAAGGCGGACACCCCTTCCTCTATCACTAGTGGCCCTCAGCTCTGAGCAACCCAAGCATCTTGCTTTGGAGGCAGAAGGAGAGGCTTAAAGGCCAGCTCGGCCTCCCCAGCTGTGACGGGCCTTCATTTTGAGTTCTTCTCCGTCAAGTCGGCAATTTGCCGTTATGGTTACACTTAAGTCAATTAAAATGTTTTATTTGCAGGCCTTCGGATCCCTTACCTTCATTAACATTTAACAGTAAATGCACCAAAGAAGGTAAATAAAATATTATCTAGTCTTGCAAAGGTCACCTCAAGATGGAGCGGGAAAACATGCAGAGCTGGGGGATGGGTTTTTTCAACCTGGCCAACCAGCTGGAAGAAATACTCACCCAGCAGAGGCCAAGGGAAAGGGGGAATAGCCCATGGGTCTGACTCCAACCCGTCAGGGCCTCTCTGCTCTTTGGATATGACATGAGATAAGTAACTTTATTTTTGCTCAACCCGCAGAGTATCAATCATTTGGAACATTGAGCATGTCCAAAAAATTGCTCCTGTTTTCAAACACAGCACCTGCATCCCACTCGGGATGGGACAGATACATGCATCTCTCTCTCTCTCTCTCTCTCTCTCTCTCTCTCTCTTCTCTCTCTCTCTCTCTCTCTCTCTCTCTCTCTCTCTCTCTCTCTCTCCTTCTATCTATCTATCTATCTATCTATCTATCTATCTATCTATCTATCCATCCATCCATCCATCCATCCATCCAACCAACCAAACAACCGAAAAAAACTAACTAATTTGTATTCTGCCCCATTAGTGCAATGTGCTATTCTGGGTGATTTACAGTTGGTAAAAAAAAAACCCACAGTCATACAGTAATGATGTTGGAAGGGGCCTCTAAGGGGCCTCTATTGAGTCTGACTGCCTGGGTACAAAGGCTACCTGCCATGTGGTTGTCCAAATTCCTCTTCAATGCCTCCAGCGTTGGAGTACTCGCCACCTCCTGAGGTCATGCGTTCCGCTGTCATACTGCTCTAACAGTCAGGAAGTTTTTCTGCTTGCCTTCAAATAAAGATAAGCCAAAAAGAGCAACAGAAACAGCAGCACCAAGAGGCAGAAATGGCCAAATAAGGTGTGCCACTGGCCTGTAAAGAAGCAGAGCAGGGAGAGGAGCACCTTAACTAGGGGTTGCCAAAAGAGGCCCTTTTATAAAGCAGTGTTTCAAAGGATGGGAGGGAGGGAGCCAGGCACAGCTCCACTAGCAGCTGGCGTCAAAGAGTTGGAGCCACAGCAAAGAAGGCCCTGCTTCCAGTAGAGATGATTTCCTGGCCTCCCTGGGAGTGACAGCCTGGAGGATGATGACCTAGGGGGAGATAGTGGAGTCAGTAGATGACCTTGGGAAAAGACGCTCCAACAGGTATGACTTTAGCCACCTATAATCTTGTTCATCCAGGACTGCTGTGAAGACCTGTGCAGGATGGAGCAAAACGTGGTGGTGGCACCATCACACAGAATGTCACCATCCCACATCTACACACCCCAAGTGATCTTTTGAAAAGAATTATTAGACAAGTGTATTAACAGGGATGGAGCGTTCAATGGTCATTATTTGGGACTCTTAGATTAGGCCTTTGCTTAAAAAGCAAAGTGTTCTGCTTATATACCGCCCCATACCACTTCAAGTAGTCTCTGGGCAGTTTACAGTTTTTAATTACATTATTGCAGGCTACACATTGCCCCCCACCCCACCCCAGCAAGCTGGGTACGTATTTACCAACCTCGTAAAGATGGAAGGCTGAGTGAACCTTGAGCCTGCTACCTGGCATTGAACCCCAGGTTGTGTGAGCACAGTTTTACCTGCAGGACAGGCATTTAACCACTGCACCGCTCTAGAGCATCTACGCATCTTCCAGGGCTACAGCATTCACCCCCTCACCAAAATGGAGAATCACAGGCGTCTGCAGGATGAGGTCACTACAGTGAAAGCAGGCCAGGCAGCTGTCAATGCGTGACGTTGGCACGCCACTGATGTTCCAAGTAAAAAAAGCAAAAATCCCTTCCGATTTATATAATCTTGGTATATCCACCACCGGATGTGCTCCTGAACCAAGATCTTCTATCCCATCTCTCATGCCTAATCCTTCTATCTTCTCCTTTGCCCATTCCCCGCAAGGCTGAACAATCCATTGCACTCCCTCATCACAAAGAAGATCCACCTGCATTTACCGCAGACTTAAGAGGTCATGCAACACTTCCAAAAGCTGTAGCAATTTAAGATACCCAGTTTAGCTATAAATATTTGCAAATCCACCGTTGGCTGTCAGGAGATATTACCATGGCCCTTGGCAGTATTTTTTTTCTGGGGTGTCTCTCCCATCAGGGATACTTTCTCTGGAGTTCAGGTGTTAGAGCATCTCATTCCTACATGTTTTAAAAGCCTGCGCCCCTGCTTTGCAATAAGGTGGACCTAATCAATTCTTCAAAGGGACGGCAAGTTCAAAGACTAGTGCTGCTGACGTGGTGTTGGACTGAATGTTTGGCTTCTCTTTGGCCCATCTTTCATTAGCGTTCACATCTATCACGGACGGAAAACAGGGCGAGGCATTCAGGATGCCTCCGTGCCGAAAGAAAAGATGGTCAGAGGCCAATAACGCAGGAGCTGCTGACCTCAGCATTACCTACTCAAGACCCGGAGCCATGGGCGAGATCAAAAAAACCAACGCGCCGTAAAAATCTCCCCTCCAGGGTTCATCCTCTCATTAGGGTGCAGTAAACTTGAAGGAGAACAACAGGGTCAGAAAGGGGGAGGGTTTTGCTGACATGTTAGAGAACAAGTGGTTTCTTTTTTTACCCATGTCAAAGGCAGCGGTGGAATGCTGGTCTTTCTAACGGCCATCCAGATCCTCAGTATTGTTCCATGGCTCTTCCTTAAATGCACAGCCTGTCTTATAAAGAAATGTAGCAGCCGGATAAGTCATGTATTCATATGGCTTTCCAGAGACTGCACTGGGGCCGGCCCGACCTTTAGGTGGAGTGGGGCGGTGGCCTTAGGTGGGAAAGAGCTGGAACGGATGGAGCTGAGACTTACATGTTTGTTTGTTTGACTTATATACTGCAATATCTGGCGTAAAATCCACTCTGGACTTGCCACCAATATCCCTTCACTGCCAGCTGCATGGGAGCCTTCTGTCCTTGGATGGCCACCCTCAAAGAGTGTGGTCACTCTCTTTGCTATTTTAATCATGCTTGGTGCCTAGGGCAGCTCATAGAATCATAGAATAGTGACGTTGGAAGGGCCCCCATTGAGTCCAACCCGTGGATCCAGGCAGGAATACAAAGGAAAGGATCTCTGCCAGGTAGTTGTCCAGATTTCTCTTGAATACCTCCAGTGTTGGAGCACTCACCACTTCCCAAGGTCATTGGTTCCATCATTGTACTGCTCTAACAGTTAGGAAGTTTCTCCTGGTATCCAACCAAAAGGTGGGTTCTCGTAACTTGAGCCCATTGTTGCAGGCCCTGCCCTCTGAGATGACCGAGAACAGATCCTAACCCCACTTGAGTAGGACAGCCCTCCAAATATTTGGAAAATGCTATCCTATCTTTCAGTCTTCCTTTCTCTAGGGTAAACACCTCCATTTCTTCCAAATCCATCCTCCGAGGGCTTGGTTTCCTGGCCCCTAATCATCCTTGCTACCCTCAACTGTAGAGATGGGCACGAATCAAAAAAATTGCATTTCGTTTGTAGTTTGTCGTTTGGAGGGTCCGTTTCAGTTTGTTTCCGCGAATTTTTGCAAAAAAAAAATCGTTTTCGTTCATTTCGTTGCCATTTTGTTACCATTTATTTCATTTTTTGTGATTTGTTTAAGGATTTTAAGCAATTCACTTATATTGCAGTAACGGAAACGAAACGCACGACAAAATTCCCGGTGTTTCTGTTCGTTTCGTTTCACTTTTAGAGACAAAATTCGTTTGTCGTTTCGTTACGTAATGAAATGAAAAAAATGAAAATGGAAACGAAAAAATGTTCATTTCGTGCCCATCTCTACTCAACTGTACTTGTTCCAATTTGCCAACAAATTGGAAGACATTCTGCGTGGGCAGATCCTTGGTCTTCATTCACCCCAAATGGCTACTTCTTTGTGGATCGGGCTCTCAACCAGAGACATTCTTAGCATCCTGCAGTAAACCCACTTCTGTATTTTATTATTATTATTATTTTAAATAGTCCCCTATTTTAAAGGCCATACAGTCAAACCAAGGAAGGTAGCTGGTGCATTTAGGATTTCAGCTAGGAGTGAGACGTCAGGATGGGGCAAATTTTCGCCCCTCTTGACTGTGATTTAATGGGGAACCACCAACACAGGTCCTGCTTCGAGTCACCCCCCCCCCATCCATCTTACGGAAGCCCAGGCCTGTTTAATTTTGTCAAACTATTTGCTCTGTTGTGTGTGTGGGGGGGGAGGGGAGAGTGTTGGAATGAGCCCACCCCAAAGGTTTTCGAGCCATTATTGGTCCCCCACCCACCCCCACCCCGCCATCCAGAAGTCTTTCTGTAGAAGAACATAATTTATGGCCTCTTTCTGGAATCTCGTCTGTTAACAAAACAGTAAACTCACACCTCGGGTTCGACTTCAAAGCCTCTGTGAGCAGCCAAAGTGTCGAAAGTGACTGAGACTCAGATCCACCGATAAGGCTCTCTTTAATGATGCAGCTGCCGCATGTTTGAGTGCCAAGCGCGAGAAACCCATCTCTCTCATGAGGCATGCTGATGGGCAGAGGTGTTGCCACGGACGGTTGGGGGTGGGGGTGCAAAGCGGAAGGAGGCAAGGCTCAACATCTTGGCCTTTAGAAACAGGGACAAAACCTTAGCTAGGCTGACAAAAGAGCCACCATAAAGCCAGGCAAGCTTTTGAGACCTTCGGGTCGGTTGCTCCATTGCTTGGGCGTACATGGGACTTCTCTGCATCTGCTCCCAAGCTTTGGAACTCCCTTCCACTGGCTGCAGGGCAGGTTTGGCCCAAACTCTGCTGCCCTTCCAAAAGACCTTTCTCTTCAGACAGGCTTTCCCTCCGTGACGGGCTGCCTGAGCAGGGATTTTAAATGCATTGTTGTAGCGTTGTTACTGCACTGAATGGGTTTTGGATATTGCTTATGTTTTTTGGTATTGTATCCATTGATCTTTGTTAGTGATGTATACCCATTGTTCATAACTTAAACACTGTCTTTCCATTGCTGTTAGACCACCTTGGGTCTTTTTAAGGAGAAAGTTGGGTTAAAAGTAATTTGAATGAATGAATGAATGAATGAATGAATGAATGAATGAATGAATGAATGAGAGGAAAAGCCTGCAATCCAGATGTCGTATTAGGGCCGGTCCTATCATTAGGCAGAGTGAGGCCCCAGCCTTTCACAACAGATGGAGCAACAAGGAGTTGAACTAGGTTGCATTGAGTGGCTTTGTGCTGCTATCCTTTCCTGCGTAAAGAGTCAGCTGCAGGACTAGCTAGTTTCCAAAATGGAATGACATCATCTTCTCTTCCCTGGGCAGGAAACTTTGATAGCCTCTGGAATTGGGCTGAGCCAATACGTAGCTCATCTTTCCAGCCAGGAAACTGGATTTGGACAGCAAGAATCAAATCGGAGCGTTGAGTGTTGCGTGCCACCAGCTCGTCTCTGACTTCTGGAGACCTTAAAAAGGCTTTCCCAAGGGATGTGTGGTATTTAAGGGGGGGGGGTTACCATTGCTACCTCCCTCCTGAGCTTTGGTGGCCCACTAGGGGATTTGAACACAGGACCCGTCATTCCATCATGCATGCTTTCAAGAAGCCATAAGCGACAGGAAATTCCACTCAGTGAAGTGGAGGTTGCAAGAAGCATGGGTTTCTCTGCTTCTCATTTGGCATCTGTGATAGATAGAAATTCTGGGGGGAATTTTTTTTTGGGGGGTGGTGGTTAAAATAAACCAGCCCACAGAGTAGCTCTTATCAAGGTGTTTTGCTGCTCAATATTTTTCCTTCCTGTCCTGAGAGATTCTGAAAGCTGTGGTTGGTGGGGGGCGGGGGGCAAATCGATGAAGAGTGCCAGATCCCACTCCCACCCCCCCACTTCTAGTGGAGCACTTTGGTTTGGAGGTTTGGACGCCCCCCCTCTCCTAAAAAAAAAAAACACGAAATGAAACAAAACTGCCAGGAATGAAGAGAAAGGATGTTTGTGTGAACAGTGATCCATCCCACGTTCCTAAGGTCCTGCAGCCCTGATTCTGAAGACCAGCTGTTGGGGGCGGGGGGGGGGCGGGAGGGGGGCAGCCAGAGAGCTCTGCTCAACAAAGGGACACCATGCAGGTGTCCCGTAGGCTATCAAAATGCAGGTGGAGGTCCATCCCTTCGCCCTCCGGGAACAATGAAGGGCAAGACAGCTGGGGTGGGGTTGGGGGGAGGACAACCAGCCCCTAGTAAAACCACTGGCCATAAATGCTTCTTTGCATCACAAATGGATCTCCCCCCCCCCAAGCTGGCTGTAAATGGCCCTGCAATTGGAAAGGAAATGTTTGGGCTGATTTTGCAGGGTGGTCATGCACACCCCCCCCAAGGAAGTCTTCCTTTAATCTCTTCCACTGGCCACAGCAAGGGTCTAGGCATCTCCCCCCACCACCACCACCTCTTCCTTTCTTCCAAGTGCCAAGAGGCACCTACCAGGATGCCTTTCCTTTGGGCATCATCGTTCTTTAGGGCCGGAGTGAACAACAGCTTGGTAACAAAGGCAGGCGGCAAATTACCAGGCGGCTGGGCTTGTTATCTTACAGCCTTGTTGATTTACCCTCTTGTGTGAGAACAATATTCATTAAAGCTATTTACACTTCAGAGATAAATACAAGGCATCGGTTAAAAGTGCTCATCTCCTAATATGCAATATACATCCCTTGGCAGATGGACCAGCAGTTTGGCTGCCGTGTTTAATATGGACACCGTCATCCAGAAAAAGATCTACCTTAGAAAGATTAAACCGAAGAGCATCTGTTCTGATTTACTGACTTGGTTGATTCTGTTGCCGCATACCAGGAATTTACAGTGTATTTTGTACTGCCTGGCTACAGCACTTCTGAGGTTGCTGGAACTGTGGAGATGCCGCTGTGTGTGATGCAGAGACACTCCAATAAGCACACTTTGGAGGGGTCCCCAAGGGCCATCTAGACTAACCCTTTGTGGATGCCGGAATGGCAAAACCATTTCTGACCTGAGGTCCTCCCAGGAATGTCCACTGATTTCCGAGTTAGCGCTTTCCATGGTTGAAGAGCCATTGACACCAGGAAGTTCCTCCTACACTTTAGTTGAGACTACTTTTCCTATCACTTGGATCCATCAGTGAATCCCTCCCCCCTGGAGCCATGGAGGAAAAGTCACCCAGAATAGCACATTGCACTAACGGGCCAGAATATAAATTAGTTAGTTGGTTGGTTGGTTGGTTGGTTGGTTGGTTGGTTGGTTGGTTGGATGGATGGATGGATGGATGGATGGATGGATGGATAGATATGGATAGATAGATAGATAGATAGATAGATAGATAGATAGATAGATAGATAGATAGATAGATAGATAGATAGATAGATAGATAGATGAATGTTTGCCATGCAGTCTCTCTATTCTGACACTTATATCTGACAAAGTGAGGTTGTCCCATGAAAACTTACTTTGAAACATGGCAGTCAGTCTTAAACATGCCACAGCAACCTCTCTTTCTCTTTTGCTCTTGTTTTATTTATTTTATTTTAGAGTATGCTTATCCCCGCCTTTCTCTTTGGAAAAAGGACCCAAGGCGGCTTACAGAATGATTTTGGTCAGACTTGCCGCCATGGGATTCCTGGAGAGTATGCCCTGAGGCATCCGCTGTCATTCTGCTGACACCGTTTGCCCTCTGGCTTTGAGCTCATGCGCCCGGTGGCAAAGCCACTCTGAAACTCACATTCCTCGGCATTCCACGGCTGCTGCCTTAATCAGAGCCAGCCGACAGGGGTGGAAGCAGAAATGCCTTGCCATAATATTTGAACATTTCTCTTTGGATAGTCACTTTCACACACACACACACACACACACACACACACACACACACACACACACACACACACACACACACACACACACACACACACACACACACACACACACAAACCCCTTTCTTTAATCTCCAGCGGCACCACCCGGCTTGTTAACACTCATGAAACGAATGAGTGAGCCTGCGAGTAAGCTTGAAACTGGCCTAGCCACATAACAGAATATTGGATAATTTATGGTTCGCCATTTTCCAGGGATCCAAGCCGATGCTATAAATATAATTGGATTTCATTAGGCTTTCCTCTCGCCACGCCACGCTTGTCCTCAAAGGTGTTTGAGAAGAGCGCAAGGTTGACGACCCTCCGTGTGTGGAGGTCATCAATGACAAATACAGCTTTCTAAGGGGACGCGAGCCAACAGATTCTACTTGGCTTGGCTCTGGTGTCGTGCCTTTTTGGGCATAACGAGATGACACGTGGCGTCTCCTCTGAAAAGCAGGATGGTATACATCTAGTTCTAACAACAACCCAGTTGGGTAGGGCAGAAACTCAGAACCACCCTTAAGGACAGGACAGTGAGGTTCCATCTTCACCATCTCCTTGGGGGGGGAGAGATCAAATTGGCCCCCTGCTCTCTATTCCCATTCTCCTGACCACCATGGAAGGGTGGACCTTAATGTGAGTGACTCTAAAAAGGAGCATTGGAAGCCAATGTATTTTGCACAATGCTAAGATTTGTTTCAGCTTAGAGGGTGACCACAATGGACTAATGCCAAAAAATATACACCAAAAAGCCATGAAATGCAAGGGCCAAGTTTGCGAAAGGATGCTGCTGCCAGCATCTCTCCTCCACTGGCAGGTTTGCCTCTGCATCCCTGCATCCCGAGAGAAGTCCTGAGATGGGGTGCAGGATCAGACCTGGGTGAGAGGAAGCCTGCAGGAGCAGGAGAACCCCTTTCTGGGGTGGTTCTACTCCTCCAAAGAGGAGAGAGGGCTTCAAATCCTGGAAGGCTTACTTAGGGAGAGAAGAGCAGCTGGGGATTGTCCCAGCTGATCATTCGAGGCGAAATAAATAGGGCAGGAGGAGAAGGAAGAAGGGGTGTTAGAACCATAATACCCACATCAGCAGAAGGGCCGATGCATCATTGCCCCCTCTGCCATGGGTCTGTCAGCCTCCCAAGCATGATGTGTGTGTATGGGGGGGGGGAAGGTTGAGGACTGGGGGGGGGAGGAGAAAAAGAAGGGGGTGGTGTCACTCCAAGAAGACACAAATCACAAGCTAACACGATCCCTTGCCTCTTCAAAGAGAAGAGGGCTTTTTTGGGGGGGGGGAGTCAGCTAGAGGCGGCAGTGGGGGGGGGGAGAGGCCAAGATGCTTAGTTTAAGCGATTTATGGGCTCCCTGTGAGACCAAGCCAGGGAGGACAAAAGTTCCCTGCACCTGGGTCATTGGGAGGCAAAAGGAAGAGGACATCCACGGGGAGCCAAAGGCATTCACATGGACCAACAGAGGATTAGGAGGAGAACTCCCATCCTGCCGAGGCTGAACCGGCCTTCGTCCCCATTTTATGCTCCTTCCCAGGAGTGCCGAGGGAGGATAGAAGCTCTCTTGCAGAGGGAAGGAGAACAGAAAAGAGAACGGTCTGGGGCATTTGAAGTCCCCCCCATCCAGCCCCGCACTATCGATTTCTCTCCCTCTCTTTAAGGCAACCCCGAAACAATTCGGTTGTCTAACATCTTGCTGTTCTTAATTGCAGGCAGCTTTAAACAAATAATCCAAAGAGCGGACTTGCTGCAGCCTAAACAATTATGAACTTGTTTTGCAAAGAGGCCTCCGGGCCCATTTCCTCTTCCGTCGTGTTCGCCATTTAAAGAAGGGAAGTGTGATTTGTACTTTGTTTTCCGGACGAAAAGGCGCCGAATTTGTTGCATCCCAAATGGTTGAGAAGGAGCCACCTGCACTGAGGATGGCCTTGTGTTAGCAAAAAAGAAAGAAAAGAAAGAAAAAAGAAAGAAAGAAATTGAGGTGTTCATACACCCCGATCGTTCAGCAAGAAATGCCGTAAGCAACTGCCACTGAGAGACCGAGCGGAGAAAACGGTTGACCGTCATCATCGTTTGGAGTTGGCCTGTCTGGGTTTCCAGGAGATTCCCATAATTAACCATGAGCCTGGATATCCCCCCAGAAGTATCCTTTCCCGGCTCCCACATCCAGAATAAAAGGGGAATAATTTAATTTTAAGTACTACAAATCTTCCTTCAGGGCGGTCTCTGCAAACGGTGTCCAAAGGTGCATCTTACTACATCTCCATGTTGTTGTTGTTGTTGTTGTGCTGCTGCTGCTGCTGTTGTTGTTGTTGTTGTTGTTGTTGTTGTTGTTTTCAGGAAGGGTCAGTGCACATTTTGCATCCCAAGGGAACAAGCTTTCTCCACACAAAATCTGGGGTAACCCTTTTAATTGGAGGAGTAAATTGAAGAGCAGAGAAGATTCCCTAGGGCAGGGATGGCGAACCTTTTAGAATCCGAGTGCCCAAACTGCAATTCGAAACCCACTCATTTTTCGCAAAGGGCCAATACAGCCATTCAACCTGAATACAGGTAGCTGTGAAGAGGCGATGTCAGGGTGCCCACAGAAAGGGCTCTGAGTGCCACCTTTGGCACCTGTGCCATAGGTTCGCTAGCACTGTCCTATGGTTTCATTCCTTTTTAAAAAGAAAGACCAATGTGCTAAATATTACTGTTTGAACTTCACCACAATGAGTCTGATGATATCCTTGATCCAGGCCAGCTGTACTGGGTATGGTCAGGGAGTCCTTCACCTCTTGTGCACAGGTCTCATCCAGACGATACCAGTCAGGCTACTGAATGGACTGAGGGGGGAATACAGTATTAATTGCCGCCTTACAAATTTTAGACATGGTCTGCTTGATTTGCAAATATATTATTTCAATTTTTTTGATTTTTAAAAACCTCCCCCCCCCAATTTTTTTAGTTAGGTACCCCGCCTTAAGAGTAGTTCGACTTAAGAGCATGAATTTGGAAAAGATTAAATTCGTAAGTTGAAGTACCACTGTATTATGTTCAGGGACCGTCTCAGTAAATGATCTTTTATGAACATCACTTCTATTTTAAAGCCCTAGGAAATCCCACCTACCCCTCTTTTCTGGAATTAAAATATGTACCAAGTACCATGGCCTCAAGCAATTTCAGGCCTTGTTGAGGTGTTGGAAATGACCTCATGGTTATTAGTAATATTTTTTTCTTGGTTGGACTCCCCCCCCATCCTATATTCACCCTCCCTCCCCGCCCGCCTATAATTTCCGGTTTCTGAAGCCACTGACGGTGTCATTGATGTGCAAATTTTGACACATTTTACGTGGCTCTCCTCCTCTCTCGCCACAGATGAAGCGCTGCGCCTCCCTTACCCCTCTTCCACCTGGAGGCACGCGGGAGAGGAGATGCCAGGAAGAAGGGAGAGCAGGCCCAAAAGCAAACCTGCTTCCCCTGAAGCGCTGCTTCTGTGATGCAAACCCGTTCCGTGATTTTATCCGGGCACCTGGATGATTGGCAGCCTTAGCACCGGTGGCGCAGGGAGGGGAAAAGAGGACCACGGGACAAGGAAGGGAGGGGGGAAAAATAGAACAATGCCTTTAGACAGACAGACAGATGCACTCTCTGTCAATCACTTTTCCTTCCCGTTGGTTCCAGTTCAGATCTAGCCTGAATTATTAAATATCTATGAAACTATGAAGAGGGTTCCATTAGGAGTGTGCCTGTTTTGCCTGTTCTTTAAATTGTTTGGGGTTATTTTGGATCATAACTCCCTGCTTTGGTCAGGGGAACTTGAGCCTGAAACATGGAGACAGAAAATGTGTTAGCCTTGAGTGGCCAGAAGTCTCCGGGTTAAATCCATCTGTTTGTTTGTTTGTTTTGCCTTGCTCGTTTTCACCTGCCATGAAGTCAGGTTTTCCATGTCTTCTGAAGAATGTCATCTGGATGGCCAAGGTAGACGGCATCCAGTGATACTGGTCTATCAGGAACCATCAGTCCAATTAATACACTTTCCCCCTCCACACGTCTTTGTGGATCACACGTGCTCTTCTGAAGAACATCATCTGGATGGCCAGGGAAGACGGCATCCAGTGATACTGGTCTATCAGGAACTAACAGTCCAGTTAATACACTTTCCCCCTCCAGCTGGGAAGTTATTGATCAAATGACAGGATTCTGAGTGATGTTCTTTCCGAACACAACGACGGCACTTCATAACTGTAGGGACCTCACTGCAACCTCAGGTTGCTTCCTTAGGTGTTGCTGTTGTCCCTTAAGCCATAATCATGTATCAAGAAGCCACAAACAGCATCATATGATGGCAATTCTTTATGTCCTGTTTTAAGGATACAGAACAGAGATTCAAAATACATGAATAGGATGAGATCCTGCCCCAAAGAATAGTACTAATCCTTAATCTTTGCTTCCTTTCTGGAAATGGGTTACTTGTACGAAAAACAAAATGAACCCTCAATATTCACAGAACAACGAAAGGGAAAGAATAGAAAATTTCCACTAGTGAACACGTCATCATGACTGATGCATTGGTGACCTCTAGGTTTGGCTACTGCCGTGTAGTCTCGGTAGAGCTGCATTTGAAGACTGTTCAGGCACACCGATAGGCTTAGAATGCAATCACCAATTTCTCCCCTGCTATGGCTGTAGCAATTGTATTGGTACTCAGAAAACTATATGTTTAGAAGACATATTTTCAAGGCACCGGTTCTATTTTAAAATCACATGGCACCATTTTCCTTTTTAATAAATAATATTATGGATATGAAGTTTTGGAATTAGGGCATTACACAGCACTTTTGCTTTTTAGAAGAAATGCAAAGTAATTTTAATTCTAAACTGAACCTCCTCAAGGATATAATAGCTCGCGTCCAAACAAACATGCAGAGATGATTTGGGCTTTGTTCTGAACAGTGGATCTTCAGCTGGGTTTTGAAAGAAGCCAAAATTATTTCGTCGAAACCATCTAGGATGTTTTATTGTCCAGGTTATAATTTGGAATAATTTGCCTGCCACTGCTGTTTAATCCAAGGAGCCCATTTATCAATGGAATTGTTTTGAATCAACCCAGAAACAGGTTGGAAGCAAAGGGACCCCTACATGTAGGCCATTATAACTTGAAAACCAGACCACAGTGACTCAAATCACTGGCTAGTCTAACAATAATGCAAAATTAAAATATTAGATGCCGTTAAACTGGGAAGATAGGTGGCAAAATGAATAATATATGCAACTACAATTGAGAGTTCCATTTTATGCATACAACGGGAATAATTAACTGAACTGGACACATGTAAATGAGGGCTTAAAAGCATTTTCAAAACAGCACATTCAATTTCAGTTACACACGCAGGCACTGTTACATTAGAATAATTAGATTTTTTTTAAAAAAACACCAAAGATTTATTTATTTTGAACAGCAGTATTAAATATTATACTAATTAGTGTTATTTTACTTTGCACCTAGGGAAAAGGGGGGATGAATATTCATGGGTTTCCTAAAGCTACCAAACCCCAGCAGATCACGGAGAGCTGACTTCCCCCAGAAATCACAAAAGCATCTATTGTGTTGGGCAATTACGTGAACTCCTAGATATGACAGACTCAAGGAAGAGGCAAACTACGGAGGCTTCTTGTATCTCCCTCCCCACCCCACCCCACCTCATCCCAAATATGGTCCTTCTTACGGAATGCCTACAGGACATATTTTTGACTGCTGTTATTCCTGGCGAATGTTAGAATCGCTCCACGGCAGACGTAAACATCAAATCAGAGTATATCCCGAAGATGAGCAGAAATTCTGCAGCTGCTCCCGAGGACTGGTGTAGAACACGCAGGAACTGGAAAATGCAACATTTTCCTTCTTCCAATAAACATAAAGGTTATATGAGCCGTGATATTATATTGCATCCTTCCAAGAATCTGTGCCTGGCTTTGTACTCTCAAGCCACTTTCGACTGACAGCTCCTGAGGCAGGGCAAACCCTCAAATTCCCGTTGCAAGAGCATTTCCTAATAATCAAGGCCCAATCTCTTCCTTTTAAAGAAATCACTTGTTAAATTTCAGGTTGTGTGAAATGTATTTGAGGATTTTGTAAGGGCTGAAATACTTCCTGGAAAGCTCTTCAATTAAACAAATGCTGATCTCTATTTAGTTCTTCTTTTATGTTATTTGATTCCATCCCTAATTCTGCTCTGATTGTTTCAGATTCCTGCCACTTTCTCCCTCCCTAGTTTCTCCCTCCCTAAACCATCGGCCTGGTAACTATGTCTGGGTTTCAGATAAATCTCCATTGCATTTGAGAAGAAAAATATATGGTGGGCTTTTTAATGGATGCACGGCTGTGCTTTTAATTGCCTTATTTGTACTTTAATTTAATCTGTTGTGTTTATAACATAATTTGTTAATCATTCGATTGTGTTTAATGTGATATACAAGATCGATGTAAAAAATAGCTGCAGACACATATGTATGAATAGATATTCATTTGCATGTTTTAAAAAGAGATTAATCTTATTTTACAAGGAGAAGGTGTGCAGATATAAATCTAACACAGCCCATAAGGCTGAATTGATGAGGATTTCATGGAATCTAACAGAACTGGGAACCGGCAGTGCTGGTTGTGAGGATATATATATAGCTGGAATCATTTCCAAACACAGGTATCGCCGACTCCTGCATAACTGTCCCTTCCCTCCAGTCCTTAGCTCCCTCTTCAAACTACAATGCCCAGAATTCCTTGCAATATTCTGCCCACCTATCCGGGAGTAGGTCTGCTAAATTCAGAGGCGTTAGTTTCTAACTTGACATGTATGGGTTTGCACTCTTAAGAGCCCTTAACCTAACTTGAAATAATCTGTTACCTGTTCAGATCATATACAGTAAATACAACAATTTGTTCGGGTTTTGGATGTGTTAGCTGAAGTTGTTCCTTTCTCCCTCCCCCCCTCTCTCTGTACATATTTAACATCAGTATTGGAAATTTATGGACCACCGCAGCTAATAAGGGAGGAAAACATAATGGTGTAAAAGACACATTAATATTTGAAAAATCTGTATGATTTATCTATATGTGCATATAGATAAATAACATAAAGGAGCCAATTAAACAAAAGCCACTGAAGTGTAAATAGCATAAAAACTTTGCATTTTGTAAGCCTTGGTAATAAACTAATAATTAAGGTATATATCATGGTCACAGAGCAAAACAGGTGCAAACGGGTGCCATGGAACTTATTTGTGGCTATGGTGGAGGGGATGGAACCAAAAGTACAGAATTTTAAGCTAAAATGCATATGGGCCACCATAACCAAACACAAGAGAACCAGAGGCATCGAAAGGTTGTGGTGGCTTTTATCACGTTCTTTCCATTCTGAGTGACTGGTCCAGGTCTGAATGTCTGAATGCCTGAGCTATTTCAGGGTGAGGAAACAGGTTATGAAGAGTAAGTAAGAATGGGTTACAGGTGGTACCGGTGGGAATCCTGTCGGCCCCTCCTACCCAAAGGGAATCAAAATGAAACAGTCTAACAAAACAATTTAACGTCACGATCATTTTATTTATTTATTTATTTATTTATTTATTTATTTATTTATATATTTATATACCACCAGATTTTCCCAGAAGGGAACTTAGAGGCGCTTAACAAAGAATAGCATCCAACAAATACAGAGGAAAAAATAATAATTGGTTCCACCATCTGACATAAAGACTAAAAACAAACCCAACAACAATCAGTAGAACCAAAATTTTAAAAGCTAAAAAATACAAAATACAAAATTTGTAAATAATTGACGATTTTGTATTTTTTCTTTAAATCAAGAAGTAAGTAAAAAGGAGAGAGAGAGAGAGAGAGAGAGAGAGAGCTCCAACACTGGCATTTAAAGGAAGGGGAGAATTTCATAGCATCGCTTCTCCCGGATGGCCGAGTCACTTAGGCATCCCTCCAGCTGCAGAACCAGGAGTTAGGAGTTCAACTCCCCTCTGCATCCCCTTGACAAGGGGATGGACTGGATGGCCCTTCAGCTCCCTTCCAGCTCTGAATGTCTATGATTATTATTCACTGTTGGATAGCTCGGTGGTTACACACACACACACACACACACACACACACACACACACACACCTCTGTGGTTTAGCTTTCTGGTTGCAAATTCAGAGGTTGAAGTGTGATTACCCACTCAGGTACTGTCCCCCCCCCAAGCCACCCCTCCCATGCCGTACATTGCCGCATGCCACTTGCCCCTTCCTGTTGCTGTTTGGAGAATCCCAGGCATGACTGCAAGGTCTTTGGGACTGAACATATTAGAAGAATCAAGACGCAGAAGGGTAGATTTTTAAAGGCTATGGCATTGACTACCTGAGCTACAGGGCATGGGGGCAGAGAGAGAAAGCAATTATTTTAAATGTTATCCAAGAAAGACCTTTGGAGAAGGGGGGGGGGGGAGAGAGAGAGAGAGAAAAATGTCTCAACCACAAAAAAAAAATAGTTTAAATCCATTACAGCACATTAAACTTCCATGGAGCAGTTTAGCATCTTTTTTGTTGCACAGGGAAATAAATAAAGAAAGGGTCAGTTTGCCACGATCAGCAGAAATTCTGATAAAATCAGCAAAAGCCCAATTAAAATGTGAGAAATGTCACCCACCGTGGCTGTTCCATGGGCGCGAAGATTTACAGGAGATAATGGAATTTAGTGTTTATTTTCATACCAACTGACATCACGCTGTAAATCGTCAAGGATTTTCACCCCACGTGTCAGTTCCTTCAAGGAAAGTGCATTAATCTTACCTCGGCACGATCCATGAGGAACTGCTTGGCCTACCATGATCCAAGCCCGTATTATCTCTGTGCGGTCAGGGGAAAGGGAATCTGGTTTCCTCTAGTATTTTCCCAGCTTGAAATCACATATTTCAGCTGATCTTTGTGGTCCCTTTAGAACCCGGGTGACTTCGGGTAGTTCCAAATTTCTCCTCAAATCTCCTCCCGTCACCTCCACCCCTATAACCCTTATTCCTTCACATACTTTTCTACAATTACATTTTCCTTCCAGGCACAGTGTTCCTTTAAAGCTCTGTGCCTGAGCCATCAGACCTGAAAAATGAAGCCTGGTTTTACCATTTGAGGAGGTTTGGCTTCTAATGGACTACTAACAGTCTCCTTGGTCAACTTTGATCCTTATTCACTTGATCCAGTGGCAACAGTGGGACCGAGATGCCTCGCACACCTTGCGATTGTGTTGAAAAAGTATCATTCCTCAACAAATGCAATTCAGTGGAATCTTTAGAGTAAAAGAGGACAGAGGTGTATAGGGTCTTTTTTTGTTTTGTTTTTAAACATACTTAAAAACAGCAATAAAATTAGGCTAGGGTGGAATCAAAAATAAAACTACTAAAATTAGAATACTATCGCATACACCTGCATTGCAGCCCCACCTCAGAATGTCCTATACCATGCTATCAATGTGCCTAAGTACAGATTGAGCAGGGTCCCAATTAGTCAACCAGTATGGAAATCCGTCCATCCATCCATCCATCCATCCATCCATCCATCCATCCATCCATCCATCCATCCATCCATCCATCCATCCATCCATCCATTTTTCCTCCTCTTCTCCTGCTCCTGCCACCATGACTGGAAAAAAAAAACCATTGTCCTGTGAAACAGAAAAAAATGTGTTTCATTTCATTTTGTTTTGTTTCCCCCTGTGTTTTGTTTTGTTTCATTTTGAAATGAATTTTTACAAAAACAAAAAGTAACAAAATGAAACAGTAATGACATTATTTGTTACTCTATAAAACGTCTGGTGCTCCTTCCTAGACCCTGAGTAATGAAGCAGTTCATTTTAAAATGGAAAAAAAAAACAGAATTTGGTTTCATTTCATAATGAAACACTGCCTGTTGTTTCGTTTTGTCACAAAATGATTTGTAAGCTTACGAAACGACGAAACAGCGTTTTGTCTTTTTTGGAAGGTACCCATCCCTAGTTGAGTGAACAGATCACAGCTCTGGTGGCGCCACCTGGTGCCAGGAGCAAGAGAAGAGGAACTAAAAAAAAAAATCCTTTCTCGCCCATGACACAAGGGGAAAGGCATCACCTTGTCCGATCAGGAGGTGAGAGAGGAGATCTAAGGGGGCTTTTAGAACAACCGTTGTAGCCCAACCTCCCAGATGCTACAATGCTACTGTTTATGGCATCATTTAGCTTCTGAGCAGTTTAAATGGGGGTCCAGCTGAGGTCTCCTGTGGAAACAAGGAGGAAATGCACAGAAAGAACTCTCTAATTTTCTCTCCACTGGGTTAAGGAAAGCAAGTGCATTGGAGCTGCCATGTGAATCTGCCCCTGGAGGGCTTGAGCGGATTGAGCGGCAGATAAATGGCTAATGGTGTGAAATTTGAATGCCTTTTCCACTCGAATTAAATAGATCACATTGCATTCTCTAATAATTAAGTAGTGCTGGAAATAAGCAGCATTGGGGATTAATGTGGGTTGCGTACTCATCCTCTCTCTCCCCCATTATTTTTGAATTATAGTTCCTCCCCATGAAAAAGTGCAATGGAGTTAAAACGGCAAAGCAATTTCGCTACTAAACACGATCGTTTATAGGTTAAAACAGATGCGGCTGCCAAATCTGAAAGTCAAAAAGTTTTAGATGATCATTGCTTTCCATTGCTTTCCCCGAAGATATGGTGACACACGGGGAGAGAGGGTGAGGAAGAGAACAGCCAACAAGTAACACAAGGCAACAGTGAAACAAATAAAAATGCATTATTATAACTTTGCATAATTCCAGATTCTCCTTCCCTGTTCATTTTACATGGGGACTACTTGACCGTTAGCTGCCACAGTGTCCCCTGAGTATATAATTTCCTGGGTCATTCACATGCTGTAATTATTTCGTTTCATATCTGTGCTTTAACACTGCTGTGGGATGTCTTCTTCTTCTTCTTCTTCTTCTTCTTCTTCTTCTTCTTCTTCTTCTTCTTCTTCTTCTTCTTCTTCGTCTTCGTCTCTCCTTCTTCTTCTTCTTCTTCTCCTCCTCCTCCTCCTCCTCCTCCTCCTCCTCCTCCTCCTCCTCCTCCTCCTCCTTATTCTTCACCTTCCATTCTGATATAATGGCCCAAGAGATTGTGGGCATGTGTTGAGACTCCAACTCCAGAGGCCTTCAAGAGAAAAATCGGACCACCACCTGTCTATCTGCTTTGATCTGGATTCCTGTCTTGAGTAGTAGATTTGGTGGCCTTAGAGGGCCGTTCCCGTTCAATGATTCTACGGTGCTATTCTTTGGGCACATGGGGTGTCACCCACCTAACTCTCACACCTCTTCTGGTCAAGGTATGTCCACCTCCATCTTTTCCTCGGCGTCCTTCGATCTCCCACCACCCCTGGTTAGTTCTCTTCCTTGAAAGTGGAAAGACCCCTGCGTGAAGGGGCCCGTTTGTTTCTCTTCAGGAAACTCTGTGCAGGGTTGGTGCTCCAGGCCAGCATCTGACTGGGGATAAGCACCTACATGTTTTGGGGTGAGGCACCCCACAGTCCCAATCCATGCATCACCCATGTGACTCATGGATTGGGGCTTGGGGCACAAGAGGACAAGAGTTTAATTCTCCCTGCAGGCTATGGTGGATCAGGTGAAGGACTCATCTAGTCCAGCTTCCTGTATCTCCCTGTGGCCCCAGCAGATGCTTCTGGGAGCACAAAGAGACCCCTAGATACCTGTCTCCTGATACCACTCCCCTGCCTCTGGCCTTTTGACGGTCCCTTTCTTTTAAACCTGGAGAGAGCACATATCCCCTTCATGGGCGGTAACCCAGTGATGGACAGGGGTCACCAAAAGCCACAATTCACTGGACTGAATGCCAGATTTAATTAGGAAAGCAGAGTCTTCCCCATCTCGGCTGCACCAAAAAAGTAAAGGGGGATATCGTGGTCTCAACAGCACTGTGGACGGGCGTTCGGTGATCTCCTTCCTCTGGATTCTGCGGCTCTGCTCCCTTCCAAATAGCATCGCATCCATAAAAGGTCAAAAGGACCCCGACCTTGGTGAGTTAACTAAGCAAGAAAAGGCAATCATGTGTACAAGGATGTCTCCTACCCCACAAATTATGATAAAATATATCTCAGCCCAGGGGGAAAAAACAGCCGTAGGTCTTTGGTGACACCCCTCCATGCCACGTCTAAGGATTTGAAGAGAAGAGCAATTCATTTTGCACTAAAATGTTTTATGGTTATCATAAAGCATTATGTCTTCAGAGACTGAACGGTGATGGTTTTATGGACCCTTGCTTCTTGTTGCTTTATCTTTGCCACTGAGAAATTATCCCACCCCGCGATTTTTGTCCCCTTTCTTTTCGCTTTCCTCTCCTCCCACCCACCCCCAAATAAATATTCTTCTCTGTATCCCTTTGGTGCGGAAGGTGGGCGAGGGGCTCTTAGTTTGTGGAAAACAAGCTTGATGTTAAACAAAGGGTACAAGGAACATATTTCCAGGACCAAAGAGATTCGCCATGAATGATCAGGCTGCTAATTAGTGAAATAAATAACAATAATTGGCCTGTCCCTCCTCGTTAAAGACTGGCAGAGTCAAAGAGAAGCCCGCCCCCCCCCAGCAGAGCTCTCCTTCTCTTTTGATATGAAAAATTGGACCTCGTGCCTTGCATTACCCCTTTGCCTGGAGAGGAAGCCTAACCCTCCACCCCACCCCAGAAAAAAAATAAAACAAAACCCCAGGTGGAGCTAAAAACATTGGAAGATAGTTAAAAGAATCCTACAGATGGAGAAGTCTCTTTGTACAAGAGTAACTTAGCCTTATTTTCTTTATTTATTTATTTATATATCTTGTATGCCACCCACTACCCAAAGGTCTCTGGGAGGCTCCCAATCAAAGTAAACAATTCAGACAATTTAAACATCAAATTGCAATGAAATTAAAACAATAAAACATTTAAATACAATATATTAAAATACTACACTAAAATTGCCCTCAGGACCCACAATAATCAGTTAAAAGACTTCTGGAACAGGAATGTTTTTACCTGGCGCCGGAATGTCATCCATGTCGGCACCAGGCGGGTCTCGCTTGGGAGGGCATTCCATAATCTGGGGGCAGCTGCTGAAAAGGCCCTGTTCCTACAAGCCATCCCTTTCACCTCCTTGAGGGATGGCTCTTTCAGGAGGGCCCTCTGGCTAGATCTTAACTGCCAGGTAGGTTCATATGGAAGGAGATGGTCCTTCAGGTATCTAGGTCTTTGCTCACCACATATTGTGATGTCTGAGTGCAGTGATGTTAGGGGAAAGAACTGCAGGATTAATCTAGAGTTAAGGTGCCCCCTGCCTGAATCTTGGTCCTGCGATCCCCTTTCCAGAGACGTAGTCCTGTTTGCAAAAGCTGCCCAGAGACCTCTGCGTAGTGGGTGGCAGACAAGCTATAAATAAATAAATAAATAAATAAATAAATAAATAAATAAATAAATAAATAAATAAAAGGGACCCTACAAATCATCGAGTCTTGCCCCCCGTCAAGGAGGCCCCAGTGGGGGAATCGAACTCACGACCTTTGGATTGGAGCCAGAGACCTAAGCCTTATTATAGAGCTATTATTCACCAGTTGGGTGATCCAAGTGTGGACGTGGGAAATGGCAACCAGAGTACATCACACGTGGAAACGCTGAGAGGCATTTCTTGTGGTACTACTGAGGCTTACCAGAGAGGTTCCTTTGCCTCCGTAGCAGGAGAGAAACTGAAGACGGAATAGGAACTAAGAATGGAAGGCCAAAATGAAGGAAAAGGGGGTGAGGTGTGGGGAGAGAGAGAAGGAGCAGGAGAGGTTAGAATTTAACAATTTAAAAAGATCTCATTAGAAAGGATCTCTTCCTGCAACATCCCACTGCGCCCCCCGAAACCCTTGTTTGTGCCGATTATCATACGGCCGCTTTACGGAAGCCTATAAATCGGGCTGAATTAGGTTTTCAGGACTTTATCCTGGATAATTTCTTCTCCCTGTGTGGACTTTTGGAGGAAATGAGATTTAATGAGTCATAGTACTTGCTGATAATCACAGGAGAGCTCATTAAGCTGTTTGTCAGGTTTCTGCCTACTGTCTGCCCTCAATATGCCTGCGCCGTCGTTCGCCGGCGATCTATTACCAAGGAAGTCAAATACGGCGGCAGGTTTTTAAGCGCAGTTGGGAGAGAGATGAACTCACTGGGCCCTCCTGAGCACGGAGGTGTTCGGGTTGTGAATGCCACTGGCCATTTTGCTTGCTTCTACAGAAAGTTTCTCTCTCTCTCTCTCTCTCTCTCTCTCTCTCTCTCTCTCTCTATCTCTCTCTATCTATCTATCTATCTATCTATCTATCTATCTATCTTCTTTCTGTCTCTTTCTCTTTGGCCTTCTTTGGTGCCATTGTGCCATAGTTGAGGCAGGTCTGTTCTTGCAAACCATTAGTCCCTCAAGCTGGTGCCATAGCCAGTAAATTGATCAATGGTTCTACCAGTCAGTCAATCAATCAGCAATCCTTTGCTTTCTTTAAGCCCTGCGTTTCCACTGCTGGAAAAAACTGGCCGGAGTTTATATGGATGTGATCTAACCTGAACAGAAACTTGCGATTTCCCCTCCCTCTGTCTTGGTTTTATTGCACAGAACTATAGAAGTGGAACCCCACTTTACGAACAACGTGTGGGCCCTTAATCACTCAAAAACTCTGTTCAAAGGGAGCTCATGGTTTTGACAAAGACATCTTCCTTTGAATGATGGCCTGGTGCTCATCAGTAGGCTGTCCATTATTCTCAATATAATAGTGTATTTTTAGAAAGGGGGGGAGATAACTAACGTGGAACAATTAGAATGCATAGTGGGAATTTTGACCCTGTTGTTGGCCACGTAAACAAAAAGGTCCTCCACCTTGCCCCTCAGCCACTGGGTTTCCCCTGGTAGTGCATTTTTCATAGATCACTATTTATATATATATAAAAATTTAAAAAATAAATTTGCTATCTAAAATGCCAGATCTTCTTTGCCAGCTAAAAGAAAAACAAATATGTCAGGGTAATGATGCTAAGCTTCTCCTTTATTGGAAAAAACCCCAGTTTATTAATACCTTATTGCTACAAGCTAGATCTTATTATCATCTTGGGTCATTTAGAATCTTATTAGGTATTCTGATGGTGGATGAGTAATCCTGTGATAAATTCTTTGCTGTGTCCTTCACAGTTGTCATAGCAGAATCATAAACAGCATCTATAACAATCTAGCCTGGAGGGTGGAGGTGCGGGGTGGGGGGTGGGAGGGAGGTAGAAGCTTACAACGGTCTGCTTAGCATGCAGGGAATATTCAGATGGGGCTCTGCCTGGTTCAGTCAGAGACCCGCACAAGACACAGTAAAGTCAAATGTAGCATGGGAGACCGTGAAGTGTGGCTCCTGATGAAAAGATTGAGCGAGGGATTCGGGGACCCACAAAGGCACCATCAGACTCTCTGGGAAAGGTGAGGATAAATTTGAAGGGGTGGGGGAGAAATCCCTCACTGCCACTAAAGGAAAAAAAAAAGGATGTGGAAAGTCTGAGAACAAAACCAGAGAGACGTGAGTTGGGATTCAACTACAGCTCAGTCCCCAGCCTTGTTCAAAGCTAAGAAGGTAGTCCAAATGGGTGTCACTTGGCTTCACAACAGGATGTCGCAGAAAGGACCTGAGGTTTTAGTAGACCACAAGCTCAACAACATATCCACAGTCGTGATGCACCACCACCAGCAGCTAAACCCAACCCAACTGTACCCAACCCTACCCAACTCAACTCAACTCAACTCAGTTCAAATCTAATTCAGCTTTGGGTTGCATCCACAGAAGTATCAAAGAACGTTCTATAGTGCCACTGCTGCTCTACCCTGCTTCAGTCAGACCTCACTTAGAGGGCGTTGTCCTGTTCTGGAACTATGGTGCAAGAAGAACATTGACAAGCTGGAACATGTCCAGAAAAGGGTGACTAAAATCACCAAAGGTTTGAAAACCAGGCCCTGGGAAGAAGGAGAGTCTGAAGAAGGAAATAGAGCGAAGGTAGTATGATCGCCAAGCCATTGTCCAATGCCTGAGAGGGGGCAAACATGGAAAATGAAGCAAGGTTCTTTTCTGCTATGTTGTAGGGTAGACAACCAAACTAAAGGATTCGTATTCCAAAACAGGCTATTTTGTATAAATATCAGGAGGGCACTAAACAATATGCCATAATGGAACAATCCGCCTCACATTTAACGCCAGGGTAGGACGGTCATCTGGCATGAGTGACTGTAGATTTGAATTTCCTGCATCAGCAGGTGACTAGAGTAGATCACCCGTTAGCTACCCTCCAACTCTACAAGCCTGGTTATATACCTATATATACCGTTATATGCCTATGCCTAATTATAACTCTGCATGGATGGCAAAGCTGAGTGAAAACTTGCATGGAAGACATCCAAATATCTTTTACCCAGAAGGCATGAATGGCTCAAATACCACCAGTATCTGTGTTATCTTTGGTGTACAGGAAAGAGGTTACATTAATAAATAAACCAGTGCTGCTCCTAATACTAGTATTAGTAATATAAACCATAATAATATTAAAAATATTAAAATTGCCAGCTCATACTGCACAGTCCTGCCCTGAGGTCTGGTTTTTGTGTCAAATTTTGGAAGTATGGTTATACAGAGAGAGAAGACTCTGTCCTATTGCCTTCTTTTTTTTTTACAAATTGAAGGTGTCCAGAAAAGTGGATTATTGTCCGTGAAAAGATGCACCAAACAAGATGTGCCGTTCTCTCTCCTATTTGGTTTGTCTGCATCCTTCAGGGAGGCAGCCTCGGCCATGAATAAGTGCTTCCCTAGCTGCTGATTAGATCAATGGCTCCCCAGATTCCTTAGGAACCAACCTTCCAAAACCTCATTGACTGATTGATTTAACAGTACCCAATTAAGAACTTAAGTGTCTAATTAACAAGAGATAGATAAAAAGGGCCCTATGCTGTTGACTCTGGGAGTGTATTATTAATTGGTCATTAACTCTTCCACCACTGCAGAGGGGTGAAGGCAGAAGCAAGGACTGCGTACGTGCCGCGATTCATCAGACACACCAACCATCCATGTTTGAAGGCACTCTGTGATACTCCCGGGTTTCTATAAAAGAGCATTGAAATCTGTCCAGGCATTGCTCTTCTGCCAGGCAGCTGGTGTGATGATTTTAAAAGTAAGCAATAAGCATTGATTTCAAGCTCTCCCTGAGGACGGTTCTGAGATAGCGACATGACACATCTTATTATTTTAAAAGGGAAGAAGGCTCCTGCATTCCGTGTCCCACACATTCTTCCTCTGAGAAACGTCAGGAGGACAAAGTCTCCTGGAAACGACTCTCACCCGGCCAGACCAAAGAATCATCTAATTCAGGGTCCTACAGGGAAGATTGTGGGTGTTAGTTGAGCTTTTATCCTTCAGGTGAGCATGCTTGAGCTACTTTGAGTACAAACTACTGGGATCTCATTCAACAGAGCTCTGCTTATGTGCCTGCCTGTCCCACTTTGGCCTCAACTAGGAAGTCAGTCCTATGAGATAAGCAAGAGATGCTGCCCCTCCAGCAAGGTGTATTCAGAGATTTTAGACCCAGTGAGAGGAGAACCATCAAATCAAGTGCTGGATGAAAACTCAACAACTACCTCAGTTCCATTGATTTAAGGGTCTACCTTTGTTGAGTCAGCCATTGAATTCAGGTACTGCACTCACATATAAACTCCATCTTGGCTAAACAGCCATACCCATTCACCAGAAATCTGTTTAATCCCCTTCAAAAATACTTAAATTCTTTAATTTGATTACAGTTCTTCAAAGTGAAATAGTCAAAGATTGTATCTGCTCAAACAGGTGAATGAATGCTTGGCATTGTGTTGGTTTTCAACACAACCTTCTTTGGTTCCATCGTTTATTATTCCAGTTTCAGGTCCGATGTGCTATTTGATAGGTGGAACATACGATGAGCTGGTGTTATCACAGCAAATTAGGTATAAATGAGGAAGCCTCCAGCAATAACAGTAACCTACCTTGCTCTTGTGATGATTGCAGGAAGATGACATAACAGCAGCCGCTTGAGAGCTAAGAGGTATACCACAGATGCCTAGTGTGTCATACGTGGTAGCTCCATAGGCATGCAAAGACATCTTGCCACTGATGAGATTTTTTTTTTAAATTGGGACTGGGTCTCTTGGCACAGGCATAAAGGACCTTGAAGATGCTCCAAGTCTCCTCCAGAGATCTCCCCTGGAAGGCAAGACTTGGAGACCAAACGGGTTTCCCTTGAATCCTGATTTCCACAATCGGCACAAAAGGCACTGTGCACAAAACTTTTGTCTCTGAACAAAAAGCAAAGTGTTCTGCTTATATACCGCCCCATACCACTACAAGTAGTCTCTGGGCGGTTTCCAGTGTGCAGGCTACACATTGCCCCCCCAGCAAGCTGGGTACTCATTTTACCGACCTCGGAAGGATGGAAGGCTGAGTGAACCTTGAGCCTGCTACCGGGGATTGAACCCAGGTCGTGAGCACAGTTTTACCTGCAGTACAGGCATTTAACCACTGCGCCACGAGGCTCACAAAAGTGGCCCTTTCCCCTTTGCACGCAGCATTCACAGCACGATGGGACCACCAGCCTCATCCCAGCTTGCTTCAGGATTTATCTTGCTGTTGGCAGCAGGTAAAGACGGAACAGCCAAAAGTCTTAGCTCACTGACGAACAACAGTTTTACGCTTGTTGCTTGATCCCCAGCTGTGAGCCTGGAGCCAAGATAATGCTATGCACACAAAGGTATATGGATATTCATCAGTGCCTCGTGAGTTAATCTCACTTCCAGTGCTGGAGCTGCTCAGAAGCTTATGCCTTCCACCCATGACCAATTCATCGCAATGCCTTGCCCAGTGATGTAGCAATTTGCAAAGCAATTCAGAAAAAGTTTCCAAGGCCTGCTCGCGTCCAAGTGGACACAGCATTAGAATAAAGAACGGCAAGATTTATAATGACATCTAAAGTATTCCCAGCAGATTTTAATATGTTCAGTGGAGGCAGCGGAGAGCATGTTGCCAAGGAACTGTCAACCTCCTTTAATTATGATTAACCAGATGCTCACACATACCTGGGAAGAAGGCTGCCCGTGTCATTGCTAAATATTGCCTTAGTAGCATCTGCTGCTGGAGTTTTTAATTGTAAAACAGAGTCCCCTATGCCTTTTATACCTTGCAGGGAAACAAACTGCCCAGAAATTTCTTACCTTCTGCTTGGAAGATCTAGAAGACCAAAGATAGATGAGACAAAGCGCAGAGCTGGACTACATGTTACTTGGAACAGAGCTTGGAAATAACTCTTTCATTAAGGATGCTCAAGTTAATTGTGCTCCTTTGCATTAAATGAGAAAGTCTACTGTTCTGGATTTTAGCCACTCTGTCCCTTGTTCCTTGACATAACCTGTCTTATTTGGCTAGACCAAATCCACCTTCCTGGATTTAAGATGCTCCCCAGTTTTAATTTTGACTTCGAAAAGCAAACTCAAGGGGAAGTAAACGGATGATATTTTGGGACATGGAACATTCACCCCAAGGAGCCTCTTTGTAGTTTCCTCTTACTACGGAACCCACGTGGCCATGGAGGGTGTGTTTCAAATCTCCACCTTTGCTGGTTTGGGCATCTCTACCCGGCTGTACCTCATGTTCGTCAACTCCCATTGGGTTTTACCAATTTGCATGAGGAAAACAATATGCGAATCAGAAGAAATTAATGGTTTAAAAACGTAATCTCCTCCATCCTTTGGGACTTGTTTCATGTAATGAGACAGCAAGAGGAGAAGAAAAAGAAGAGAAAAAGAGGAGGAGGGGGAGAGGGAGGAAAGAGAGAGAAAACATAAGAGCAGATAATTGGTTCTTCGCTGGCTGGACAGCTCAGTGGTTTAGGTCTCTGGTTGCAGAGCCAGCCTGGGTGACCTAGGGCCAGCTGAACAGTCCTAGAAGGAGATCATGCAGAAGCCCAGCTGAGTATTGTTACCTGGAAAACCCCTGGAACAGGTTGCTACAAGTAAAGATTTATTTGATGGCACAAGATTTTTGTTATAATAGAAGTAAAAAAGTGGGCTGACCCATGTGACCAGAAAACAAATTCCAAAGTGGGCTTGGTGATACCTTTATTGGTCACTACTAAAACAAAAAAAATATATAAGCTAAGCTTTTGATTGCAACTTGCTATCTTTATCAAAGCATTGTACCAAAAACGAAGCTTTGATTGAAGATGTCTATCAGGTGCTGAGAATCTTTTTGGTGAGATGGAATACACCACATGATGGCATCGGGAGGGAGGCTGGTGTTAAGACTGCTTCAAAGTCCCGGATACTGTTTAACACCCAGCATATCAAACAGAGCAGCATAGTCCTTGACCACCACCCCTCCTTCTTCCCACCCTGAATTTGACTATACTGAAACTACAAGTCCCTGCTTGCCTTGAGGAAGTGTGTGGGTGGGGGAGAGACAACATCTTCTATCATGACTTCATTTTTGGTACAATGCTTTGATAAAGATAGCAAATTGCTATCGAAAGCTTAGCTTATATTTTTTTGTTTTCGTAGTGACCAATAAAGGTATCACCAAGCCTACTTTGGAATTTGTTATAATAGATGCTCCTTAAGAGCATAATCCACCACTCTGCACAGGTGAAGGAAGCAGAAAGTGCTAAAACAGTATTCCTGCAGGGCTAAGATGCAACCGTCCTTTCTGAAAATTGAAAGGAAGGGACAATAAGAAGGTGCAATTTTTAACCTCCTTTATCAGGTCTCTGAGATTTCATGATGAAATGGGGTGGGTTGGTGGGGAGCCGTGATGCCCCATCAGGGTAAAGGGCCATCTAGTCTGGTAGAGATGGGCACGAAACGAACAATTTTTCGTTTCCGTTTTCGTTTTTTTGTTACGTTATGTAACGAAACGACAAACGAATTTTGTCTCTAAAATGAAACGAAATGAACAGAAACACCAGAAATTTTGTCGTCCGTTTTGTTTTCGTTACGGCAATGCATTGAACTGCTTTAAATGCTTAAAAAATCACAAAAAATTGAAATAAATGGTAATGAAACGGTAACAAAATGAATGAAAACGAAAACAAATTTTTTGCAAAAATTCACAAAAAACGGAAACAAACCAAAATGGACCCCCCTAAACGACAAACGAAACACCGTTTTTTTTAATTCGTGCCCATCTCTATAGTCTGGTTGTCTGTTCACATGGTGACCAACCAGATGTCTATGAGGAACCCATGGGCAGCTTGAAAAGAATCCTGAGATGACTTCCAGATCAATTGGGAGTGCGGAATAAGGGTGAGATTTGTTAATCTCCCTCTTTCCAGAACTGGGTTTGGCCAGGGCTTGCGATGGTGGCTTCCTGGAACACAGGTCCCAGAGTGTCCACAGATGCCAGGCAGGTAGCATCCAAAATGTAGGGATTGTCTAAGGTTCTGCTCAGAGCCATCACTCTCCATCTTCAGATTCCGTTGATGTACCACCACCTTTTAGGGTGAGTCCTGTTCTTCCCTCCTCTGACACTTTCACATTCCCTTTGTCCACACAAATGGGACTGTTGCTCTTATTTCTGTACCCGAGGATGTCCTGACACAAGGGTACAGCATCCTTTCCAACGTGTGCCATTTCTCTATTCCAGCTTTGCATCTGGAACTAGCTGGAGGTCTATCTGTCTGGCCCGCTTTTTTTTTAGGGCTGGGTCTATAGGGGCACACTTGAGATGCTTTTGCTTTGACTCTGGAGTAAGTGTCTTAAATGAACGCTGGCTTCAATTAGCAATTTTGTAATCAACGGATGCTGAGAAATACCGATTAATCTCAATGATGGCATAATTATAGTGCAATTGGACGCTCTACTAACTGAAGAAGGGCATGAATCAGATTATCAGAGTGAAGCGAGAGATGCGGCATTAGCTGTTTTCTGTGCCAGAGTTAGGATTCCATACAACTTGCTCATCAAAATCTTAGGGAAATTGAACTTGGGTACATGCTACATATGTTAAAACTGATCATGATACAGAAACGAGGAGGAAAGGCTGAGGGTATTCATTGGCCATCACTGATAAGGATGAGGAAAAAAGTGTAAGAAATGACAAAAGGCAGACACCAAAGTAGGAACACGGTTATCTTGATTGACATGGTTGACAAGTAAGAGCAACTGGGAAGGAAGTGCAACCGACAGAAAGAGAATGTCCACCCTATTCCCTCTGGAGACTCACCTATCTGGAGTGTGACCATGAGCCTACGTTGCATCACCACAGTGCCTTGACAATATCCTTTGGCATTTGTATTTGTAGGTTCAGCTCAGGTTTGTCAAGGGCTATCCAGTCAGCTTGGCAAGGCCATTCCCCTAAAACATAACCAAAAACATAAGAAATGTGGTGTTCTTGCTTCATCACAAGGGTCCAAATCCTAGCAGAGGAAGCCTCAATGGAAGAGGTCTACAGAATGAATGAGGAGTTGCCAAGTCAACTCCTCCATGCCTTCCTTGGATTCAGTGGGTGTACTCTAGTGTATGTTGTTGGGCGAAGCAATGGGGTTTTGGCCAAAGTCTCCTGAAAATGACAATGACAAGAATGACCAAGCTGGAACACAATTTTGCCAGCTCGTGCCTCAACCTCCTTTTCTCTGCAAACATTTCCATTTCCAAAATGGAACAATATTTCAGTTTTGGGAGGTGCCCTTGCAACCTTTGATGAAAGGGTTTATGGAATATGCCCTGTTAACAGTTTATCAGCCAGCGTGGTTTATTTGGTGTGTGGTTGTGTATGTCTGTGTTAGAGAGAGAGAGAGAGAGAGAGAGAGAGAGAGAGAGAGAGAGAGAGAGAGAGAGAGAGAGAGAGAGAGAGAGAGAGAGAGATTGTGACAATGAAGTGGTCAGAAGTGAAGCCGAGTGCTTAATCTAATGACTGTATTAATTATCTGAGCATAACACCCAATTTATTCAAAATTGTTTATCTTGAAAAACAAGATTGCCAGGGGAACCGGGAAGTCCCTGAGCTGCCTTGTTTCCGGTGGCAATCTGCTAAAAGCAGCAAATTACATTCAAATTACATATCAACCAATATTAGTATTAATTGTAAACTAACCTCAGCTCACTTAATTGTGGGTATAATGAAGTATTACAATTAGCCATAATATATTATTTAACTAAGAAATATCAATATTATTTAGAGCAGGTGCCAGTTATGGTAGGCCACGCACATACAAAGGGGGAGGGGGGAGAGAGAAGCATCTCAATTAGGCATCTCATTTGGGCGAACGCTAAATAGGGACCGTTTTTCAAGACACTCATTGTTTATTTATTTATTTATTCTTGTACTTATTGGCTACCCAATTTTCCCATAGGGAACTCTGGGCGGTGTACAACATGCTACCAATACAGCAACTGCCCAACTACAACCCCATAACATACCCAAACAGAAAAAAACAATTAAAAAGACATAATAATGTTATGTTAAATGTGGATTATGTCTGGTAAATGTGGATTAAGACCCCCCCCCGAGCTGTCAAGATTAGGGAGTGAGCAACGTCCAGAACAGTGCTTCATGTTTCCTTAAATTCAGGATGAATTTAAACACTTAAAATAAATCTACACCCCACCCCACCCAGTCTCTTTAAAGCGTTCTCTGACCAAGCCCGTCTGAATATTGAAATCTGTAGCCTGGAATCCAGAGGCAAAATTATTAACAATGATATATGAAATTAAAGGCCGGTGCATTCCCTTCCTGCTGCATTCCCGTTGTAGTGTGTTCAACTACAGGTCCCATTGCCCCCAGAAAGAACAGACAAGGAGAGGGTTGGTTGGGGATGATGGGGCATATATGGAAGGCACCAAGGTCAGGAAAGTCTACGTGGTACAGCACTCCCCACCCTTGATGCTGCTTTCTGGGATATATAGATAAGACAAGGGGGTTGATTTTATATTGGATACAGTAGATAAGAGAGAACAGCAAAAATCCCAAAAATCTGCTGGTTTGTGACAGTAGCTTGCTTTACGGCTGCTGTTTGAGACAATAGCTTGCTTTACAGCTGCTGAATTATTTATTTAATTTTTTTCCTCTGCCAACTGTGAATGACTGAATCAGTGGATAATGAATAAGTGGATACGTGGGTCCTACTGTATTTAACTGACATTAATCATTATGTAGCCAAGGTAATGCAGTTAACATCAGCCTTAGTTCCTGTTTATCAATTGTAAATCTTCTTGCAAACTCTTGTTAAAAGGCTCTTGATGGTTTTCCACTGAATATGGAATTTGGAACTAGAGATAAGAGCTAATACAGCTCCCTGTGCTTTTTGCTCCAATTAAAAATTCTGGGGTGAAAGTCACAACTTTTAAAAAAATTCTGTTTTGTGCCACTTCAGCCCTTGCCACTACAAGGAAGACATGAGTTAGATACTCAGGGAACACATACTGTAATTTTTTTTATTTTAGAGTATTTTTACCCCACCGTTCCCCTTGGAAAAAAGACCCCCAGGTGGCTTAGAACAAGGTAATTTCAAGTATTGAGAACAAGGAATTGAGGGACATACAGCATTGATTAACAGTTATCACAGATGTGTGATCATATATCACATAGTGATATATCATATTACTGTGCGATGAGTCAGATGGATTTGGGGTATTCCATGACATCACTGAGGCAAATGCTGAGTACAGTCAATGCTGCTTGGACTGCAAGTGATTGGAACCAATCAGGTTCCATGACAGTGAATGGGATGGTTTACAGATGTCATAGAACCAATCCAATTTGGCTATGTGATGATGTTACTGAGAGCAGATGGTGTCAAATGGGGGGGGTGGCAGCAAGAGAGGACAATGCAATGGTTTGTTGCTGTTGGTTGTTTGGTTGGTTAGTTGAAGATCTCCATTGACTGTTTGGTTGTTTGGTTGTTTGGTTGGTTAGTTGAAGATCTCCATTGACTGTTTGGTTGTTTGGTTGTTTGGTTGGTTAGTTGAAGATCTCCATTGACTGTTTGGTTGTTTGGTTGTTTGGTTGGTTAGTTGAAGATCTCCATTGACTGTTTGGTTGTTTGGTTGTTTGGTTGGTTAGTTGAAGATCTCCATTGACTGTTTGGTTGTTTGGTTGTTTGGTTGGTTAGTTGAAGATCTCCATTGACTGTTTGGTTGTTTGGTTGTTTGGTTGGTTAGTTGAAGATCTCCATTGACTGCCCATCAAAGCCTGTGATGGAAGTTCACAAATATTGAAAACAAAGACCAGACAACCACATCACACAGAACAACATCACAAATGTTACTACAGAATCAGTCAAAACAGACGGGATGGAATCAAGTTGTTACAATATTAGAATGTTAAAATATTTACAAGATGCAAAGATGTAGGGGGAAATTCTGAACAGCAGAAATAGGAACCAAAACGAGAATGCCGGCCAAAATAAAAAAGATGCCCGGGTGATATTCCTAAATATCTGTCTAAATATAGAAGCGGTGAAGGTGGTTTTTTTTTAAACATTTAAGATTGAAAACCATTCAGTGGTTTTGGATTGCCATGACTTGGTTAAGTAGAAACCGTGGGTGTCTTTACTCATGCTCTAGTCAACACCATTAACAACAAAGTGCTTAGCCACAATTATATTGTGACACAGGGGCAAGGCAAGGAAAATGCACACGCTACAAAGGAAGGGTGAGCACAGGGAGTACACACAACCCCAATTATAATAAACCTCAGGCATATTCTTGATTGCCTCTGATGATCAGGAGAACTACTTGCACATGGAACTAGCAGAATCCTGTGATACCCAAAAGATTTCACTTCTTCATGGCAAAGACACCCACACCTCCCGCAAAGCAAGCTCCGACTGCAATTAATCCATCGGTCGTAAGGTGTCACTGGGCTCTTTTTGTCATCTTTGCTACAAGCACACACACAGCCCATCCGAGAAGTACAGACTCAGAGTGTCAAAGCAAGCAGATGATCTGCAGAAGGAACGGCAGATCGAAGCAGACAGTGAATTGTAGTCCAAATTTGCACCACGGAGAAGGCGGCAGCCTAGAGTGATGGAACTTTTCTCGGTGCACATTTCAGATCATTTCTGCACACTACCATTATGTGCCTAATTAAAATTAAGAAATTAGAACACAGTTAAAAGGAGTAATATTTTGCTCACAGCTAATTTCATTAAAGTATTAATGAACAGGACTCGTTTTATAGCTGGAGGGCAGCTATTTGCTGCAAAAGAGCCTCCATGCTAACTAATTTATTCATGCATGAAAAACAACCCAATGAGAAATGAGCGAGCCGGGAACTTCTGGTCCTAATTAAAATATTTAAAACACCACGTCTCTTCTGTTGCCATCTAGCCAAATACCTAAGCTAGGAGCCAGCATGGAGCCAATTAACATGGAAGACGCAAACACACAACACCCACAGATTCTGATTAAAGCGCACATTAGCGTAGCACACGATATATTGTTGAGCACATGTATGTAAATGTTTAATTAACCCATGTCTAAATCGCTGCAATAGGCAAGGAAGGAAGCTTTAATTCCTGCAAAGGGAGGCAATGGAAATGCACGCTAAGATCATTTTGAAAAAATTGCCAGGACTTTACTGAAGACATCCTTGGGACTTGTTTTACACACACACACACACACACACACACACACACACACACACACACACACACCTCACTGAAGGATTTTGTTGTTGTTATTGTGTTGGGTGGAGAAGAAAAAGGTTTCCTTCAGAGCTCAGCCGTCAACGGCAAGCTTGCCTGTTGCCAGAGGCGAGAGAGAGGTGTGTATCGTGCTGGATTTTGCCCCTAGTAATACAGTATTGTTCATTAATAATTGAAGGCAGCACCAAGGCCGAACCCAGTTGTCAATCTCCCTGTGCCAAGAACACAGACTCGGAATGTCTTCTACGGGACCACCCAAGAGCTTTCGTGTGTTTCTGCATGGCGTATATATTGCGGCGGCGGGGGGGGGGGAGGAGGTGATGCACCCCTAGGGACACTTGCCACAAGGAAATAAAAAAGAGTGCCGGAGAACAAAACTTGATAATTTAAACAGAAAACAGAATTGGGAGCACGCATGCACAAAACTTTACTTCAGACAGAGATGAGAAAGCCGCAAAGTTCAAGGAGATGTTTCGGAGCTTGACAAAAATTCTTCTTACATTTGTTCCCTCATCGGTCCTTCCATCTGGAAAGGGGGGGGGGGAGAAGGCGTTCAATTCCATTTGATTTTTTTTCCGGGTTAATAGTAAGGTATTCCACCAAGAACTTCCTTTTCAGCTGAGGACTTTTTCCTGTGCCTTGTTTTGGTCCTCTTGAAGTTTGAAGAAGCAGAGAAGAGAAACCATCAGGGCCTGCAGTGGTAGTGCTGGTGGACGAACTTGTAGCATTGGTTGATGAACTCAACTTTGACCGCCTTCTGAATCAAGCACCAATAAAAGACAGCAACTATGGGATCAGTGGGTCACCAAAGGAATGGCAGATCCATCCTTGTTCAATTCAAACCTTACCAGAGGTGACAGCTTTTCACAGGACAAGGGGTTGAGCGTATGCTACTGGGGCGTGTTGACGTGTTGACTGAAACATGGTCACTTTTATTTTAAGAGGAGGGAAGAGCTCCATACAGTTGTTTTGAATCATTTATGGTCTACGTGTAGGATCGACTTTGGGAAATCTGAAATCCAAAGTCCGTAGGAGATTAATTCTTTTGTTAAGCCAATTAAAACAGGGATGGTTGTGCCTGGACAAGGAATGTGGTTAGTGCCACAGAAAAGCTTTTGGGGTCACAAGATTCCCTTCATCAGACAAGCTGTACCAAAGCAGAGAGAGAGAGAGAGAGAGAGAGAGAGAGAGAGAGAGAGAGAGAGAGAGAGAGAGAGAGAGAGAGAGAGAGAGAGAGAGAGAGAGAGAGAGAGAGAGAGAGAGAGAGATTTGGGGCATAAGGAAAGACTTGATTGTGAAGTCTATACATTTTGGTCTTGATTTTAAAGATTCTGTTCTACAGGAGATGCTTCCTCACTCTTCCAACTCACCAGGGCCACCTTGAATCAAACACCAACCCATGATTATGTGAAGACAGCTACTGGGAGCTTCGCTTCTGTCCTCCCCATTCATTTCATTCCAGGGACGTTGTCTGAGTTCCCGAATGCTCTGGAGAACGGAGGAAGCAAACGCGACGTGGCTGGGAGAGATGGAACAAGGGAGCTCTGAGGCCCAGAAACGAGAATATGCAAGTCAGATGAAGCTGTGAAAGGCACGGGGAAAGAAAAAGGAAAAAAAAACTTGCATCGCTCTGAGGAGCTCCTGGAATGAAGTTATAAGGCAGGGGAAATGACAAAAGATTGATGACAGGGGAAGACGTGGGATGGAGTGGAAGTCTGGGGGACAGGAAAGCACTGGATGCGAGGCTTGCAGAGGAAGAAAGAGAGAAGCAGGGCCGAAAAAAGGAGACAGCTCAAGAATTCATGGAGTTGTGAGAGCCGTCAGAGGCAAGGGAACTTTCCAAGAAGAGAGGAGAATTTCAAAAGTGACAAGAGAGAAGAGGGAGAACCACAGGGGTGTATTTTTTATTTTTGATCAGGTTATCGGCTCCTTGGGAACCTTCTTCAGTCTGGCATCATCTCTCTCCTTGTGATGGAATGAGCAGCAGTGAGGTGATGCAATGAGGTCCAGGCACTGCTTCTTCTTGGCCTAAATCCAGTCGCTAGCTTCACCCCCAACAGACCCGCTGAACCCACTACTGAGCCATCAAGCCAACACCCAAGCCAGGCATGTCCAAAGTCAGGCCCGCGGGCCAAATGCAGCCCATTTTCAAATTCTGAGCGGCCCATGGCCTCTTCTGCCCACCGGCTCAGCCTGTCACTCATCCCCCACCAGCTTGCCCCTCCCCATGCTGGGTGGAGACGTCAGCATGCATTTTTATGGTTTGCCTGAACTATGGTTTGCCTGAAACTAGCCAAGAGGCTCGTTGGCTGGGTGCCATCTTGTACCATGATGCTATCTTGGTCCCAGCAGTGTTATTGTATCATATCTATATCAGTTATTCCCCCACATATTTCATTGATCCAAGGGGAGGGGGGAGCAAAAAGCAAAGTGTGCTACTTAAATACCAACCCGCTCCACTTAAAGCTCTCTCCGCACAGTTTGCAAGTTTTAATTATGCAGGCTACAAATTGCCCCCACCCACCGAGCGAGCTGTGTACTCATTTTACTGACCTTGGAAGAAGGGAAGGCTGAGTGAACCTGGAGCCGACTGCCTGGGAAACAGCCATGGGAAACCTTGACCTTGACCCTTTCCCCTCACATGAGGAGCTGTGCGTAGCACACTCCATCGGAAGCCTCGAAGACAAGGTGACGATATAAGAGAATTAAAGGTGACAGAATTAAAGCGAAGGCTTGCTGCGTCCATGATGACAAACCCAACATATGGTTACATCTTGGTGTCCTTGACAGCTTTGTGTGTTTGTGTGTGTGTATGTGTGTGTGTATCCATTTGGGTGCAGCCTGAATAGAGATAGAGATAGAGATAGAGATAGAGATAGAGAGATATATCAGACTGGATCCAGGTATTTGTAATTCAGAAGCCCCAATTTAATCAAAGAGTCTTTGACTGTTTATTTTGAAAAGCCAACAGAGTGCTTGGGATGGCAAAGAAGTCAACATAAATAGCACCCACCCACCCCAAGCCTGCACATTGGGTGCTACTGTTATTTATTACTGGTGCACTGCTAATTTCCAAGACAGCCAGCTGCCCTTTGAATTACAAACAGATTTATTTTCCCTTGTTTTTTGTTGTTTTTGTTGTTTTTGTTTTTTTTGTTTTTTGTTTTCCTTTGTTTTGAGGTATTTTGTTTTGTTTAGAGCACCTCCTGTACATAGCAGACCCATTACTGACAACGTTCTCCCTGCAGGAAAGAAAGAAAGAAAGAAAGAAAGAAAGAAAGAAAGAAAGAAAGAAAGAAAGAAAGAAAGAAAGAAAGAAAGAAAGAAAGAAAGAAAGAAAGAAAGAAAGAAAGAAAGAAAGAAATGGTGTATTTGTAGCTTCATCTCTCCAACATCTCTTCTTGGCTGTAATTTCATGAGACGGAAATTACACCCAAGGAGTGCCGAAGGTAAGAGGGTCCAGGCAGCCGTTTCATCCTCCCCTTTGCTGCCTCCCTAGTTTGTCTCATCCATCCGGGATGCTTCTCATGGCCTGTAGCAAGCCTTTTTGAGTTCTCTGCCTCTCCTTTTTAAAGACACATCTGGATAGAGATGGATGACACGAGTAATCTCCTTATCTTCCTTCCCCATCACCAATAATAGTGACAGCCTGCCTAATTAGGCCTAATAAAGCCGCAGCCCCAACGAGTGGCGCAGCAGCGATCTAAGGGAAAGATGGCATTGACCCACAGAAGAAGAAGGACTTAAAAAAACAGGTGCCGCCTCCAGGCGGCTGGAGTAGCGCTTTATCTCCGGCACAGTGCAGTGAGCGAGCGCTGTATTGATATGCAAGGACCATGTTTTTCTCTTCAATTCTTAGATCAAGTACTGGGGGGGGGAGAGAAAATCCCTCCCTCCTTTAATCAAAAGGGGGCGGGTAGGAAGAGACACTCACAGTTTTTTTTTTCTACAGCCCCACATTCAAAGCGGGAAGTCATTTCTGAACATGTCTCTCTGTATTCTATTTTATAATTTCACTTACAGCTATTTCTTTGAATCTCCGACATTTCTTTGTTAGGAAGGGAAATCAAAAATTCTTCAGAAGGAAAATGCACAGGTTTGTAGACACACACACACAGACACACAGACACACACACACACACACACACACACACACACACACACACACACACACACACACACACACACACACACACACACACACACACACACACACACACACACACACACACTTTTCTCTCTGCCCCGCTGCTTCTAAGTTAGTGTTCCAGTGTGAGAAGGGGGGGGGGGGTGGGGGTTGTGGTGGTTGTTTGAGCTGGAAGGAGCTCGTGTGGTGTGTACGAGTGGGGGGGGGGCTCCTTAAGCAATTATTAGTGCAGAGTGTTTGACTCTCTCCTATTCTTCACCACCCAACATTAAAGAAAGGGGGAAAAGAGGACACCGAAAGAATAGACAGGCATCTCAGCAAAATTAGCAGGCAGCACTGGAAATTTAGGGAGGGAAGGGAACTGGTCTAGTCTATTTCTATTTAGTTTTTCAAGTGTCTTTTTTGGTGGGGAAGGGGGAGAGGAAGGAATAATAATAATAATAATAATAATAATAATAATAATAATAATAATAATAATAATAATAATAATAATAATAATAATAATAATAATAATAATAATAATATCCTTACTTTTTTGGGCCTTGTTCAGAACCTCTCCTATCCAGAATTCTACAGGGAGCGAAAAACAAGGACACAATAGATAACAGGACTTTCATTACAAAGATTATTGTCCATTCCCCCCCCCCCCCCGGATGGTCCAGAAAGATCCAATAGTTTTATTTGGGGTAGAGGAAAGGGTTCTTGAAGAAGACTTTATCACACCCTTTTCTAATAAAGAGGTTTTATATAATCTGACACTACAGAAAGGACACACACCGACGCAACGTCAACTGCCTGATGAACTCGCTGAACCTTTGCCCACTGCAGAGTCCTAAATCCCAGTAAGCAAAATGCCCGAGATCTGCCCTTTGGCACATTTGATCCCATCGTTCCCAGGGAGGCCTGCTCCACCCAGGAAGTCAGGACATCCTGAGATGCCACCTGGACATCTCTTGAAGGCAAGGAAGGTTGAGCGCTTGTTGTTGTTGTTCAGTCGTTCAGTCGTGTCCGACTCTTTGTGACCCCATGGACCAGAGCTCGCCAGCCCTTCCTATCCTCCACTGCCTCCCGGAGTTTTGTCAAATTCATTTTGGTTGCATCGATGACACCGTCCAACCATCTCATTCTCTGCCATCCTCTTTTCCTTTTGCCTTCGATTTTTCCCAGCATCAGGGCCTTTTCCAGGGAGTCCTCTCTTCTCATGAGGTGGCCAGTACTGGAGCCTCAGCTTCAAAATCTGTCCTTCCAGTGAACATTCGGGGTCGATTTCTTTCAGAATTGATAGGTTTGATCTCCTTGCAGTCCAGGGGACTCTCAAGACTCTCCTCCAGCACCACAGCTCAAAAGCATCAATTCTGCGGCAATCAGCCTTCTTTATAGTCCAGCTCTCACGAGCGGGTGGGTTGGGGTGGGAATAGAAGACATTTCTGGGAAAATAAATTATCCAGGAAGACTGCAGGGAAAAGGGTGAAAAACGGGAATTTCCCGGACAATACGGGAAACATGACAGGCATGCAATAAAGAGGAGTTGACGTGCTCCTCCACATCTATGAATGCCTTCATGTAGAAGAAGGGAAATGAACCACAACTGCTCCCTCTGCAGAGGAATGACCATACGGCACCGTTAGAGATGGGCACGAAATGAACAATTTTTCATTTTCGTTTCCGTTTTTTCATTTCGTTATGTAACGAAACGACAAACGAATTTTGTCTCTAAAATGAAACGAAACGAACAGAAACACCAGAAATTTTGTCATGCGTTTCGTTTCCGTTACTGCAATATGAGTGAATTGCTTAAAATCCTAAAAAAAACCCACAAAAAATGAAATAAATGGTAACAAAATGGTAACGAAATGAACAAAAACGAAAATGATTTTTTTTTTGCAAAAATTCACGAAAAACAGAAACGAAACGAAACGGACCCTCCAAATGACAAACGACAAACGAAATGCCATTTTTTTTATTCGTGCCCATCTCTAGGCACCGTTTTTTGGCTGAGCCATGGGGCTTGTTGACCAAAAAGTTGGTAGTTCAAAACTACACAACAGGGTGAACTCTTGGTGCTGAGATGCCACCTGGACATCTCTTGACGGCAAGGAAGGGATACCCTTTGCAAAGCGAAGGAACGAGTACAACCACCACACCAGGTAATTGGGGAGTTTTGCCAGAATCCTTGCTAGAAATTTAGGGATGTGGGCTGGTTATCAGGAGGTCTTGCGGATCTTAAGCTAATAAAGCAGAGGTCGATGGGATGGGAAAAGAAGCAGGCAGATGGCAGGGAATCTCTCCGATCAGCAAAGGGAGCACATGCTCCAGAAGCTTGTTTTCTTTGTAAAACAAAAACAAAAAACAAACCAACTCTGGGGTCTCCTTCGCGGTGACACTGGTGGTGAAATCAAAGATTTCTCTCTGGCCCAGCCTTCCACCACTGCTTCTTTGAGAAAGCAAATTCTGCCTGCTGTCGAATGCAAGGAAAGGGCATGTTTATATGTATTTCCCAGGTTCATCTGGATGCCGCTACATAAATTAGCCTAATACTGATGTCAAGGCAGTGGTTCCTCTCCCTTGCACTTTCTCGGAGAGCATCTGCTGCCTCAGCTCTGCGAAGGTGGTGTAAAACGGCAATAAACTGAAATCAAACTCTTAACCCTAAATGAAGTGAAATAATGCAATCTGCGGAAACTCAGCTGGCTTGGGGCTGTTATTATTATTTTCTAGGAAGGAGCCGGAGCGGTGCGATGGTGGCCACCGTGAAAACCTCCTTTTGCTGGCATCGTTGGATGCTGCATAGACAACCGTGTCTGCTTCTGATAAGTGCGTCACAAAAGGCAGGGCTAGCGGGCCCTATCCACTTCTCTCTGCCCTCATAGCCCCATGGCCCGGTTGTGTGTTGCAGACAAGAGGTGTGCAAGGGTCAGCTTGAATGGCCAAGGGCCTGAAAGCGTCAGGGATGGCTGCGATTACAGTTCCCATCATCCTTGCCCACTGCCCTTCATGGAGGGGGAAGTCAGAGTTTGTCATTCAGCTTATGGAGTTGGTTTGGTCAATTTTTTGTATTTGTCCACTCACTGCTGTCCGCTTTAAATACTGTTTTGTAATCCTGTAAGCTCCCATGGGCAAACTCCCCTTTAAAAAAAAAAAGGAGAAAGGTGTGGGGGGTAGAAATATTTTAAATAACTAAGTAAACATTTGCTGAGCCAAAGCTTGAGGAAGAAGCAGAGAAGAAAGTTTCCGATTTGTGTGCTCAGTAGCGATCGACACATTTCCTGTTTTCATCCATCTCCTTGACTTGTCAAAATGTTAAATCTCTCCCCACCCCCCAATGCCATCTTCTTTTTGCAGGCACCCTCCCCAGTCTCCATAACAGAGCATAAGATGACACTGGCCAGATCAGTTCAGTCCTTGGAAAACCACGTGTGGATTGTATCCCTGGATGACCTTGGAAACCAGAAGTCTGGTCCCTAGCGAATCGCCATGTTTCCAGCAGGTGAGTTGGCCACAGGGTTGAGCATGGGCGGGCAGGCGGGTGGGTGGGAAAGAGGGATGGTGTGTGAGTAAACAGAAAATGCTAGCCTTAGCAGATTCAGGGGTGCATTTGCGCATGCAACCATTAAGTTATCTCTCGGTTATTTATCTCTTCGGCTTGTTATTAGCTGTGTGGAGAATATTATTCTAATTATGTCAGCCCAATCAGCAGTATTGCCTGTCCAGCCTCATTTGCATTAGCTGCCGCGTTGTCTTTCACACTGTGATACTAATTCAATGAGACATCGAACATTTAAATCGACCCGGGATGCCGAGGTCAGGCTGTTTTGCCCTTCCACTCTATTAGCCCTTGAGTGTAATTGTGTTTGTCACTCGCCGCGTGACTAATAGAATCGAGGTGACCATCAGAGCACAAACGAGCAACGCGTTAATATATCATTTTGTTCTATAATACCAATATGTGTTTATTCAGGGGCTGTGTTAGCCAAGTTGAAACATTCACTTGAAGACCGGAAACTCCGACGCACAAGCGAGGGAGCAAGCGGGTGCTCATGCAATTATGCTCCCTGCCATAGATTCTGGACTAAGTGAGAGAAATGGAAGAAGCGTTTGAAGCAAGCAGGGTGATTGCCAGGCCGAGACTTCATCTGGACTTTGGAGGAGGAGGTGGAAGAGAAGGCCGGAGATAAGATTACCTTAAAAAAATGGTGCCAAGAAATTCCTATGCTGCAAATTCAAAGTAGCCAAAAACAGCTACAGAAATTACTACTACTACTACTACTACTACTACTACTACTACTACTACTACTACTACTACCAGCAGCAGGCACAGTTGCCTATGCAGCATCCAACAATGCCAGCAAAGGGACTACGGTAGTAGTAGTAGTAGTAGTAGTAGTAGTAGTAGTAGTAGTAGTAGTAGTAGTAGTAGTAGTAGTCCCTTTGCTGGCTTTGCTGGATGCTGCATAGGCAACTGTGTCTTCTGCTGCTGCTGCTGCTGCTGCTGCTGCTGCTGCTGCTGCTACTACTACTACTACTACTACTACTACTACTACTACTACTACTACTAGTAGTAGTAGTAGTAGTAGTAGTAGTAGTAGTAGTAGTAGTAGTAGCAGCAGCAGCAGCAGCAGCAGCAGCTCCAAGCTCCATTTGGGCCCATCTCTCCTCTGGCTTCCCTCCTCCCCAATCACCTTCCTTTGAAAGCAATTTGTCCTAATCCATGCATAAATAAAGCCTATTTATTTATGCATCATGATTTCATTTGGCAGCCCAGCAGGTCTTTGGCACTCAAAATCCCCACCTCCTTTGATGGGCACTTACTTGGAGGCAGCGCCCCATCTTCCCTGCCCCGCCTCCTTCAGGGACTGCCTCCAATTGGGCACCCACCAGAGGAGGCGGAGCTTCGAAGCCTCGAAACCTATTCGACCACTCAACGAACCATCAAGAACTGCCCAACTAGAGGTTCACGCCCATCTAGACCCCTCCAACAGGTGTGACCCAAATGTGGTCAATTTCCCTGTGTGATCACATCCTCAGGTCTAATTCTTCTCCTCCAAAGCGTAAGTTTCTGACGTTTGAATCTATAATTGCTTGTCGTTCTGTTTCCCTTCATTTATTTATTGTCCAAATTTGAGACACGGCATATTCCGCTCTCTCTCTCTCTCTCTTTCATGCTCTCCCCTCCCCCTCGGAGTGTGTGTTCTGTGTGCAGATGAGCAGTGCACACAGAGTGTCAACACATTGTGTAGTTTGTTTGCCAAAGTATTCGCAGTAATTAAGCCCCAGTGTATTCGCTGCATCCTCATGTGACCAGTCCTTTCATTTGATGCATCAAAAGAGTACATAGATATTTTGCTTTTAAGAAGCCTCTAGCTAACGAAAAACAAACTGGCGCATTCAGACAGAGGACGTCTGGGCTTCCCTGTGCAATAAAACACAATGACATTCTTAATGCAAGGCTGTGAGTGTGTATACTCCCCACCCTGCTTGTGCTGTAGTCTCTCTGTTTCTTTTTCCCCCCCTCTGTTTTGTTTCTCAATGATTCTTGGTCTACAGCAGGACATCTCAAGACCACCGAGAACGATATTCTTCTACCTCAGGCCTGCATTCGATGTCATGTTGTATCAAGCTCATGACAGAAAAAGAAAAGTTTGTTCTAACACCAGGGACAGCTTGCACACACTGGACATCCAAGGCAGAACAGGTCAGGATTTAGTTAATTCCAGTTAGATATCCCACGAGCGTCCAGAAAACTCACCTCTTTTTCAGTGAGGAATCACTACTAGAGGATAAAACATTTCAGTTATTACCCCCTGAACCTCAGTGGAATCCATCAATGTATACTTTAACCAAATTTCTGTCACCTTGTGGATTAAGCTCAGAGAGACCTTAATGAAGTTGTTTTCAGCATTCTGGCTGTGCCAGCTAACTCACTCCCAGGAGGATTTATATAGCCCCACAAAGTAACTTGTAGGGTTTTGCTTTGTGAATTTAGAAGGAGACAATAAAGGGACTTATTGGTTGAGGTCTTGGTGGTTGACCTACGTTGGTGCTTCCCTGGATTTCATGGGTTTTAAAAATTAACTTCCTAAGTTTTAGAAATGTGCAGAATAAAAGATTATGAAGACATCAATCTATGTGCCAGGGAAGGGGAAGTAACAGGTACCTGTCACTCCCAAACATTTGAGAACCCCTAGAGATAAAGCCAAGATTGAATCGATCGACTCTGGGTATGATCCAATGTGTAGCCTGCATCCTGTAATTAAACTGTAAACCGCCCAGAGACTACTTGAAGTGGCATGGGGCGGTATATAAGCAGAAGACTTTTGATTTCTTCTGGTGCCAAATATCAACAACTCTTTTGTTGGGGACCAGGAGAAGAATATAATATACTCACAAGGACCCTGTGGGGCCACAGCAGTTCCATCTTAACCTTCGCAGTATTCACATCCGAGGCATTGTTTTTCCTCTTACTACCAAGGAAGGGAGGTGGTTTTACTTGGGATATGGTTTTTGGGTACTTGAGTCTTCTACCACTTGCAGAAATGGTTTCTCGGGGAGTTTAGGCAAGAATCCTTTTGCTTGCTAGGCCAAGCTATTCTCCATTGTCTTTTAGGTATCCATTGTGGGCTGTCAAATTGTTTCTGACTTATGGTGACCCTTCCCAGAGTTAAACACAGGACAGGGTTAACTGCTAGAATCTGGGCAGCCCTTGTCTTATGCCACCCAGATTTACTAGCTAATGCCGCTCCCTGTTTCCTGTTTTTGAGCCCTGATTTTTATTTTACAGAATTTAGATGTGATGAAATGTGATGTGACATCACCGGATGTGACTTCAGATCATTGCATAGAGGTCCAATGCTCCAAAAGTCAGAAGAGCTGTGATGATGTCCAGCATCCATCAGGAGATGATGTCATTTCTAAAACCCATTCTTAGCACCACAGCCTTGATCAAGAGAGAGATTTCGGCTCGAGCGCATGGGACCTTGGTGGTTCCTTCGCTGGCTGCTGACAAGCATAAAAGACCCACTTCTTGCTGCTGATCATAATGGCTAATTTATTACAACAGAGCCAAGACTGACCTCTGTGTGTCCCAGCCCCTCCAGCCCCTCCATCACCTTCACACCTGCTCAAGCTAATTGTTAGAGCTGAGTATAAATGAAAACCAACTGGGCCAGTAAATGAATGGAAGCTGTTATGCGCAACCTGCACGCCGGTTGGCAGATGTTTATCAAGCTACATTTTTTATCACAGTTCCCTTGCTTTTATCAGAGTTCCCTTGAATCAAGCAAATACTTTGTGCCAACTAAGGCTGCTTTTACATGACCCCTAACCTCCGAGGCAAAGGGCTCCCAGATGCGGAGCTTAAAATTGTTTTCCCACCAGCTGCGGACTTTAAAAAAAAATTAAGTACGGTCATGCCCACCTAAGTGCGCCCCAGTGCATTTTACAAGTACCTGGTCTCCGGAGGTAAAAAAAAAATTCCGATGGGGATTATAAAGCTGTGGAAGCGCCCTAAGAAAACCAAGAAGCACATAGGTTTAAGGACTAATCCATTTGTTTGGCCTGCTTCCCTCTTAGGTTTTGAAAAGGAAAATTCCCTCCACGGAGCATTTCCAGCCCAAATGGAACCCAGCCAACACTGGAGTCAGCAGGCAAAGAGGAAGACCAATTGAGGGATGGACCAACTCAGTCAAGGAAGCCACCGCAAGAGCTGAGGGCACGTTTGTTGAGTGGCTCCGGGCTTCACTCAGGCCATTGAGTCCAGGCGGGAGCAACGTGGCAGAACAGGACAAACGCGTCAACGCAGGGAGTTGCCACCAGCAAACTTGGACCATTTGCACTGCCACTGAATTGGGCCAACAGAGAACCATCCTCATCAGGGTGTCAAGCAAGGGGGCGGGGGAGCCTCTCTTTCCTACCCAAAAGGGGGAGAAAGAGGCAGGTGGCACGAGGATCCCTGCCATCCACGGTGCCATCCGCCGAGCGATTGCAAGTCAAGGGGCGCTCTCCGAGGGTGCCTCTTTCTCCTCCTCCTCGCTCTGTTCTGTGCGAGCTCCTGGTGGCCGCCACTCCTTTAACAATATTTATAATGAAGGAGCCGCCTTGGAAATGTCAAGGCTGATTATTCATAAAAGCTCCTCCTGCCCGGCGCTTCCCTTAGGCACACTGTCGAGGTACCTGATTCCCAATTCTCAAACACAAAAGTGACGAGAGCTTGAAAGCCCCGCTGACTAATAAAGTTTGCATATCCCTGAGAACAAGAGCGCCACAATCAAGAAGAAAAGGAATGGCGAGATTAAACAAAAGCAGCCCGCTCTGAGAGGAAATAATAAAAATTTCAGGAGGCACGAACTAAGTGGGTTTCAGCTCCCTTTCTGCCTTGCCGTCGTCATCTTCTTCTTCTTCTTCTTCTTCTTCTTCTTCTTCTTCTTCTTCTTCTTCTTCTTCTTCTTCTTCTTCTTCTTCTTCTTCTTCTCTTTCTTTCTTTCTCTCTCTCTTTTGGCACCAGTTCATTTACATTTCACTGTATCCAAAAGAAATGTCTGTCCATTTTTATCTCTTGAGTTCAACATCAAAGGGTATTAAACATCCAGGTACTTAAATCAGAGTTTTAGTAACACAGGAAGAGAACCTCATGTCCTGAGTTAAAAGACTTCCAACTTAATACATGCTTCTGAGATACACACATACAACACACACAGACACACACACACACAGAGACACACACACACACACACACACACACACACACACAGAGATGGAAGGAGGGAGGGAGGGAGAGAGAGAAACACAATTCAAGAAGACCCAGGTCATTTCTTGACTCCGTATTTATTTTCCGAAATGCATACAATGTGTTGCAGTATCAGCTCAAGAGGTAGCGATATTCCCCCGATATAAAGATTCATTTGTATCTGATGTTAGTTGTGGTTGTAGGCTAAACTGTTCAAGAACTAGGTCTGCTTCATGTCGCAGCCCTCTGGAAGCTGGCTGGCCTTGCCCACAGCTTGGATTACTGTAACGTGCTGTGCGTGGGGCGGCCCTTGGAGGCTGTATAGAACCTTCTGCTCATTCAAAAGGCCGCGACTCTATTCTTGTGCTGAGGACTGCTGCAGAAAAGATGGAAAGCGCCAGTTAAAACAGCTTCTCAAATTGTAAACTAGATTGTCTTTTAGGCCTATGAACTATGCTAGTAGTTTTTTTTTTCTTGGTCCGCCATCTGTCTACATGCACCTTTTTTATTGTGTTTTAAATTATTTTATTATTGTTCATATGCTGTATTTAATTGTTACAATTTGTATGTTGTGAACCACGCTGAGTTCCTTCGGGAAGACGGGCGGTATATAAGCCTTAAAATAAATAAATAAAAATAAAATAGTATTCAGAAAAATGTCCCCAGCTCAAAGCTGCTATGCTGTGCCTTGCATTTAAATCGAGGCACATGTGACTTACATTGCATATTCCCTTTAAAATAAAATAAATATTCTGGGCTGTTTTTGCTAGGCAGGCCTGCTCCCATCTGAATACCTCTTGCACAAACTACATCTGTTCCCTAACTGTTCGATCTCAATAAACACACTTAAAGTAATCAATTGGAGTTTAATGTGCAATTACTGTCGTATTAAATCTAAACGGACTGCCGTGCGCCTTCAGTGGCTCGACTCTGTTCCTCCACATCCAAAGTCCAAGGAGACGTGGAGAATTTGAGCTGAACCTGGAAGCAACGAGGAAGCTGGTCTCGCTTTTAGGTTTTATTCCTTTCCTCCAGTTCTGGCTTTTTCTTCCATCATGGCAGCTTGAACAAAGAGGCTGGTAGGACATTTCTCAAAACATTCAAGGGACATCATCGATTTACAGGAACCCAAATGATATCCAGATGTCATCTATTCTGACTTTTGGTCCTGTTAAGCTTCTTGTAGTGAAGATTGGGTGGATCATGGAGGGCGTAACCCAAAACTTCTCCCTTTTTGCTTTTTTTATATGAGCCCAGATTTCTCCAGTCTGTCATCAGGACTAGTAGAGATGAGCACGAACGGGCAAGAGCTAAAAAAAACCCCACAAGGACTAGAAACTCCCCCCCCCCCATGAATCCCAAGCAAAGGATAAAGTTTTTGAGGAGCAGAATTCGGCGCTGAGGTCCTTCAAAGTGTTCTTGCAGAGGGGTTGGAGGCAACACATTTGTTCAAGCCAACATGGCTCGAATTTCCCCGAACGGAGAAACATAACAATGCATTTCGACAAGGTTTTGGCTGGTAAGCATCTCCTACTGTGTTTAATGGCATTTGCGTCCCAGTAAGTATTTCAGGATTATAGCCACGGGCTTCTGAATCCATGTGCAAACAAGCCTACCTCAATCATTAGCAGCAGCAGAAGGAAAAATTAGCAGAAATTTCCACTCCGTTGTGTAAAAGGAGATGTTTTCTAAAACAACTGCACCTTGCCATTAGTTTGAACTGCCTCTCTCTCACACATTCACGCATCGCCTCCACCCTCTTACCTACACAGGCACCTGCTTCTCTCTCTCAACTGTCCGGGTTTTACTTTCTTGCCTAGAGCACCAAAACCTGACACTCTTCCCTTTGTGTTATTTCGAGCACGATAAGGCTCCTCTGCCCCCACTGTGTCCCCACAACACCCACCCACCCTTTGTGGGAGAGCTGTAGGCCACAGTGAGCTGTTCCTTTGCTGCTCGGTCCCATTTGCATAGCCACAGGCCTCCCGAGGCAAGAGAGACATTGGTGTGGGGAGTGCAGCGAAAAAGCCCAGCCTGCCCTGGAGATATTCCATGCTCCCCTCATGCACGTTCAGAGGAGGGTGAAGGTCGGGAGCCCCATTAACCAGCTGGTGTTCAGCTTTTCCCTGTAGCTCTGAAACACCTTCAAGAAAAAACACCCTATGGTTCGCGAGTACGACACCATCACGGGCCCTGCAGCAGCGATATGATGAGGCTCCCTTAGATGGTGGATTTGTCTCACGCATGTTTGGTTTCCTGTATGTTCTACCAGGATCTGCTCTCTAGGAAGCAGGTCACTGCGGCATTGAAAATCACTACGTTATACACCCCTTGTTAAGATGGCAAAATTTCTTCCCTGGCTTTCAAGTTATGGTCTGGGACTAGCTGTGAGACTCTTCATGTTGGTGAGAATGATTGCTATGCCAATATGCAAATTCAACCATATATTGTTACTGTATCATTGCACAGACTTTTTAAGCATTACAAGCAGCTGATGGGGTGTGCGCATCCTTCCCAACAATCACCCAGTTCCTCCTCGTTTGCTGTGGCCGTGTGCTTTGCTTCTCAAAAGGAGAGGACCACAGTTTTGCACAGGGACATTTTGAGCAAATTGCATACATCTTAACTTTTTTTTTTAAAAAAAGTCCTTCTTTTTGGGCTTGCCACTTACTCCTTAAAGGGGGAAAACGCTAGTTTGTTTTTTCAGAGGCGAATTGCACAAATTTTTGAGACCTTGCCAAGAAATCAGCACTCCTCATCTTACACTGTCTTAAAAGGGGGGGGCTGGAAAAATTCCCCATCAGAGCCTCTTCTCAAGTTGAGGCAGCCCGTGTTGACGAGACCCAAGGATTTGGTGCCTCCATGTTACAGTTTGCGGCTGAAACGAACATATTTGAACAGAACGGAAATGATACATAATGTGTGGATTTGCTTGTCTCTTTGGGGGAGCAGGGTGTTTGGTTGCAGCAGAATCGAGCCGGGTGCCAGATGGTCACGCACCACAAGTGCCACCGTTGTGTGCCTGCCCTAGAGGTGCTGTCACAAAACAGATAATATTTAGAGGCAATCTGGCTCCTTCACGAGCCAACGGGCTCCTGGTTTAAATAGAAAACAAACGGAAAGTTTGCAAATGTCTGCGAAAAGCATCTCCCGTTTCCCCTTAAAAACCCAACCTTTCCTCCCACTGTTCCCCACCCCCTTTGTGTTTGACATTCCAGGGAGAACAAGAGGAGAGAAAGCAGAAGCCCCTTCCCTGTTGCAAACCCAAAAGATTAGTTCCTGAACAAAGCATATGTTCAAAGCGAATTCGCGGCTGGGTCTTTGCATCTCGCTCTTTCGCAGGCCTTCCAACCAATCAGTGATGCTACATCTGGTTTTTCTTCCTAAGGGGGAAAGTCTCATCCCAGCCTCCTTAGAAGGGCCAGAGGCAAGAAAGTGGTGATTAACACAATTAAGAGCCCTACCCAAGTACAGGGAACCATACGCAAACATTTTGCAAAGGATGCTGCCCAATTCAGAAAGATCCTCACAACAAACTTGTTTGTCTTCCTGTCTTCCTTTGGTTTTCACGGCTACAGAAGTGCGGATGAAGGACACCAGTCATGGCTGCCCTGTGTAAAAAGTCATTTTCCCTCTGCGACACCCAAGGAGAATGTCCTTCAAACAGAGCCAGGGTGGGGGGGGGGAAGCTTTTTGCATGTTTTTGGATGACAGACCCCATCGGTTTTGGAAGACAGAGGTGGCAATCAAACATCACCCCAAGACAAAGGTCCCGGGCAAGTCTTGCAATCAAATAAGGGACGCTCCTTAACAAATCACAATTCACGGTTGCCCAAAGCTTGGTAGAAGTGAATTGATGATATTGGTCTAAATCAGTGGTCCCCAAATGTTCTTGGGCTACTTCCCCCCCAGAAATCCTAGCTAGTGCAGCGGGTGGTGAAGCCTTAATTTTTTTTTAGTCTGGGAACATTTGGGAACCCAAGTGCAGAAACTACAGATCTCGATGGAACAAGGGTCAGACACCAATATTAGGCCACTTCCTACTTTTCTAAAAAGGCACTTTTTCCAAACTTTAGTTAGACCATTCTGGATCTACTGGGCAGATTTTCTAAAGATGGTGCGATACTTTTCCCAAAAAGTCTCCGTCTACAAGCAACTAATTTAGAAAAGCAGCACCATGGTCTCCTGCAGAGGAGAAGCCTTTAGCATGGCAAAGCTGAAGGCTCAAGGACAAAAAAAAAACAAAATATCAGAAGACAAAAGATGAAAATCGTCTGTCCATCAGATGATTGTGGACAGGAATAATGGTGTAAAAACAATGTCAATATTACAATGAATCTCAAAGAGACTCTGGTTTTACAGCACATTTTCTTGTCTGGAAAAGTATGCTTTTCCTCTGAGGCACCTGTGCCTTCCTCTCTTCTTGGCAACTGAATCTACCCCATGTAAACAGAAAACTCATGCCCCTGTAAATCTTTTAATTTCCAAGTTAATGAACCCACCAAGCACTCACCCGAACCAGTGTTTTAAATTTTGAGACACAACCCCGTTCTGATTGCGGCTTGTAATCCAGCTCAGCCACTTGTGGGGGGTTACTTCAAATATTATAATGTTTAAACATAATAAACAGCGGCAGAAAATTGACTTATTTTTTCCGTGCCTTTGCTAAGCACAACTGGATTAACAGCAGATTGGAGGTAATTAATTATAAGCTTCTAGGGGAAATGTGGAATAACAGACTCATTAATAGAAATGCTACATTTGGGCAGAGTTTGTTTGCCGTGTGTGTGTGTGTGTGTGTTTAATGTCTTGATTGCAGTAAATTCAGAGGAATAATGTTTAATACGAGTTTGGAAAAAACTTTATTGTGAGGAGTTTAGGAACTTCTGTGCAGGAGTGCACAGAAGTAGACATTTTGGGCTATACCACATGGTCACCTGGTGAGTTTAGATGACTTCCCAATGTGGTGATTCAATATTCTGACCCCCCATACTGACTGTCTGATACATCCTGTGGCCTCGTGTCCACATGTGCATGTTACACATGCAATGGGAGGTGTTTCACTCAGCTCTGATTGCCACATGTCTGTGAAGATTCTCAGTCATCCAGGTGAGTTTATCTGGAAGTTGAGTCATGGCTACTGGACTTCTTTTTCTTGAGATATAGAAACATTTCTCCACTCATTCAAACAGCTTCATCAGTCTGAATACGGCTAGCGCGAGTCCTCCATCTTATAGTCAGCTTTGACCTCTTGTCACTCTTATGAGCCTAATTCAGACCAGGGTGACAAGAGGTCAAAGCTGACTATAAGATGGAGGACTCACACTAGCTGCATTCAGACTGATGAAGCTGTTTGGATGAGCAGCAAAACGTTTCTATCTCTCAAAAAAAAGTCCAGTAGCCATGACTCAACTCCCGGATCTGCTTGCCACGTGCATTTTTAGAACCTCAGGTCACACCAGAATTGCTTGAAGCTTTCTCCCAACATGGCACCCACTAGGAAGACAGAGAAATATCTGACCGTGTAGAGGACACACCTGGGATTCTCCACGATTCAAACTTCACTTCTTGTGCCAGTGAATGGCTATTTTAAGCTTGTTGACCGGGGCGTTTTAAACACCTGTGTCCTCAATAAACATCTGACTCCCTCCGAACAGCCTGGGCCCCCGATGAGGAAAAGCGTGTTTAGAGTTCTAATTCAAAATGGTAGCACATTAATATGCTGATTTACCATCGTGTTTGCCTTCACCTGTTTGGAGAAATTACGACTACAAATACCTTGAACACAACAGCACCTCTAAACTGCCAGCCTGAGCAAACAACACAAGAGTCGATAACAGCTTCGCACCATTGATGAGCGCCACTTCAGAGGCGTCGGTGATTAGCATGTTTTGGCTCCACGCCACCAGCTCCTTCTCCACCGCCTTCGCTTTCTTTTTCAACACGTCAACACAAAGCATCTGTTTCAGGGGGTTCTGGTCCCAAGCGGGTCGGCCCACCTACGCTGCCAGCGAGAAGCCCTGTGCAAGGAGGGCAGATGGCTCCGTTGCTCCAAGGTCCCCCGGTTTTTCCTGAGCAAGAAGGCACGCCGGGGGACCGGCCTTGCATTCGGTTCCAGATTGTGTTTCCTTGGGCACTAACACGCACGGAGGCACTGTGGAGAACTGGCTCCAGAAAAGAAGAATGCAAATCGAGAGGGGAGGGCATCCATTATTGATGATGAGCAGCCAAAGGCTTGGGCCAGATGAAGCGCTCCCTCCCCCCCCCCCCCCACCCCGATTGCTGCTTCGAGGTAAGATGAAAGGCAGTACGGGTTCTACAAGACAGTCTTGGTAGCCATGAAGAGAGTCACCCCTGGATTCTTTGGAGGTTTTGGCCTATAGGAGAGCCTTGGTAATGGTCCAAGGAGACCACTCCAGGTCAACACTGGATGGAACATAAAATGGCCAGGGAGCTGTGCTTCTTTATAACCTTTCAACCGCAGAGGGGGCAGGGACCCCATGGGGCATCAGGTCCAGGCCCTCTCGAGAGGACCCCATGGGGGGACTTGAACTCCCGACCTCTGGCTCCCCATCCCGAGCCCTAAGCCATGGAGCTCTAAATCTTCCTTCCACCTGCTTTCTTAGGCCCCTATCACATGTTTGTTAAATGTGCGTGGTCATTGGACGCGTATTTTCTCTGAGAGCGGTCACGTGACATTAGATGCACAATTACAGTCCTCACCAGGGTTGCAAAATGCAGTCTGAATCTAAAGGTGCCTGTTGCTGCTCTCCTATAATATTCACTTATTTAGAATCATAATGGAATTGCTATGACTTTTCTGCCAGTCTTCAGTGCAATTATCGGGAAGGCCGGACAGCCAAACTCAGAGGCGGCCGCACCTTTGGTGGGGTTGAACCGTTCCTCCAGTTTATGGTGCCAAGAACACACCACCTGGACATAAACAAGTCACTCAGCCTAATTAAAGGACTCCTCGCTCTCTATTAAAGATTTAGAAGTGCTCCCAGAGTGTAAACAAGTCATCCTGAAAAGGAAGAAAGGAAACCGAAACAAATGTGAGCATGTAATTGGGAAAATCTTTCCTTTCGCCATGCCCCTTTAGGAACCCATTGCTCCATCAATTACTTTAATTCTTCCACAACCAGAAAAGAAATAGTCCGGAAAAGCCCTTAACTGTTTGCGATTAAGCCCTTGCGCTGTATTTGTTCTACGAGTAGGTTACAGTCATCGTCACACATTTTTCAGTTGTTTCTTGCACAAAGGCTCAAAGGAACTTTCTAGAAGCCACTTCTTCTCGTGGAATCATAAGACCATGACATTGGAAGGGGCTCCCAAGGCCACTGCGTCCACCACACACACACCCCACTCAAGGTAAAAATATGCATCAAACTCAATCTGCCAGGGGGTTGTCCAAATTCCTTTCTTCATAGAGCTTAGTGTCCGGCCCGCTAAGCATCCTTCTTGCCCTCTTCTGAGACGGATCCAATTTGCCATCATCCTTCTTAAAGTGCGGTGTCCAGAACTGGACGCAGACCTCAAGGTGAGGCATAAGCAGTGTCGAATACAGCTCATACACAACAGCAGAGAACTCTCTCTCTCTCTCTCTCACACACACACACACACACACACACACACACACACACACACACACACACACACACACACACTTCCAGAAAGCAAGGTGACTGTGTTCACAAAGCGAAGGTTGTCCCCTAGTTGTGTACGTGGATGTAGAAGGGCACAACTTCACTTCCAGGTAAAAGCCGGGAGGACTGAGGAAGAATTCCTGGCTAAATCCCCAGAAACGCTGCTGTCCATCAGCAACAATCCTGTTTGTGCTGGTCCGATTCAGCAACAGATGCAGCTTCAGCGCAGATAACAGAGTCAGAAAGAAGACTGTTGTACGATTCTTCTGAGGAAACAATAATTCTGTTTGCATGGGAGGGGTGAGGAGTAAAAACAATAAATAAACACAAAAATATGTGCCATCCTCTAGATACTGCTTGGGTGTCTTTAACTTAAAGATGGCTGAGATGAAATGCTGGGTCCCGATCCACCGGGATCTTCTTTGGCACCCATTTTGCTGAAGGGAAGCTCCATGTTCTCTGGGCACTGCTGGTTCCTGGTGGATTGGGGGCCATGTTCAATAATTCCGGGGGTGGGGGTAGGGGAGGATCATTTTCCTTCTGTTTCTATCAAGTGCTGTAACGTGCCTGCTGCTCAATGGACGTTGTTGAAATTTTTCCTTTTGCAAAAATGCGAAAATTTTACTCGTTACGAAAAGCAAAACTTCCGCGGTGGTTCCACCTCTCACAACTGGTGGTGGTGGTGGTGGTTGTAGCCAGTTAGCAGACATTAGTATATTAAAGATGAAACAGAGTCACATCCTTAATTTTGTTTTAAAGTGAAGGTTCGTCCTGAATAAGGGAATGTAAATGTTTGATGAGAACCTTGGAAAGAAAAGGAAGGGGAAAAAAAACTTACCAGGAAAAACAGGCTTCTGGTGCCCTCTTGTGGGCAGATAACATTTCTGCACCCCTCTTTTATTGCGATGAAGACACCTCCGCATCTGCTTCTCTGCTTCGCTTGTCTACACAGATACGTCGTGTGTTGTGTCCGGACAGGGTGTTTCTTCATTTATTAAAGAAATCAACTACAGTAATTCATGTTTGGTGCAGTGCTTAAAGCATTGGCCAAGGAAGACCAATGCAAGCAGTGTGCACTAAGGAGGGTGATAGATAGATAGATAAATAAATAAATAAATAAATAAATAAATAAATAAATAAATAAATAAAGACCCTTGTTTAGCTTCTCCCTCCATCACAAGGGGCCTCTCTCTCTCTCTCTCTCTTTCAGCCTGGCCTGCCTCGCTGGACTGTTGTGAGAATAAAAGTAGGGAGAAAGAAGGCCATGGACATTAACTCTGTTCCAGTGTGTGTGTATGTGGGGGGGGGAGAGAGACATGCAATAAAGATTTATACCTAAGTCTGTCCTGCTATGCTGGAAGGGAAAGGACAGTCAGCTGGGGTTGCTAGCCAGCAGCTCAGAGTGTGAAAAAAACAAGGATCACCAGAGAAACATTGGGATAAACAACGGAAACGGTACAAAATAAATGGATCGTTTTACTCCCTTTAAGAAATTCCTGAGATCCAGTTTCTGAGTCTTTTTTTTTTTTTGGCCAGACATATCTGTTACAGGATGTTGCATAAGCTTTATATTGGAAAAATGTACGGTATTTGTTTGTTCTTTTTTAGTATTTGTATACAGTACCTACTGAGTTTTAGCTTTAACATTGTCTTTTAATAATTGCGAGCCTGTTACAATTATGTAAATTGCCTCCAGGTCCTTTTTACAAAAGAAGGGTGGGGGTAAAATTCTTTGAAACAAAGAGACAGAAGGACAAATAAAGGGATTAAAATGGGGGTCCTTCATGCTGAATTCGGACAGCAAGTCCAACAAACGCTCCTGTTGGACGGCCCAGTCATTTAACACCTGCCCTGGTTCCCCTTTCCTTCTCTTTCTCCTCTTCTGCTTTCGAAGTTCATGGTATATTTTTTAAAATATGCTTTTTTTTGCCTTGTCGTTCGAGACCTTTCTTGTTTCCAACGAAGGTGATGTTGGGCTAAACCACAGCACGTTGCACGGCTCTTGTTGAGTGGGAAACACCTTTTGGAGACAGAAGTGCCATCAGGAAAAATAAAGACTGCATGTAAGAGATGAACCCAATAAGATGGAACCAACACTTTGCAAAGGAAAGCAGAGGCTCAGTCAAGGATCGCACCTGAACAAAACTTATTCTCTTAAAGTAAAAATTCCACTTTATTTGTGTTTTCGACAGGAACAGAACCCAGAGGCAGGCTGTACGCCTGCCTCTCTTCCTCTGTCTCTCTTCCTCTCCGTCTCTCTCTTCGGAATGCAACTTCTTCCAGCTTTGTAACTTCTGCTGAGATTAGCTACTTTGGGGGTGGGGGAATGGGGTGGAGGGTGAGCCAAGCTACATCCGAGACATGGAAGAGAAGCTGTATAGAAAAGCAGCCGACAGCACCCGTCTGGCGTACGCAGCATACGGGTTTTCAATTAGCAAGACTACTGTGTCAGAGGGAGTAATTCTGCAAACAAGAAAGGGCAAAGGGGGGGGGGCAGCAGGAGTTAAGTGGTGCAGGTTTGGCAGGGGCGGGGAGCTCCTTTTTGGAATGTATTTTCCCTCCTCATTCGATCTTTCAGTCTTCACCTCCGCACAGGTTCAGGAGCGCTCGCTGGTAATCCCCCTTGGTGTCTTGCTGCAGGGAGGCAAATGGAGGTGGGAAGATGGAGGGTGGGAGAGAGAGAGAGAGAGAGAGAGAGAGAAAGGAAAACCATCAGAAATTCATCCGGAGCACAGGGAGAGGTTTCAATGCTGAACACCAAGGAGGTGCAAAAAGAGAGTCAGAACAAAGCCAACACCGCCTGCCGCCGGGTGTCACTACACTCTTCAGGTGGGCTAGCTATCAAGCGTTCCTCAATGTTGCAACCTCCTCCGACATTTAAAATGGGAGATAATATCTCTCAGCTCCCCTTTCTCAGCGCTCTGTGTGTGTGTGTGTGTGTGTGTGTGTGTGTGTGTGTGTGTGTGTGTGTGTGTGTGTGTGTGTGTGTGTGTGTGTGTGTTCACGGCAAGTTGGCTTGTGGCCCGGGTGCCATCCTGGGGTAGAGAAGCATAGCACAACAACAAAACAGTATTTGTACTTTGTGTTGTGTTTTGTGTGTGTGTTATGTGTGTATGTGTATGTGGCAAGTGGCCTTGTGGCCCAGGCATCATCCTGGGGTGGAGAAGCATCCCACAACAACAAAACAGTATTTGTACTTTGTGTTGTGTTTTGTGGGTGTGTTGTGTGTGGGGGGGTGTATGCGGCAAGTGGGCTTGTGGCCCGGGTGCCATCCTGGGGTAGAGAAGCATCCCACAGCAACAAAACAGTATTTGTACTTTGTGTTGTGTTTTGTGTGTGTGTTATGTGTGTATGTGTATGTGGCAAGTGGGCTTGTGGCCCAGGCGTCATCCTGGGGTGGAGAAGCATCCCACAACAAAACAGTATTTGTACTTTGTGTTGTGCTCCACTCTCCCTGGAGAGGGGATCCGTGTTTGCCCCAAGTGATGCAGGACCTAACGGTGGGCCTGACCCTCCTTCTTCCTTGGGAAACTTTTAACTTCCACGACTTTTCCCTCTCCTCCCTTGAAAAGAAAGATGAAGCACAAGTTGCAAATGGTGTCTCGTTGTTCAAAACACGAATCAGTCAAAATCATTCTCACTTGCATGGGCCACATTTCTGTGGGTTGAAAGATCCTCAGCACAGAGGGATATTTGTTGCGAAGGCCACAAAGACAAGGGGCCACTGGGAGAAGAAAGACGGTACCAGGCATACTTTCAGCACCAGACACAGGGGTGAGCCCAGGAGGCCTTTGTAAGAATAAAGTACTTGGGGTCTTGAGGTCTGTCATAGATGATTCCATCCATCTGGATTTGTCCCCCCCCCCCTTTTTTTTTTTTGCCAGATTTCGTCAAAGGCCAAACCCTCTAAGTCCAAGGTTTTCTCCCAGGGAGAAAAAATCAAGTGCCCACCAGGTGTGTGTTATGTCAAGTAAAACTTCAAGAATGGAGAATTATGGGGTTTGTAGTTGAGGAAATCCTAAAAAAACCCATCTCCCCTGCCCGCAATGAAGAGGGGAGTTTAGCAGGCTTGGAGGGAAGCAGCATGGCCACCAGATGGTCAAAGAACACTTCCAAAACCCCTGACCTGATGCATAGAGGAGAACAGTTCTAGGACGATGGAGCGTTCTCGGTGGCCAAGGGACGCTGGCCAACCAGGCAAAACTCACCTGGATAAAGTAGTACAGAGACTTCCCGTATTTCCTCTTGAATTCACTCTTAATCTTCAACATGTCGATCTCAGAGCGGGAGACCATAATCCGGATCAAGATCTTGTCCCGGGTTCCTTTGCCCTGCAATTGTTTGTTTTTTTCATTTTGAGAAATTGTGCTTATATTGCAATACTCCACGTATTGCCCCCCCCCCCACACACACACCATACCGAGATGATCAGTAACAGGGTGTGTGTTTGGGTTGCTATTTTGTAACAGGCACTAAGAGGAAGCAGGTGAGATTGTGAGGTAGAGGAAAGTTCAACAGCTCCGACACATCCCAGGGGACGCAAGCAGGAGACCTCCAAGGCAGTTCATGGCCCAAATTGCTTTCAGATACTCTACCTTCATGGAATCATACAGCCGGTCAGCAAAGTAGAGCTGCTTGTTCTGGATGCACTGAACTGTGGAGCAAAGAGAACCGACACCCAAGTCAAGAGGGGTTGCCAGGAAATGGAGGAGCACTTTGGTTAAGGTTAACTCTGAGATTCTTAGATACAAAACTTAGAGGGAATGGAGTTAGGCATGGCTTAAATTCTCTCGTTTCTGCCCTCGAACCATTCCGACATTCCAAGATCGCTTCTGCCTCAATTTATGTATTTATTTATTTATGTATTTATTTAATATACTGCTCCCTCTGGGCGGTTTACAAGGTTGAACAAAGATCAATCTAGACACACAATCAATAAACAATCCAATAATAAAAAGTATAAAAATTAGATAGATAGATGATAGATAGATAATAATAGATAGATAGATAGATAGATAGATAGATAGATAGATAGATAGATAGATAGATAGATAGATAGATATAAAAGTCAGTAAGGAAAGCACTGCTTATTTTAGTAACTAATCCTCAAGGAAAAAAAGCAATCATTGAACTTGAAAGCCTCGTTATCACCTCATTCACTGGCCGGAGCAAGAAGGGCCCTGCAATCATGCTGGCTTTCCAGCGGACGAGCGAGTAGCTCCTGCTCTTGATTAAATTCCGTTGAAAAAAGCATCCTCCACCCACATCTCAAGCGCCACCAGCCACGTCCAACATATCCCGTGCAATTTAAACTCGGAGATCTACGGAGGGCTGAGCAATTATAGGGCATGTTTCCGCAACACCTTGTTGGTCATTCTGAGCTGTAGATGCTCCACAGTTTTTTTGCTTCTAGACATTCTCTGCTGGCAAAGCTGAGTGGGCAGGAGAGCCAGGGGCCAGGAGTTCAAATCCTCCCTGTGCCTCTTAGGGTGGACTGCCTTGCCCAGGTGCCCTGCCACCTGTGTTGCCTTGGTCACACGGCACCCTCCCCAAGGACCATCAGTAGGAACGGCCGGCAAACTGCTTCTGAAAAACCCTGGGCTATTGTCGTAAGTCAGAAACGGCGACGTGCAAATGTTACCCGCCTCCTCTCACTTACCGAGATTCAGGAAGGCATTTTCCAGGTCGCCTTTGACTTCTTTCTTGATGCTTTCCTGCATATCGTAAGGGCTGTAAGTCTTGTACCTCTCAAACACTAAGCAGGCGAGGAGGAGACAGAGAGAAAAAGACAGGGCAGGAAAATAATTTGTTGTTGTTCAAAAAGACCAAGCACAGCCCATTGAAAGCTTAAAAACATTGACTGGTACCATATGACAGATACACTTTTTAACCCAAATGTATCTGTTAACTATCAGAGCAATGGGTTGCTAGTTCCAACATATTGCTGTTTTCAGCTGTTTTCTAATAGCTCCGATGGTACTATTTTTGAGATCTGCAACTGCCTGTAATGCTACGTGTAACTTACTGACCTGGTTCCCCAAGCCCCAACGACTGAGGGGACCGCTGAAGTCTGTGTTTCATCTACCAGCAAGATATTTTGATTGCCAGGTATTTATTTATTTATTTATTTATTTTTATGCTTGTTAACTTCCCAATTTTCCCGCAGGAACTCTGGGCGGTGTGCAACACGTTGCGAAAAACAACTGCCCAAACATACAGACCCCAGACAAACCCAATCAAAGTACAAATAATGAAAACAAAATGATAAAAATAATAATAGAAAAAAATAATAAAGTATTAAGAATAACAAAAATAAAAATGAACATAGCACAGCGAGCAGCCAAATGACAAGACTAGATGTCTCTGTATTTTGTTAGGGTTTCTTTCCCCAGTTCTTTAGCTTCAGCCCTGGCATCATCATCATCATCATCATCATCATCATCATCATCATCATCATCATCATCATCATCATCATCATCATCATCAGAAAGGCTACCTTTCTGGAGGTGGGGGATGCTCCTCTCAGTCATTATTTTGATCCAGGTCTGAACCTCTGTGCCTTTCCTTTTCACGCCAGCGTCGTACAGATCCTGAGGGGTAGGAATGGACACGGATCATGTCAGCAGCGAAACACGACAGCAGAATCATCAGACCCTCCCTCATTTTCCTTTCCAAGGTGGCCTACCCACCCCTGTCCCTTTCCACCATCCTCGGTGGACCTCAGGATGCATTCACCTGTCCGACATACCCACCCACCCGCCCACTACTTAGAGGCTTCTGTGAATGCCGGAAAACCACCGTGCACATTGCAAACCACTTTACACATCAGAAGAATTCCAGTCCATTCTGCTTCTCCTTCCTCCCCCGCACCCCTCACCTGCCTGCCTGCCCACCTTTCAGGGTGTGTCAGTTCAGGCTGTGAGGGGGGAAATCTGATGAGGAAAGATGTCCAGCCTGCAGCACAAGTTCTACGAGGACAGATCATTCTCAGTACCACTCACCATGGCATCTTTGTCAATCAGCTGGTAGTCCACCACAGAGGCATCTTCGTATCTGTTCCCCTTTTAAAAAATGAGCAGAGCAACGGCACATTAGTACCCAGTTCAAGCATAAGCATTAAATAGTTTTTCATCTAGGTTGATCAAAATATTAATAGAGCTTCTGTATGTCCTGCTGATGGACGAAGGACAAAGTTCACCCTCCCAGGGACATAGACTCTGTTACCTATCCTAAGGTACAGGGATGAAAAATAAATTTGGATTGAACTTTCTTCTTCTTCTTCTTCTTCTTCTTCTTCTTCTTCTTCTTCTTCTCTTCTTCTTCTTCTTCTTCTTCTTCTTCTTCTTCTTCTTCTTCTTCTTCTTCTTCTTCTTCTTTCTTCTTCTTTCTTCTTCTTCTTCTTCTTCTTCTTCTTCTTCTTCTTCTCTTCTTCTTCTTCTTCTTCTTCTTCTTCTTCTTCTTCTTCTTCTTCTTCTTCTTCTTCTTCTTCTTCTTCTTCTTCTTCTTCTTCTTGTTTTCCAAGAATTGATCCCACTCACGCTTTACAAGACCATGCAGAGTTTGCTAATATTATTGTTCTGGACTACAAAACCCAGAATCTCCCGTCAACATGGGGGGGTACAGTCATGCCCTCTTCCCTGTGGATTTTCCCCATGCTTCCGAATTACAGCACTTCAATGGTTACCGGTTTTGCTATCACAAGGATGGGCTCTGGGGGTGGGGGTCAGCCCTCAGTATTGCCTTGCAGGTGTTCTGGACTACAAGACCCATCAGCCTGGGGGGGGCAGCAGGCCCAGTGGTCACTGTAATCCAGCACCACTGCAAGACCTCCAGAGCGGAGAAGCGGATGCTGAAATGGACAGCCCACGTCCTAGCCTAATGACAGGGTTCCCAGTTACTCGATGCAGATGTACTTTTTCAAGGCCAACCACAGAGCCCTGTTGGGAGGCAAACCGAGATTCCCGTGACGGTAAGGTGCAGCAAGAAACCAGCAAAAAAAAAAAAAAAAAACAAACACACCCACCAGCCACTGAGTCCAGAAGAAGTCCTTACCTTGGCCAACTGAATCATCAGCTTGCGGAAATCCCCCGATGTATCTGAGGCAATGTCTTTTTCGAGATCCGTTTTGAACACTACAAAAGAGGCGGGAGAGGAGCAGAGAGCCAATGGCAGCCCCATTTATGTTAGACTATTTTGCATTCAGAACCCCTGTCCCACCTGGCTCAGTGGCGCGAGCATCTGGCTACAGAGCCAGAGGTTGGCGGTTTGATTCCACCACGGGGCCTCCCTGACCGGGCCTGGACTCCACGATCCAGAGGGTCCCTCCTAGCTCAGACGCTCTAAGAGGGCCATTCCTTATGCAGCCAGACTCTTATCCATCCATCGGGACGGTACTTGGGAAACCCACTTATTGGAGGGGAGGGAGGCAAGAACAAAAGTTGCACTTTGCTTTGGAGGAGAACAATCTGTCCTGAAGACTTCCAGAAAGACTCCTCTTTACAACCCAGAGCACAGAGAGAAACTCCTAGTTCCCTGAGCTCCTTGCCCTCTGGAGATGCCAGCCACAGTGCCTGGCAAAATGTCAGGAAGAAAAACTTCCAGAACACAGCCAAACAGCCCGAAAAACTCACAACTCTCAGATCCCGGCCGTGAAAGCCTTCGAGAATACACTCCCTCTCCATACTTAGAACAATAAAAACTAATTCCCAGTAGCAGGAGGCATCTGATGGGGTTCCACAAACTGCAGAGCCATGCCTATCTACAGGTAGAGGGTGTATTCTGCCCATCTGTGTTCTCAGTCAACACTGAGCCCAGGTCCTACCATGGTTGCCTCTGAGATGTTCCTCAACTCTTGCCCGCTGTCCCCAAATGGCCTTAATCTCTAGAATCATGGGTCAGGACCACCTTGTCATGGATGTTCTCAAGCCCAAGACCATGTTGCTAGTCTGTGGAGCTCCCTGCCACAAGATGCGGTGATGGCATCTGGCCTGGATGCCTTCAAAAGGGTATTGGACAGATTCCTGGAGGAAAAGTCCATCCCAGGTGACAAACCATGATGGAGATGTGTCATCTCCAGGATTAAAAACCAGGGGACTTCAAGGGCCAGATGCAGGGGAGTGGTGTCAGGAGACAGAGATCTAGTCTCGTGCACTCCCAGAAACATTTGGTGGGGCCCCTGTGAGATACAGGAAGCTGGACTAGATGGGCCTTTGGCCTGATCCAGCATGGCTCTTCTTCTGTTCATATGTTCTTAAGTTCTACTTATATGTCTGCATCTCTCCTGCTCCACTCACTTTCCTTGTAGACTCTGTTGATTTCATGAAGCTCCCTGTTTGTTCGTGAGCAGATGATCTCTATCAGAGTGTCTTCATCAGTCCCCAGCCCCTGCAAAATGATATTAGAATAAATAAATAATTATGGACGTGTAAGAGGCATGGGTTGTTGCTGCCCAACTTTCATCAGAACAAGATGCGGTGCAAGTTTAAAAGATAGATTCTCCCTTCTTTTTGTTCCACTGTTGATCCCAACGATGGTGGTGAAGGCACACACATTTTGATGGGGTCAGATAATGCCATATATTGACCTGGGAATCACCGTTTCTGCTCTTTATACTCCTGCAAGGCAGGAAAAATATTACAATTTAAAAAAAAAAAACCACCACTCAGGCAGAAAGGGGGTGACACGCAGAAAAAAGCAGTAAGGGCAAATAAAAAAACCTAATGCTGCTTTCACAAATTCTAGCAAAGGAATGCTTTTTAAAAAAACACCAAACCTAATACTATCTGCAATGAGTTCTTTTTGCAAATAATACCCTGAACATTATTTCTTTTCGTGTGTGTGTGTGTGTGAAACAAGTGCTTTGTTTCTCTCACTAGTTTTTGAGAACAAAGTAGCTGAATTGTAGGCTACTTTCTAATCTTTTAGAGCAAACTTTTTCCCAAAAACAAATAACAAAGTAAGACACAAAGGGCAGGTAACTTTATTTGATTGGACAATAAGAATAGAATGGATTCCCTGCTGCCACCAGAGTTTGCAGTGAGTTTATTCAGGAATTCCTTTTTTTTTAAAAAGAAACTATGGCAAACAGGTTTTTAGAGCAGAGGTCAGCTCAACAGCACCCAAGCCAAACGGTGTTCCTCAGCCACCTCGTGGGAAAGATTAGCTAAAATGAACCTTCCCTGTCTCCCCATCCGTCGTGAACGAAATGCACATAACATCGCCCCAAAGGTGTTTTTGCAAAAAGGAAGAAATCAATATAGTGTCACCCTTTAAAAATAGGTCGAGAGACCCCCCCCCCCCACCCCCGTTCATCATCCTTGCTAATACGGGAGAACAAAAAAGATATTTTGCACGACAGACTAATATTCAGATTTTATACATTCTGAGCAAGTTAGACACGTTCAAGGGGCATATATGATAAAATATGTATTTCAAAGCCTGTTTTTTGGCTAATGATCAAAGTCAAGATTTAATCAGCAGGTTCCTCTACCACTCTGTTCCCTTGCACGGGGAACATATAAAACCGAATACGGAAATATGGCTTTGAACTAAAAGTTGAATTAACTGGGTCTCAAGTATAAATCAATTATGAAGCTGTTAATACAATAAGAAAATTACTAATGCACATGAAAAGGTGTCAGGTGTTAATTAAACTCTTTGGGAACTCAGGCGAAGCCCCTTGCCCTGCCCCTGTTCAAGCGGAAGCACCATCTTTCGCCCAAGGATAGGAAAACAGGTTGTTAATTTCATTCCAATTCTGTTCCACCCTGAATCGTCACTTCCAAAGCAGTTTTAACTGCCAGGAAAGTAGAAGACTTTTGGGGAAATGACATAATTAACACAACTTATTTTATGGGTCTCTCTTTTCAAAAAAAGAAGAGACACTGAAGAATACTACCTTTGGCTTTAAAATTAGATCTATAATTGATTAATGAAATGTCTCCAACCATGGAACTTGGTTCATTTTTTGGGGGGTGTTGCATTAAGGACAGCACGTAGGGACTCTTGTGTAGCTGTGAAATGAAAAAAAAAAAAACAGGGGTGGAACCCAGGTGCCCTTTCAGCCTTGATCTGGAAGTTGAGTCATGGCTACTGGACTTTTTCGGCACCTTAGGCCATTGTTCACCTTAAGGCTATGGATACTATTGTCTCCCTAACGAGCCTATTCAGGCCATTGTTCATCTTATGAGCCTAATTCAGACCAGAGTGACAAGAGGTCAAAGCTGACGAAAAGATGGAGGACTCCCGCTAGCTGTATTCAGACTGATGAAGCTGTTTGGATGAGCAGCGGAACGTTTCTATCTCTCAAAAAAGAAGTCCAGTAGCCTTGACTCAACTTCCAGATAAACTCACCTGGATGACTGAGAATCTTCACAGACATTTCTGCCTTGATGTTTCGCAGCCTGCTTTCTGCTGTCAAAATTAGAAAGGCATTCATGGCAAAGGAGGGCACCAGGGGCCCTCTGGTCCGCAGGCACGCAGCAGCCCCCAACCTGTTGCAAATTAATTCCGACTGGAACGTGAGGCGGCTCGACACCACCAGTGCTGCGTGCCAAGAACAACTCCCGGAGAATGCCCGAAGAGGTCGATCAAGATGTCTTTTGCACAAAGCTGGTGCCATCTTGGCAAGAACTTGCACAAAACTGCAAACTCTTTTGCATTAGGTGGGGGAAAGTGTGAGGTTTCTTTGGGTGGACCGGTGGGAATTCAAAGGTGAGATGCTGAAACTCGTGCCTTTATCCATGTACAGGGGTACCTTGTATAAAGGAATTAATTCGTTCCAAATGTAGTTATGTTAAGCAAATTTTCCTTTATACAAATTACCCATAGGGATGCATTGAAAACGGAGCAATCCCTAATCATGACCATTTTTATGTTACACGGATTCGCCCCGTAGGCGATTCTGTTAAGCAAATTTCCCCTCTCTCCGGAATTTTTTATGTTGTACAGATTTTATGCTATACAAACCATTTGTGATACGAGGGTCCACTGTATACTAAAGTCTTCAAGTGATTCCGTATTTAAAGTCTGTGTTCAAACTCCTGGGCATTTAGGGGATTCTACCCCCAATTCTTACCCCACCCCCACCCTGGCCCCAATAACAGCTGTGGGGGGATTTCAACAAAAGTATTTCTGAGCCTCTTCAAGGTGTGCACCGCTCAAGGAAGGTGAAATTTTCATCAAAAGCAATCTGCGGTGCACTTCATTTCTTTCTTTTAGGGGTCTAATATGTTTGCTCCTGCAACAATGACCTAAGACAGTGTTGCACAGAATTATAAGAATAGCAGAGAATATTGTGGGCTGTTCACTCCCCACCCTAGAACAAATGTATACTACCAGGTGCCACTGTAAAGCATTAGATATATTAAGAGATTCATCACATCCTGGTCATCGCCTCTTCGAGTTGCTGCCATTGGGATGGAGATATAGAGTACTTAGGGCTAGAACAAACCGTCTCAAAAATAGCTTCTTTTTTAGAGCAATATTGGCCTTAAATGGAAATCCTGGACTTTGAAGTCAGCTTATTTTATATGCCATATTTTAGTCATTTTATATGTCATATTATGTGTTGTACCTGTTTTTAAGTCTATGTGAAATGTTTTAAATGAGTTTTTATATAGCAGCCACAAAATTTCGTTGTTCCTGAAAGGGGGCAATGACAATAATGATTCCTATCCTTCCTATTCCTATTCCTAAATCGCCTTTGGAATTAAAAAAGAGAGAGCCATCTGGCCATTGCAAAAAAACACATGGCAGACTAGGTTATGTGTGATACCTTTCTAGGCCACTAATTTTCATGGATAATTCAACTTCTCCAAGGCCTATAAAGGTATTATTGCCTATAGCCTAAAATGCTGTGTATGGGTGTGTGTGTGTGTGTGTGTGTGTGTGTGTGTGTGTGTGTGAGTGAGTGAGTGAGAGAGAGAGAGAGAGAGAGAGAGAGAGAGAGAGAGAGAGAGAGAGAGAGAGAGAGAGAGAGAGAGAGAGAGAGTACCAGACAGAGACAGTGGAGGGCAGTATTGCATAAATTTTTAAAAAATCAGCATTGGCAAAAAAAGGGCGTTCCAGCTTCGGAGGAGCATGAATGCCAGCATGGTGTGAAGCAGAAACCTGTTCTTGAACTACAACTCCCAGAAATCCTGGCCAGCACCGCCCATGGTGAGAAGGCTTCTGGGAGTTTTAGTCCAAGAACATCTGGAGGGTTCTAAGGTTACCTTTTAACGCGGTAAGATGCCACTTCTAATTCCCTGTTCTGAATCTTGAATACATCTTAAACGTTCTGGACTATATATAGTCCCTCATTATTGTAAGCCACCTTGGGTCCTTTTCCAAGGAGAAATGTGAGGTAAAAATAAATAAATAAATAAATAAATAAATAAATAAATAAATAAATAAATAAATAAATAAATAAATAAATAAATAAATAAAGTGGACCCTCGTATAACAAACGGCTTATATAACATAAAATCTGCACAACATAAAAAATTCCGGAGATAGGGGAAATTTGTTTAACAGAATCGTCTATGGGGCAAATCTGCACAACATAAAAATGGTCGCAAGTAGGGATTACTCGGTTTTCAATGCATTCCTATGGGAAATCTGTATAAAGGAAAAGTTGCTTAACATAATTCAATTTGGAACAAATTAATTCCTTTATACAAGGTACCACTGTAAACAAACAAACAAACAAACAAACAAACAGAAATGTGGAATTTGACTCAGGACACCTAGGTTCAAAACCCTGCTTAGGCACAGAAGTTCAGTCGGTGGTGGAGATGGCAGCTGGCAACAGAGAACCCACTCCTTGAACATCTCATGTCCTTGGGTAAGGGACGCCCTAATTCAGGGCTACCTCAAGGGTGCAACGCAGAAGACAATTACTGTTTATGGAACGAGAACATTAAACCACCCTTTCCTGCCCTGAGACTGAAGAGCAACTTGTGGTCAGCATCGCGAGTTGCGCCAGGGATCAATCATGGTCTGGAAAGCATGGGAGAAATGGTCCATCCCATGAAGCCGTGCAGAGAAGCGGCTGCACCCGGCAGGTAGCTACGTCCACTTGCCTTCATGGCCGCTTTCAGCTCCGAAGCATCATACTGAGCCGGCGTCTTCAAGAGGCCCAAGATCACGGTCTCAAGGTGGCCAGACAGAGCGGACTTCAACGCCGCGGGCAGTTCCTGAAGAGGAGAGAGGAGAAGCAGACAAGGCAGGTTTGATCTCTGGCCATTTCTGCTTTCAAAATGGCGGACACGTTTGGATCCTTACAGACCGACATGGGCTGAGCCAACCGGGACTTTGAGGGGTAACACTGGGATGCCAGGAAGGGGCAACTGGCAGAGAAGGAAGACTAGCCTTAAGCCTCTACTGTTCCATACCTTCTTAGTTCTCCTCTGGTAAGCGAAGGCGATGTCTTGCCGCTGCTCATTGCTGCGGTTCGTCAAGATGTTGACAATGGTCACCTCGTCAACACCTGCACACGGAGAAACAGAGAGAGAACAAAGGACCGTCAGCCTCTGGTCTCTGGCATGTGTGTCCCTGTTGCTACAAGTGTCCCAAAAGCCTGCATTCATGCCCCATGATTGCTTTAGGGCAGCCAACTCTTTCCAGCTTTCAGAAGCAAAACCACACAAATTGCTAAAGGCCCTTGGGACTACAGCTCCCAGAATTCCACTGGCTCTCCCAGTAAAAATGGTATCAGGGCTCCTCTAGGAAGCTTGAACGCCAAGGTTTCTAAAGTCAGGGTTGAACAGGAGGGCTTGTCCCCTTTGTGCGGGGGGGGGGGGGTGGACGGAATATGCCCACCGCATCAGCTCCTTCCCGCCTTCCAGCTGCAAACAAAACCCATGACCTTCCTCTTTTGGGAAATCTAAAGCAGCTTTAGAAATCCATTCACGTAAAGTACCTGCGCTTCTCACAGCTCAGGGAACGCCGATCAGTTGGCAGTTGCCTCTGAGAGGTGAAGTCATGTTTGCAGGAATTAGGTGGGGCATGCATTGTCTCTAAATTATTTACTCCCACCGCAGCTTGCCAAGATTTAAAAGGCTGAGAAGAGGCATGGGAGGTGGGGTGGAGAGTAGAATGACGCCAATTCTACTCTCTCAGGGCAAGATGACATTTCGCCCCACCCCCCCTCACCCGAAAAGAACGATTAGTGGTAGTTTTTTCCTGTGCCAGAAATCTTTGGGAAGGAGACTTGAGAGCAAAACAAAATGCCGCTTTCCCCCTTTAGCTGCCACTGGTTTAACTTCTGAAATTACTGGAGTGCCTGCAGGGCGTGGGGGTGGAAGGCCGAGAGAGGCGGTGAAACGAAATCTATTCATTGGGATTCTTCTCGGCTAGATCGGAAAACGGATGCTTGCCTCGGCAAGTTGATATTTTCCACAGAAGCAACTCCAAATAGTTCCATCAGCCATGCCAAGGAGGGATGCCTTCCCAGAACTGCTCTCAAAACAGATAACCTTTCAACGAAAACACCTACCCATCCGTAAGCAGCACCTGCCTCGATTTTCCATGCCTTGCACTCTTCCCATGCCTTCTACAACCTTATAGGTTATCCCAGCATGTCGAAACTTTGGCCCTCCATATGTTTGGGGCCACAACTCCCACAGTCCTTTGCCCTTGGAAATACAGGATTGGAATTCTGGGAGTTGTGGCCCAAAACATCAGGAGGGCTGAAGTTTGGACATGCCTGGGTTATCCTAATAATCACCAGCCTGGGCCACCCGTCTGATGGATGGCAACCTTTTTTTTCCGGGGTTTTCCCAGGCAGAGAATACTCCGTAGTGGTTTGCCGTTTCCTTCCTTCTCTTTATGCCAGCAGTGCTATCCATTCTCAAACTCAGTTTGTATGCTGAGTTCAGACGGCAGAAAATCAGCCGCCGTACACTAGGAAAGTCTCTCTCTCTCTCTCTCTCTCTCTCTCTCTCTCCTTGTGTGTGTGTGTGTGTGTGTGTGTGTGTGTGTGTGTGTGTGTGTGTGTGTGTGTGTGTAGGGGAGAAAGAGAGAGGGCCGGTTGAAAGAAGGGTGTGGAGAAAAGGGGAGGGCAGATGGAAAATGTCATGAACCACACAGAAGAACATGAGAGCTTTTCCGATTCCAACGGCTGGAGGGACCCCAAAGGACCCACCTGCGGTTCAAGACTCTTGTCATTTTACTGACGGATTGGTGTGTGTGTGGAATTTGGGGTGGGGGGGGGGAGGATGCTTCAGTAGGGAAAGTCACTCCCTTTGTATTTCAGGGCCAAGAAGACACCACTGTCAGCTGGTTGCTGACTCATTGGAGCCACTAAGACTAAGGGGAGGGGCGGGGAGAGAGGGAACAGCATCTTCTGAGCCCTCCTCCTTTTCCCGCTGGCCTTCTGGGGAGCAGGCAGGGCCAAGGCGCTGCGGTTTTGCCCTCCCCAGCTGCAGTGCCCCGGTCGGTCTTGGGAGCACCAGCTTCTCTGAAGGTTTTTGTTATTTGCTGCCAGGCAAGATGGGTCTTGCAGAAATCTCTAGCGGGGCAGAGGGTGTGTGTGGTTTGTTGTGCTCCTCTCGGGCAGCCGAAGGCAATCAACTACCATACAGAGGAACAGAGACAGTGGCTTTTGATTGCAGGTCAAGCCAAATTAAATGAGCTAGTCTTTTAGGCACCTACAACACTCCTAGCGAATATCCTTTGTTTTCCACCCCTCCACCCAAAAAAAAAACTTCTGGAGAAAAACTACAAGCTTCACCACTGGGGGACATTTCCTGCAGCATTGGTGCTCTCTGATTTATTGTTTCATGGGGTTTCTGAATCACCCAGTCCCTATTCAAGGAGATAAAATGGTGATTTAACCTGAAGGCAATGCTGCTAAATCCAAGAAAGAGCCATGGGGCCAGCTGGGGACACAGTTGAGTCAATGTAATGGCTCCCAGACTTTGGAACCCCTTCCCACTGAGGGCCAGACTGGCTCCATCTTTCCTCTCCTTCCACAAGCAATCAAATGGCCTTATCTCTGCAGGCAAGTTGACTGGCTGCTCGAATGTTTGGTTGTTGTTGTTGTTGTTGTTGTTGCTGCTGCTGCTGCTGCTGCTGTTCTTGTTGAATGCCTTCTCTTGTGCCTGGTTGTTTTGATTCTGTTCTGGTGTTGAGTTTGGTTTACCATTTTTAGCATGTCTCTTTGATGCATTTAACTATTTGCATGCTTAGTTTCAAACTTTAAACTATGGGTGAAGGTGTTGCCCATAGTCTAAACTTTAAATATTAGCTTTAAATGATCCAAGCCACCTGGGGCCCTCCTTAAGGGGAAAGGCAGGGGAGACCTATTTTAAATAAATAAATAAATAAATAAATAAATAAATAAATAAATAAATAAATAAACCCACAAACCCACTACCATACCTTTTGTCTTGATGGCTGTTTCAAGGGCAGCAGCATCCCGGTTGGCGTCGAAATTCCCGTACGGCTTGACTGTGGCGTAGGCGCTGGGAGGGAGAGCTTGCTGGAGTGGACAAAATGAGGGGAACCACATTTAAGCCACTTCACATCCTTATACCAAGCTCTACCTTAGATAAACCGGTGCTACTCTTGCAAGACAAAAAAACAGCCGGCCGCTCAGTTTCTACAAAATGGCGCTAACTTCCTACTTTATGACCCCGCACCTGCACAGGGGCGACATGTAAAGGAGGTTTCATCTGGGCACGCTTTGTGAATTGCCTGTGGGGTTTTTTTATCCTTATAATAATAATAAATATTGGGGCGGGGGGGGGAAATACTTACATCTCCCTCGAGGGTGAGCTTTGATAAAATTTCATGTACAGTAGACATCTTGAGAAGAAGCTGGAATAAAGAGAGAAAGAGAAAGGTGTTGTGTCGATCTGCTTCTACTTCCATTGCCATTTCAACTCTTCAAAAGGAGGAAGAGATGGCCAAGAGTCGGCCACCGGGACCGTCAGCATCAGAAACACAATTTGGAAAGGAGTGGACCATGTCCATCGGGTCACCAGCACTGATCTCCTTTGGAAACCTGACAATAATCTCCAAGACCCTGAGAAATAATCCCTTCCAACTAGTCAAGGAGAAACTGTCTTCCATTCTGCCCAGGGCCGCAAGAACTCACAGTGCAGGACAACGGGGAAAGCAGCCCCAATTTCTTAACTCACAGTCAAATTTTCTAACAAAATATCTGAAAGCCACCAAGCACTGGAAAAAGCGCATGCTCATTTGCAAAAGACGATTGTAACAGTTTTTGCAATAAATGTCTAAGAGTGAGAGGAAATACCTGGGCAAGGTTTGTTACTTCCTCTACAAATAACTTTGCAGCTCTATAAAGCTGAGGTCGAAAGGAGTCATTCAGGGCATTGGGGAAATTCGGAAATATTACCCGCTTCGTGCATTGTGTCTTTTCAATCAGACTGAATGTCTGAAAACATGAAATTTGCGATGAGAGGCAGATCTTTTTAAAATATATATACAGTGTGTTTGTGTATATGTATATATGTGTACAGAGAGAGAGAGAGAGAGAGAGAGAGAGAGAGAGAGAGAGAGAGAGAGAGAGAATTTGTCCACGTATAAGACTATATTTTTCTCTAAAATTGTTAGATTAAAAATTGGGTTGGAAAAGTTGGGGTCGTCTTATACATGGGAACATCTTATAGATGAAAAAATAGGGTATATGCAAGCAGTTACAATGTAAAAATACAGTATATGCAAGCAGTTACTATGTAAGTAGTTACATAGAGGAGGTTTGCATGGTTATGCATAGCAGCTGTATCCATTTCCCACCAAGAGTGCACCCAGAGAGCTACTGAATACCGTTTGCCTGTTCCGTCTAGCTTTCTGTGGGGGGGGGGGCGTGTTAAATGCAAACCAAAGCAGGTTTTTCTGCTTCGTCTTCCTTTCCTCCTGGAGGTTAGATGTCAGAGTGTCTGTCTTGACTTTCCAGGCAGAATGAGCGCTGCAGCGTTTGCACCTGGCACTGTGCAGAAGAGATAGCATTGACGCAACACCTGGAGCAAAAGGCGCCTGCCAGTCTCTGCGTACTTCTCTCCTGCTCATGACGCAACTTGGACTTCATCCCTCGAGTCATAAATCTTTTTTTTTGGGGGGGGGGAGGGAGAAATGAGATGGGGTGTTGGCCAACTTTGTGCCTTCCAAATGCTCTGGGACTTGCTCCATGGTCAGGGACGATGCGAGTTTGAGTCCGAAGCGTCTGGAAAGCTCCGGGTATCCAACACAGAAGGAATGCCTCCTGAGTGCAGGAGTAAAAAAAAACAAAGCAAAGTTGCCCCTCAAAGCACTCTCTCGGCAGTTTGCAAGAAATTATGTAGGCTACATCTTGCCCCTTCCATTTTACCAACCTTGGAAGGCTGAGTGAACCTTGAGCCAGCTGTCTAGGATTGAACCCCAGGCCGTGAGCACAGATACAGATAGAGTACAGCCGTCTGAACCATGGCGCCATGAGATCAGAGCGCTTCTTAATCTACCCCAGCCTGGGATCCCTGGCGGCCAAACATGAAATACATAAGCCTCCTGACCCTAGAGGTAGAGATGTGCATTTCTGTTACTCGTATCCGTTACTCTACAGAATTAGCCAAATTCGAGCTCGAACCGACGAACGACAATTTGGTCTGATTTGTCGTGCTCGTTACTTGCATCGCGGCGATCGCGCAATGCCAAGCGGCACAGAAAAAAAGTTTTTAAAAGTTAAAAAAAACCTTCCCGAAAAGTAGGCGAAAAAAAAATGTCTAGACCTACCAGGTAATTGCTACTGCTATTCATCCATCAGTGCGGGGGATCAAAAATGGCGACCGCAATATTTTTTTTGAAATCGTTGCCCAAACCCCACCAAAGCACCACAGAAACATGCGAAAATTAGCTATTTTAAATGCTAATTTTTACAGTCCAGCAGTGAGTTTTTCTTGCAAAAAAAAGTATCTGTTGAGATTTTTTTTATTTTATCTGAGTTTATTACGGCACGTTTAATGATGCCCTGCCCATGGGAGTGGCTCAAATGTTCCACTGAGAGTTCACCGTTGGGGAATATGCACAGTACGGAGTCACAAGGCAAGATTATTACGCCAGTACACTGTCCTAAGGGGTCAAACATTAGTGTTACTCACCCTAACCTCTAATGGCTGTTGCGCTGTGCCCTAGACCCGCAATATGTGAAACAAAAGAGTAGCCAGTCATTTGGCTACCTGCCTACAGCTCCCTCCAAGCCCGATATTACTGAAAACGGCCCTAATTTTTGCAAAAAAAAAATTTACTTTTTTTTATTAAATTTTAAACTACATCAACGACATGAAAAACCGACAAACGGACTTCAACCGAAACTCGGCTTGTTCCCTAGTCGTGGGGGTAATCCTTGGCTATTCATCTCTGAGAATCCACCTAATACCCTCCAAGAGATACAGTATCTGAGATTTTTCCCATCTGGGGGGTCATTTAAATGCCCTGGGGGTCCAGAGAGTTCACCGTTGGGGAGCACAGTAAGTCACACATCCACAAGGAAACATTAGTGCTCGTTCAGACCCAAATTAAAAATAGCTTCATTTACCGCCTACCCAACGGAAAAGTCTGTTGAAAACCACATTCAACCAAGGCTTGTTGGGGCAAAAAAAGGGGGGGGGAGAAGTTTGGCAGTCCAAACCCGCCCTCGAAGTCTGCAACTGCCATGGCCAGTGCGAAGGTGGGTGGGGTCGCGAGGAAATCTGCAATTAAGAAAAGGGAACCCTTTGTTGGAGAGTGGCGTTGGATCAGAAAAAAACGAGACGAGGCGGGCCTCCGGTGACGTGGCTGCCGTGAGGTTGCGGGCTGCACCCTGGCTATAAGAAAAGTGGGCACAGAACACAGGCTTCTGGGTTTTCAACCAAGAGAGGGAGTTGCTAGTCCTCATGAGTGCCTTCAAGAGCTGGAAACGAATCAGCCATTTCGCTTAATAATCTAAGAATCTAAGATTGGCCCAGGGCAATCAGGAATAAGATCAAAGCATGGCCAAGCAGTGTTTTTTGAAGGACAACTTTCAGAATGCTCTTGAGTTGCATCGCACCCCCCAGGCAACTTTTCCAAAACTGGAATGCAGCCGTTTACAGCCCGTCCCAGAGCATGGGGGTGTTGGGGGGGGGAGAGGGATGTGATTGAACACCACACCTATTGTCTCCTGGAATTCACCCATCCAGTGGGTGCAACTTGAGTCTTAAATCCACAGGCTTCAAGCAAATACATGCCTCTAATCTCCTGAAGGCTAAAGATCGAAACATAGATGCCTTGATAAGAGGTACGGCTGTGGCCCTTCCCACCTTCGCCTGGTATTCTTAAAGCCCAAACTATTAGCCTTATTGTTAATTGCATTTCTCTCTATCCAACCATTCAGGAGAGTAGGCATGGCAGTCGTCACAGCCTAGAAAAAACAACAGCCCTTCAAGGCAGGCCCAGTCTAAGGGCCTTTTTACACGACCCCTAAGATCCGCTGGCCACTTAAATTCGGACCAGAGATCTTAGGGGTTCGTCGCTCTTCCTCTGTCCCCACCCCCCCTCCGCACTTCCTGGTTGCTGGCTGCGTGAGGGAGGAGAAAGAAAAGCATGCCGCTCATCTCGTTCTGCCTCTCAGTCTCTGTAAGACCATCAAGTCCAACCCCCTCGTCTCTGTAAAAGTAGCTCTTAAAGGGGCGGGAGCCAAAAAGCAGCAAACAGAAGCGAGGAGAGCCCCACAATCACTATTGTTGCACCGCATCAAAGATTTTTCACCTCCAAAGAGAAGGTACAAGAAAAGTGCGCTGGGTCGCGCTAAAGTGGGCGGGGTCGCACTTAATTGTCTGCAAACTCCGGAGCTGGTGGGGAAACATTTTTAAGCTCCGGAGCTTGCAGCCATTTGCAGCGGAGCTTAGGGGTCGTGTATAAACACCCTAAGTCAGGAATTCAGGAATTCAGGATTACAGCCAAGCTTGATTTTGACTTTTGGGGGGGGTGTGGTCTTTCTCATCAAGCCCAGCACCCAGGGACAGATTCTTTCTCTCCCCTTTCTCTCTCTCCTTCCATCTCCATGCAGGTGGTTCAGAGGAAATGGCCTGCCGATCCAAATTATTCCATGGCTGTCTGACATTTTACAAACAGCATTCCTCCTCAGCCCCGTTTTTGCCTGGAGATGCCTGGGCATAGAGAGCAGGCCCTCCTCCACTCTGTCACTGCTCTCGGACTTTGGGACTCCTTCCCACTGGAGGCCCCCCCTGGCTCCATCTTTGCTGTCCTTTCGCCTGCAGGCCAAGGCCTCCTTCTTCAGGAAAGCTTTTCCTTCGTGAGGGGTGGTCAGAGGGAGTTTTTTTTTTTTTTAAATGAATTGCCCTGCTCTGTTGCTTTTAAGTGTATTTTTATTTACCCTTTGAACGATACTTGTTTAATTCTTTTTTAAAAAAAACATTTGTATACTTTTTGGTTTGGCTTTTTAAGTATTGTCTTGTTAATCATATAACATTAACTGCCTTTCTCTTCTTTAAAGAGAAAGGCAGGAGAAACGATTTATAAATAAATAAATAATGAAATATTTTTTAAAAAACCAAGGGGAGAGCCTTTCCCCAAAGGGGGCCTGGCCCTCTAAATTACCATCCAGAGTGTTTTTGTGTTGTTGTTGTTGTTTTTTGTTTGTTTGTTTTTCTTGTTTTTGCTTTTTTTAAATCAGCAGTTTCAGGAATTGGGACATCCTTGCCGCTGACGCTTAGAAGCATCTTTTTTCATCAATTAGCTGAACGAACACAGCCACCACCTCCCCTGAACAATGGAGCCCAGAGGTGCACTGTTTGACTCCTCGCCAGATGTGGTTCGGGCCCTTGCTTTGTTTCTCTGGTTGGGGGAAGGCATGTTGTGTTCATGTTGTGTTCTGGCATGACAAAAGCCAGGAGGTTGGAGGCAGTGGGCAGGAAGAGGCAGCTCATGTTCTGAGTGTCAGAATGAGAGAATGGAAAACCTGGAGTCATCTGTCCCGAAGACCGGCTGGGTGTGGTGGGAGAGGAATGAAGAATGTGGAAGGAGCATGGGAGAGAGGGAGAAACCAGCGCCTGCCACACACCGGAGAGCTTATTTTATATGTCATATTTTATGTGTTGTAGCTGTTTTTAAATCTATGTGGAATGTTTTAAATGAGTTGAATACAGCAACAATGTAATTTCATTGTTCCTGCAAGGGGGCAATGACAATAAAGATTCCTATTCCTATCCTATCAGGGACGTTCCTATTCCTATCCTATCAGGGACGTTCTAGTCCCCCCAAACAGAACTTCCCCGAGTCCCGAGAGAGAGAGAGAGAGAGAGAGAGAGAGAGAGAGAGAGAGAGAGAGAGAGAGAGAGAGAGAGAGAGAGAGAGAGAGAGCATGTCTGATGCCCTGCCTCCACACTTGAAACAAACAAGCAAAAAAAGACAACTTGGTTCCAAGGTACCCATTTTGAATAATCATTTTGCTGCAAAAGGCCAAGCTGTGGTGCCGCCAAGGGAGCCTATAAGAAGAGCCAAGCCAGAACGTGCTCCTGCCAAGCCTTCCTCCTCCTCCTCCTCCTCCTCCTCCTCCTCCTCCTAAGCAGCAGAAACTAATTAACGCTCTGCTGTTTTCATGCAACTACGGCTCAGTTTCTCCGCAGACACGGGGGGGGGGGGGGAACGGACGGGTCAGGCGCCACCCGTTCCAGAGGCAACCTGCAAAGGCCTTCGGAAGGACTCTGGGGAATCTATTGCGGGCACCAGCGGTGGGGCCCAGGAACCTCCACCCCTTCTGGCTCTTCTCCTGCCCCTTCCCTCCCTCCCACACTTCCAGAACTGTGACCCTCCCTCGGCAGAGTCACCCTACACGGGTGTGGCTTTATACTCACCACCAGCCCCTGCTGTGACATGCCAGGCTTCCTCCGGGCATGCAGAGGGGCAAGGCGGGGCAGAGAGGTGGGGTGGAATCAGCGCAGAGTGACACAAGAAGAGAGACATTCCGGACACACCCAAGGTCCCTGCCCGGCCCACAAGGACCTTCAGCGCCAGCATCGTGGCCCTCCCTTGGCGCTTGGGATTTTCTCACCCTTTCTGCCCATGGGCATACTCGCACGAGATTTATTTCAGAGCACTGCAAACAGCAGGCCAGAGTCTTCCCTCAGGCACCACCCATCCCCTTGCTAAAGTCTTGACGGATGTGTTCAGGAAGCAGACGAAGAAGGGGTGCTGGCAATTTCCCATGGAGAGTGACTGAGTGCCAGGCTTTGATGCAAAAAACAAAAAAAAATTCTAGAAAATGTCTGGCTTGTCTCCTGCTACAGCTTGCAGTTACCCTGCAGAGAAGTGCAAGGTTTCAGCTCCCACCCGACTCTTGGCTGTTCGGCCCAAAGAGCTCTGTGTAGCTCAAGCACTTGAGCAGTCTAACCTCAAGAAAGATGCTGTTATTCATCCATTTTGCAGATCTCATTTCCTGGCCTGTCTGCCAGGCCGCCGCACAGGCGGAAGCGTCGGGAGGGGGCAGAAGGGTGACAAACGACCCCCCCCCGCCCGCCACACAGGGGGATACACAACAGATGCTCTGGACTAAAGTTGACAACCTGGTGGGGGAGGGGTGAAGAGAAAGAAGGCTGTGACACCAGAAGCTGCTTGGCAGTGTCTCTCTTCTGTGTGCTGGGTTGCAAACACACACACACACACAGAGAGAGAGAGAGAGAGAGAGAGAGAGAGCTGAAGTCACCAGCTTAGGAGATCTTCTGCCAGGCATGCCCTTCACCCACCAGAAGAGAGATGACAGCCTGCAATCTTCTCCCAATCCCCCCAGCCCCCAACGAGAGGTGGGTAGGTGGGTGCATCCTGCCACTGTGTGCTTCTTTGACCCTCCCCTCCCCTCCCCTCCCCTCCCCTAAGCCCTGCAGCCTTGGCTGTCTCAGAGAAGCCTCCAGAACACACCAGAACGGAGCAGCAGGCAGGGAGGTCCAGCGGGCGGGGATGGCGCGCAAGAAGAGGCGCTTCCGTTCCTGGGAGGGGGGGGGGCTGTCCTGCCAACGGTGGGGGCCGCCAACCAGCGCCTGGAAAGGTTCTTTTCCGAAGCCTCCAGTTCTGCAGCAAACCCCCCCCCCCACCCTATCCACGCCCCGCCCCGCCCCTTGGCCAGCCAGCATTGCACAATCATCCTCTAAAGTCATCCTTCCTCTAGAATTGCTCTCCTTGATCCCGAGGACTGGATCCTCGTGCGCCCTCTTGAAAGTCTGCATCAAAAGACCCCCCCCTTCACAAAACCCACAAGGCAGCCACCCTCCCCTCCTCTTTCCGGCATGGGACTCCACCTATTTCAATTAGAGGTGTTACTCTTTCTTTCTTTCTTTCTTTCTTTCTTTCTTTCTTTCTTTCTTTCTTTCTTTCTTTCTTTCTTTCTTTCTTTCTTTCTTTCTTTTCTTCCTTCTTCCTTCCTTCCTTCCTTCCTTCCTTCCTTCCTTTCTTTCTTTCTTTCTGACGGTCACTCCCAGATGCTCTTATTATCAGCTCCCTCCAGCTCGGTCGCTCTCCGATTCCATGCAGCCCCCCCCCACAAGCTGGGAGCGGTGGCACCCAAACAAGTAACTTTTCCAAGCCCCCCCAGGAACGCATCTCGGGAGGCCCCTCCCGGCCCTTTGCCACTGGTGGGGCCAGAAAGCCCACGCCTTTGGCGAGGCGCCCATCCTGAAAAGAAGCGCCCTGCGGTGGCGGTGGTCCTCGGCGCCCAGGCAAAGGCAAAGGCAAAGGCGGCGGCGGGGGGGGCGGGGGTCCAGTTCAGTGGGGCTTCGTGCCCACCCCCGGGCCTTCCCCAAGCTTTCGCAGCCCCCTGCTCCTCGGCCGGGAGAGGTGGAAACTCCCCAGCCCGGCAGGGACCCCCTTTTTGGAGGCGCTCCCTCGCTCATCCCTCCAAGGGCGGTGGTGGGCCAGGGGGAATCGTCGTCCCCCTTGAGGCTTGGCTCCGGAGTCAACCCGGATTGGGGAGTGACTCCGGTTTCCCCCCCGGCGGGACTCACCTGGCGGGTGGCAAGGGGCCGGCGGCAGCTTCCGAAGTCCCTTCTGAGCAGCGACGGCGGAGGCGCCCGGGGTGGGGTTTTTCTACCCGGCCTCCCTCCTGTTTGGCCGCCGCCTCCTCCGCCGCCACGGAGCCAAGCCCGGCCCAGCCCAGCCCAGCCCAGCCTAGCCAGGCCCGGCCCGCCGCCCCCTCCTCCTCCTCCTCCGACGCCTCCGCCCCGGCCCGGGCTGCCAGCCGCCAGGACCAACAGGGATGGGCCCGGGCCAAGGGCTCCGGAGCGCAGGAATTCCCACCACCACCACCACCACCCGGGGGAGAAAAGTGAAGGCTGCTCGACGCAACAGTTGCCCTCCTCGTAGGAAACAAAATAGATAAATAAATAAGCAAACAAACAATGGACAAGGGAGGAAGAAGAGAAGAGAAGAGGAAAAGGAAAAGGAAAGATAACTCTTAGGGCCAAGTTTTAATACCCAAACGTTTGACTTGTGGGTTCTTCCCAGTTGCCCAGGCAAGGAGATCAAACCTCTCCATTCTGAAAGAAATCAACCCCAAATGTTCCCTGGAAGGACAGATTTTGAAGCTGAGGCTCCAGGACTTTGGCCACCTCAGAGGAGAGAGGAGTCCTTGGAAAAGTCCCTGATGTTGTTGGGATTGGAAAGATGGAAGGCAAAAGGAAAAGGGGACGGCAGAGAATGAGATGGGTTGCACAGTGTCATTGATGCAACCAACATGGGTTTGACCAAACTCCGGGAGGCAGTGGAAGACAGGAGGGCCTGGCAAGCTCTGGTCCATGGGGTCACGAAGAGTCGGACACGATTGAACGACTGAACAACAACAACAAAACTCATGAGCCACTGCTTAACTAAGCCAAGTTGGGTACAGTATCAGCTTACAATTAGCATTAGCCATTTGCTTTAGCATGAGCCAAGTTCTGGTCACCCTACCTCCAGAAGGATATTATAGAAATGGAAAAAGTGCAGGGGAGGGCAACCAGAATGATTCGGGGACTGGAACACCTTCCTTACCATCTGAGGCTTGCAACGGTTGGGCCTCTTCACTCTTGAACGACGGCGCCTAAGAGGTGACCTGATTGAAGTTCATAAAATCATACACGGTATGGACAAAATAGATAATGAAAAACTGCTTTCCCTATCACACAAAACTAGAACTAAGGGGGCACTCCATGAAATTTTTGGGTGCTAGGTCTCAAGCAAATAAGAGGAAGTGCTTTTTCACCCAGAGGATCACCGGTCTATGGAACTCCCTGCCAGAAGAAGTGGTGACAGCTGTCAGCCTTGACAGCTTTAAGAAAGGATCGGGACAAGTTCCTGAAGACGTTTTTGTCGTTGTTCTTTTACAAGACTTTGCAGAGCCATTAGAGGGGATACGTTTCAGTTCGGCTTTTTAGAGAACAGTGTGTGTGTGTGTGTGTGTGTGTGTGTGTGTGTGTGTGTGTGTGTGTGTGTGCTTGGATGTTCTCTAAATCTGCTTAGCCAAGAGAACAGGAAGCCAGAAGCCAGAGAATGACTAATTGGGAAGGCAGCCCAGCATCCTCTGTGGCTAAAGGGAGTGAACTGTGCCCAAACTAAGCCCAGCTTAGCAGTCAAAAGAGCAGGCAGTGAGAGAGGGGCTCCATGATCCCCAGGAAAACCGGCTCGATCTGTTCGTTCAGCAAGGCCTGCCTTTTTTGTTGAACAAGCCGCTGGCTGACCTCCAGGTGGCCCACCCCATGGCAAATCGAAAAGAGGGCTCTGCTGAGCTACCCTTTCTCAAGACTTGCCATTATTATTTATTCCAGGAGGTTTCTTCTTAGAAAAGAGCACACGGAGGCCGAAGGTTGCTGCAGTCCACCTGGGGTAAAAAGGCTCCTGCATCTCCCTGCAGTGTTCTCCAAGAGAAGCGCAAGGCTCAGCGCCAGAGGGACTGCTTTACGCACCAAAGGTCGTGAGTTCAGTCCCCGCCAATTCCAGGGTCTCGGGGAATGGGTTCCTTCTAATGGGGCCGGAGAGGCCAATGAGTGCGAGATTGCTGCCAAGACTGGTGGACTATTAGGGCATCCAGTAAGAAAGCTCACAAGTCGAATTGCTGGTGCTCCACCCGGCGCCTTGTGCCCAACCGCTCGGGAGGTGCACACGGAGGCACCTGCCGCAGGCTGTCTCCATACCTGTGGTCCTTGCTGGAGCAGCGGACGAGGTGGAGGACAGAGGTAACTCCTTCCAGCTGATTCTCTGTCCAGTAGATGAGGCCTGGCTGGACTTGCCTATACCAGGCAAAGGGGTTACAGCAGGGGTGTCCAAACTTTTTGCAAGGAGGGCCAGATGTGGCGAGGTGAAAATGTGTGGGGGCCAACCATTCAGCTGCGTTTGGCCCCTGAGATGGACTTTGGACAAGCCTCTAGGACAGTGATGGCGGACCTTTTTGAGACCGAGTGCCCAAACTCTGATTCAAAACCCACTAATATTTCGCAAAGTGCCAATACAGCAATTTAACCTCAATACAGGGGCGGGTGCCCACAGGAAGGTGCTCCGAGGGCCACCTTTGGCACCCGTGCCATAGGTTCGTCAACACTGGCCTAGGACATGCAAAGAGGTGAGGAGGACACTGCAGCAATGGAGCCAGGGGCGGATAGGCTGGGCAGGTGGCTGGGTGGATGGACAGAGGCAGGGAGGGCAGGCAAACCAGAAAGCTGCAAGCTGACATCTCTATCTGGTATGGGGAGAGGCCAGCTGGCGGAGATGCATGACAGGCTGAGCTGGCGGGGAGAAGAGGCTGTGGGCCACTCAAAATTTGAAAACGAGCCACATTTGGCTACCCGGGCCTGATGTTGGACATGCCTGGGTTACAGGCTACCAGAAGGCAACCAGGAGGAGGAGCAGAAGTATAAGACAGCCATCTTGGTTCATCTCTTCACTGCAAACCATCCCTGCTTTGCCAATACTTTGGTTGGTGAGTCATTCCTGTACGGGCACAAGTGAGCACTTGGATGTCTTTGGACTACAAGTCCCAGAGTTCTCCAAGCAGCTAGGCACACCTCTGACACAGCGACAAATAGATGCGGGGGGTGGGGCGAGGGGGAGGCTATGAGTTTGTTTAGAGTGGTGGTACGAACACGATGTTCTCAGACTGCAGGAGCCTTCAACCCTGCCTGTACTGGCCAGGAGGTCTGGGAATTGTAGTCCGAGAACACTGGGACCCCCAAAGGTGGTGGGGGCCACTGTATTCAAGTTCTAGAGGCGGAAGGAGAGCCCACGTGGTGAACCTGTTGGACTCTAGGACTTAATGTGGTCGCCAGTGGTTTGTGAAATTTGGCGAGCCAGTCTCTCAGCCGCACCTCCCTCACAGGGTTGTAGTAGTAGTAGTAGTAGTAGTAGTAGTAGTAGTAGTAGTAGTAGTAGTAGTAGTAGTAGTAGTAGTAGTGAGGAACGGCCATCTGCACCACCCTTAGCTCCCTGGAAGAAATGTGAAATATAAATGCAACGTAATAATAAATAATCCATGAGCCTTCCAACCTCAAATGTCTCCATCCGCAGGCCCTTATTTCCTTTGCAAGGAAAAATTCCCTCTGCAAGAAAAAACATCAGCTCTTTCTCCTCCCCTGAGGAAGGGCTTTAATTGAATAAAGAAGAAGCTGAGACACGCCTGTGCTTCCCCGCTCTGTTGCCTTTCATTGTTTTAAAATGATTACAAATGAATCACGTATACTGGAGCGGTCGCTCGCTAGACATCCTGCTCGTCTTGAGAGACCGGCTCCAATGTGAAAAAGCTCCGGGACCTCCCCGGTGAATAATTCCAAGCCCCAACCCCAAACCCTTCTCAACGTGGCAAGACAAAAACGTTCGTGTCCAAAAGTCCCGGATGGAGTCACACACAGGCACGCCAGATGCTGCCCCGCAGGCAATGTCCAGGACGGTGCTGAGCTGGTGCTGCTGGAAGAGCCGGCCGTTTAGGCAGCCAGGCCATCCGGGCGACAGGCCTCGTTAGGTGCTCCGCATCGCAAGCTAATCCGGGGGGATCACGGGTGCATTTGCAGTTGAAATTCCTATCGGCAGACATGCATTCCAGTGCCTGGCACGGCACCACAGCGGAAGGGTGTTTGCTTTGCACAGTCTTCTCCGTGCAGCATCCGTCAGCCCTAGATGGGGGGGGGGGAGTTGCCAGTGGAAGTGAGTTTTCATCACTAAACAGACTGTTCGAACATATATATGGGGCCTGGATGGATGGATGGGTGGGTGGATGGATGGATGGATGGATGGATGGATGGGTAGGTGGGTGGGTAGATGGATGGGTGGGTAGATGGATGGATGGGTAGATGGATGGATGGATGGATAGATGGATGGATGGGTGGATGGATGGGTGGATGGGTGGATGGATGGGTGGATGGATGGATGGAATCCTTTAAAATCAGATCACTCTTTTAAACCATTCCTTTAAAATCTTACCTTGGAAGCCCTACCTAGCCCCCACCCCCCACCCCCAAGTCAGGATCAACTTCATACCATATGTCAGGGCAGTTCAACTTTGAACAGGCCGAGGTCTACTTTTTCCAGCCCCCAAAGGGCCTGAGGGCTACTACACTAAAACCTTTACTTACGAATTTAAAAAAAGTGTAAGTAGAGCAGTGGTTTCCTATAGGAATGCATTGAAAAATCAATTGATCCATTCTGGATGGAAGAGATTTCAATGCCCCATGGCCCTTGAACTGCCCCACTTAGCTGAGACAGTGGGCTGGCAGACCCAGAACTTTGCTGGGGCAGTGGTGGTCCTTGGGATGGGGGAGGGAGGCGTGGAGAACTTATCCCCTCACTTTTTAATTTGATGGCTGGCGGGCTACTTTTGAACCCTTCACGGGCTACCGGTAGCCCACGGTCTACCTGTTGGGCAGGCCTGGTATATGTGACACGCTTTTGGGAGAAGACAGACCCTCAGCTCGGGAAGGATTCCTTCCCAGCTAGCCAATGCGGCCCCTCGCTATCTTCTCAACCAAACATGAGTTCTTCTCCATCGGTAGCCGTCTGAAAAAGAGCTCCCGCCCCTGGCTACCTCAAAGCATGTCCGAGGGTGTAAATAGTTTCCATGGAAGGCAGGCTGGAATGAGCAAACACCCTGCAAATCGCATCAGCCTCACCCACATTGTTCCCATTACAACCTGTCAATGGCTCTTCAGATCTAAAAGCTTAATGCTCGATTGAGCAATCCCACCCTCGATCGTTCTACCTGGGTAGTCCTCTCTCCACATGACGGTTGTTTTCTTTTTCCCTGGAAACTCCTGAGAGAGACACTGAAAGACTCTCTACCGGGGATCATTCTGATGCTGCCGCATCTGATCCAAACGCCTGGACCTTCATGGAGCAGATTGGTCCACCTATTTTTCGTGTTTACCACACCTCCAAGCGGAATGTGGAAAACCTTGAGGCACCCTTGAAGATGAACAACTTTTTGGGCACCAATGTCCAGCTATTGGCATCAGCTAGTCCAGGCACGTGGAGTGCAGTAATTCCTTCCTGAAAGCCGAACTCACTGGTCCAGAACTTTGAAGGCAAAAGCCACGCGGCAGTGTATTTGCCCACAGATGATTAGCGTTAGCTCATTTCTATCATTGGTTGTGATGATGGTGGAATTCTGGGATGTGTAGTCCAAAAGGGAACTCCATTCTTTATTTCCTACCCTTGGAACAGTTCTGGATGCAGTTCCAGGCACCTGTGTGGTCTTCTTTTTAAAAGCCTCTACAGCAGTGGTTCTCAACCTGTGGGTCCCCAGATGTTCCTGGACTGCAACTTCCAGAAACCCCTTCCAGCACAGCAAGTGGTGGAGGCTTCTGGGAGTTGCAGTCCAGGAACATCTGGGGACCCACAGGTTGAGAACCACTGCTCTACAGTGAGTCCTCTCTGGCAGTGGTTCTCAACCTGTGGGTCCCCGGATGTTCCTGGACTGCAACTCCCAGAAGTCTTCATCCCTAGCTGAGCTGGCCAGGATTTCTGGGAGATGCAGTCCAGGAACATCCAGGGACCCACAGTTGGAGAACCACACCTCTATGGCCATAGTTCTCGACCTTGAGTTCCCAGATGTTCTTGGTCTGAAACTCCCAGAAGGCTTTGCCATCAGCTATGTTGGCGGTATAAAAATGGAACCCAAATGACAGGCACCCAACAGAACAACACCCTCCCTTATGAGTTGCGGAGGGCTCCGAAAATGACTGACCCGTGGTGTGGTCTGCGTTAACCGGTTGCCTAGGAACAGCCACGAAAGAGAAACAAACAACACACCTGCCCACAACTTCATGGCAACCGCATGAATGAAAGTTGAGTCAACAACAGACTCTGCAACAGTTGCAGGATACGCATTCATAAGGCATCCTGCCGGCCAGCCATATTCACTTCCTGAGGCCTTGAAAGGGAAACAGGTCTTTTTTTAAAAAAAAATTAACACATACACACAGAGTTTTGTGGTCCCTAAATTAGAGTAGATGCCATGCTGGGGTTAGTGTGGTATGCTCCATTTGAGAAAATATATCTAATTCAGAAGGGTTGACTCATGCCCAGGCCCTTTGATTTTAATTACATTCCCAAGCTCTCAAAGATAACTGGGATTCTTCAAGTGAATTCCGTTGTGTCAATTTGAACAAGCTAGAAATTCCTTCCAGATAATGAGGAAAGCCTTGAAAAACAGGGACTTATCTATCAGACTTCGTACTCGAATACTTCGAACCTATGTGTTCAGCATACTTCTCTATAGTGTTCAAACTTGGACTCTTAACAGACACATTATGCAGGAAGCTGGAAGCGTTCGAAATGTGGACGTACAGACGAATTCTACAGACGAAGATACCTTGGACAACCAGAGTCACTAATGTGGCTGTATTACAGTGCATGAATAAAAAATTAGAAATCCTCAATACTGCAAAGAGAAGAACATTGCAGTATTTTGAACATATAATGCACAATAAGAAATACCATCTGGTACAGGTTATCCTTCAAGGAAAAACAGATGGGAAGCATGGCCTGGGGAGTAGATCATTCTAGCTTAAGAACTTAAGCCAATGGTCTGCAGTGGGCAGAGCTGCTCTGTTTAGAATAGCCTTAGAGAGAAACCAGTTCAGGATACTGATCGCCAATGTCCTACCAGGACATGGAACTTAAAGAAGAAGCTCTCTCTCTCTCTCTCTCTCTCTCTCTCTCTGTGTGTATTTGTTTGTTTGTTTGTTTGTTTGTTTGTTTGTTTGTGTGTGTGTGTGTGTGTGTAAGAGAAGAATCTAGTAGTCACTTAGCCAACATGCTCTCACAGAAAGTGGTGTGCTTCCCTTAACGAGGCACCCATCAGATTGGGAAATCACTTTTTAGAACAGTTTTAAAAAAGAGAACATAACATAAGAACATAAGAACATAAGAACATAAGAAGAGCCATGCTGGATCAGGCCAAAGGCCCATCTAGTCCAGCTTCCTGTATCTCACAGCGGCCCCACCAGATGCATTTGGGAGCGCATGAGACTAGATATCTGTCTCCTGATACCACTCCCCTGCATCTGGCCCTTGAAGTACCCTGGTTTAAAGCCTAGAGATTACACATCTCCATCATGGTTTGTAACCCGTGATGGACTTTCCTCTAGGAATCTGTCCAATCCCCTTTTGAAGGCATCCAGGCCAGATGCCATCACCACATCCTGTGGCAGGGAGTTCCATAGACTTACAACACGCTGGGTGAAAAAATATTTTCTTTTGTCAGTTCTTACTCTCCCAGCACTCAATTTGAGCGTATGTCCCCTAGTTCTGGTATTTTGAGAGGTTTGGAGCCATGCAGTCATTAAAACCAAAAGCAAAACTAGACTATGGGTGATACCTTCATAAGCTGCTAGAAGAAAAATAAACTTGGATTTCCATCGCTGCTTTGAAAATGAGAGCTTGCTCTCGAAAGCTCAGCAACTTAAAAAAAAAAAACAATTCTTTTAGCAGCCTATGAAGGTATCGCCCGTAGTCTAGTTTTGTTTTTAAAAACACAGGACGTAGCTGGCAAGAGGGTTGTTTTTGTTTCGGCAGGAGAGGTCCAGCCCCAACGCAGGTTCTTCGCCCTTTCCCATCGGCCCGCCTGCCAAAAGAAACATCAGGAAGGGCTGGAAAGAATGAAGGTGAGGCGTCTCCTCACACGTCCTTCTTGGCTCCCAGCGGTGGATGGTTCGAAAGCCCTGCCAATTCAGGTCAGAAGGCCCTCCCAGGACCTGGCTCTTCTCAAGAGTCCTCCCCTGCAGTAGAGCGTTTGGGACGCAGGAGGGTTCTGCCTTATGCCAAGGTACAGGCTGTTTCTCTCTCTCTCTCTAGCCCAATATCGCCCGCTTGGACAGGTTGCAACCCTCTTTCTATGTAGTCCAAAACAGGGCGGTGCTTTCCCATCACCTCCTACGGGAGTGTTTCCAGTTGAGATGCCATCAAGGGTTGAACACAGCAGCAGGAAAAGAGGAAGGCTCAATGGGAGATGGATCAACTCACTCAAGGAAACCACAGGCTTGAGTTTACATGAACTAAGCAAGGCAGTTCAGGGCAGGACATTCCGGAGACTGCTCCTGCATAGGATTGTCAAGACATCACACAATAATAAGAGAAGCACTGAGACAACATGATCGTGTCTCCTGCAAAAATCTGCGAACCAAGCAGGGAGCCTTCTCCCGAATCATTTCCCTAATTGTCAGCGCACTTGGTTTTTAATGGCTGAAATCCCAGGCAGACACTAACTGAAATGCAGATGGAACAAGTTTTGGAAACCAACAGCTGCAGGTTAAGAAATCTACATAGACATTATCTGTTGCCTAGTGAGCCACATCAGACAGTTAATTGCTCAACAGGATCTCAGCCAAGGGACAGTTCTCGTGGATTTTATTGCTCTGGCTGCATTCGTTATTTGTAAGCCACTTTGGAATCTTTGGGTGGAAAGCGGTCTAGAAGTTCTCGTTCAGTAAATAAAAAGGCCTCCTTAACAAGAATGTTCAATGGTTGTAGTGGGCAGCATATAAATTGTATAAATAAATAAATACTGTAAATAGTTTAATTTGTGGTTTATTTTATGTCAATTGTGTAATTTGTATTTTGTTTTTTGTACTACTGTTGCAAATGACCCAGAGTGGCCTTGCTGCCAGATGGGTGATCAATCAATCAACAACCAACCAACCAACCAACCAACCAACCAACCAACCAACCAACCAACCAACCAACCAACCAATCAATCAATCAATCAATCAATCAATCAATCAATCAACCAACACGTTTTCAGAACGCTTTGGATCAAAGTAACAATCTGGGAGTTATACTCCAACAGTCCCTAAATGCTATCCCCCCCCCCAAAAAAAAAACCCCACCCCAAAACCTAGCATCACACCAACTCTTGGTTCCTGTTCAATTCAGCTGACCGTCCCCCTTCAGGGAGACCAGAATCCAATCCGTATTTACATTGCATCTCACCACTCCTTTCCTAATGCTGGGGCATGGCTTGGTCCGGTGCCTAACGATAGAGCCATGAAACCCAGCATACCATCAGTTAACTGCAGTTACCTGCAGCAAGCGACACAAATCTTACACAACTGCCAATGGGATTCTGGCTGTTGTTTCAGATCAGAACGCTACGCCTTCCATTTTAACTTTCCTCCACTCCCTAGGGGTTTCTTACCGAGCTTACAGACCGGGTTCGACAGGTAGCAGCATGTTTGACGCCAAGCAAAGGGTGTCAGGAATTTCTCTGAACCAAACGGCGGAAAAACCTTTTACAGAGAGCAGGGCTTAATGTGCAAACACAGCCTTTGCGGCCCGGATGAGTCTGCCTGTTCCTAGCACAGGTGGTTTGTCAGTGGCCACCCAGAAAAACCATTAGTTAGCAATATTGATCGTCAAAGGGCGATGCTTTTTAGTCGAGAGGGCCGGCACTTAAATGGCCTTGAGGGCAAGAGATGTCTGCATTCCACCCTTACTGAAAAATAAGCGAGATAAAGGACCCCAAGTAGAAAACTGGTGCAAAACACCAAATTGGAAAAGAGTGGAAGAATCCGTGTGATGACATTTTCATTGCCACTAACCACCCTATCTGAGCAGCCCAGATGCCCTGTTAAGCACATCTGATCTCGCCTGATTTCGGAAGCTAAGCAGGGTCGGCTCTGCTTAGTCCTTGGATGGGAGACCACCAGGGAATACCAGGCACTGTAGGCGCCTGGAGTAGGAACTGGCAAGCCACTCCAGTATTCCTGCCAAGAAAACTCCATGGACGTGGGGTCACAAAGAGTCGGTCACGACTGTAATGACAAAACACACACACACACACACAACCACCCTATCTACTGCCAGAGTTATTTGGGGGACTACAACTCCCAGCTAGCAGACATTCACACAAGTCCCTGGAGTTCCGCCTGGCGCCATCGATAGCTTCAACTAAGATAGACTGACATCATTTCTGTGGGACGGAGAAGGCGCATAGGTTGCAGAAAGGGCCATTTGAAAAGAGGTTTTAACTTTTAACTTGGTGTTTATCTCTCTCCTTATGTGATTGCATTGATGCTGTTATCAATTGTTAGTTCTAATGTTGCCTTCTCATGCGGTAAGACACCCCTCCATTCCCTGTTTCTCAAACTGAATTATATCTTGAGTGTAATTGACTCTCCTTACTGTGAGCCGCCTTGGGTCCTTTTCCAAGGAGAAAGGTGGGGGTAAAAAAAATACTCAAAAAAAAAAATAAAAAAAAAAAAAAAAAATGGAAGGACCAGTGTAAGGGGATAAGCTCAAGCAGGAGGACTCAGAGGTCGTGGGTTCAAATCCTGACTTTGCCGTGGAAATGCAGCATAACTTCCTTCTTGGACAATCCCAGGTAGCCAGAAAACCTTGCTAGGGTTCCCCTACGTCAGAAGGAACTTGACAGAAAGGGTAGCTCTTTATCACCCACCAGATGGTAACAGCCACATCCGCTCCAAGTACCCGAGAAGAGGGTGGGGTAGGGCAAAGACCTTTAGACTCCTGTCGACCCAAGCCTTAGATATACCTTTGGAAGCGAAAAGAGCAGACGGGACTCGGGAAAATTCAGCAAACAATGACAAAAGGGCTCTGTGTTTCTGCCTTCCAGCAGAGCAGAAAAGCTCGCTTCCACCCTCTCTAATCAAGCCGATGACTCATGGCCGAAGTATTTCTCTGACGAGTTTCGAAACAGCCCCTAACATTTAGCAATAGCGCTCAGGAAACTTTGCTCCGAGAACGGCACTGGCACGGGCCCCTCCCCAGAACAGAGAAACCCATGTGTCTGCTGTGGCAACACCCGGTCAACAAGGCTACCTCGGCTACCGAATGCACTTTCCGCTTTGCAAAAGAGTCGCTGGATGCCATCGGTGCTGCCACAGTGGCTGCCACGCTCCCCAGCTTTCCCAAGAGATGATTTTCTGCAGAGCGAAGCGTGTTAGGAACTCCTGGGGGGCAGAGGACGCCCCCCCCCCAAGTTCTTTGGGGGCTTGTGCCAGAAAATGCCATGTGCTGACTATATGGGGCCAAATCACAGGGAAGTTCCTCCTGCATCGTTTTCCCCCAGAAACCAAAGGGAAATGCACGACCACGGACGAGCAGGCCACATGGCTTTGGCAGGAATAATGTCCTCAGTGGCTACTCTGTCTTTTCCATTATGCTTGGATTAAGAGCTCTTAATATCGCGACTTCATGGCAAGGCCACCTGCGAGTCAACATTATAATAAGAGTGATCTCTCAAGGGGACCCAATGGGGGAAACTGAACTCCGTACACCCTGCTCCACAGCCAGAGACCTTAAACCACTGAGCTATCCAGCAGCTCCCCCGTATAGGATATGGAGACCCCTTACCAATTTTTTTGGTTGTATTTCATCATATAAAGCAAGCAGTGGTACCTCTACTTAAGAGCAGCTCCACTTACGAGCAATTTGACTTAAGAGCGGAAAACCATTGGCGTTCTAACTGCGGCCTTACAAATTTTAGATGCGGTCTGCTCTACTTACAATTTTATTTATTTTATTCAATTTATTTATTTGTTTGTTTGATTTTTTTTAGATATGGCTGCTCTACTTATTTATTTATTTATTTATTTTGGTGCATATATACCTCTACTTATTTATATACCTCTACTTATTTATTTATTTTGGTGCTTATGGGTTGTTCAACTTATGAGCATGCATTCAGAACAGGTTAAACTCATAAACAGAGGTGCCACTGTATTCACAAAAAATGGACATATAAGACTAAGATTAAAAAAAACCAAAACACCAGACACAGAAACATCAAAGTTCAAGGAAACAAATTTTGCAATGTGTAGTCAGATCAGTTTAAATTTATTGTTTCAAAATATTAAAAGTGTCTTTGCATAAGTAGCCTTTCACACACACACACACACACACACACACACACACACACACAGAGAGAGAGTGTTAACTTGAAACGACAGGGTTACAGTCATGTGCTTCTGCGTAAAATTTGAAACCACTGTGTGTGTGTGTATGCTCGGTGTATGTATCTCTCTGCCATGCTGTTATCTCATACAAAATTCCAATCCACCAGGGTGATAGGAGGAACACTTGATCCTTACAGATGCCTGTGTTAATTGCAAAAAGCAGCTGGGAAAAGCATGCATCAGAAAACAATGCCAGGAGGCAAGGGTTGGAGAAGCTTGGGTTGATTCAAGACCTTTCCCTTTGAATTCCCAATCTGCTGCCGCTAACATTCAGGACAAACTCTCCTTCCCCCTTCCCCCAATTTATGGGCTCGTTTGGGGCCAGATCAGCAATCCTTTACTGAAACTAGCTCTGACGGCACACGGGTGGCTGATCTGAGGCTCCTTCAGCCAAGCAGTGTATGGATTATGAATGACTAAACTCTGTACGGAGGGCAACAGAAAATTCCCCAGGACTTTTGCAAAGCCTGCCTGCAAACATTCATTGCAACTTGGCTCAGAAGCTACGCATTCCTCGGGACAGCTGCTTCCTACCGACAAGACACACTTCACCTGCTTTCCCTCCTAACGACAGAAAGAAACAGAAGGTTTTTCCCCTAGCAGAGGACTGTAACTGTGGCTTCCCTCCCTTGCAAACGGTGTCTCATTCTTTCTCTGTTTGGAGGAAAGGTGGGGGAGAGGAGAGCAATTCCCCTCTCTCTGACATCCCCTTTTCCCCTCCACCATGACTCAGTCGCTTAATCCCTGCTCATCTCTGGTTTTCTTCCAGAATTTCCAGTTTGGCCCCCAGCTGGCCTGCCGCGAGATCTGCTTCATCGCCGCCCCTTTGCTCTGTGCAGCTCCGGGGCGCTTTCGCAAAGGATGAGCTGGCGGGCGCTTGTTGTTTCTCGTTTCCACGGCAACTTGCTCTCTGCGGTTGGGTGTGCCGGGGCACACTTTGGCCCCACTCATCTGGAAGTGAAAAAGATCAAGAAAGGGGTGGGGGTGAACAGAAAGAAAGAGAGAAAGAAAGAGGAAGCAACAGTCAGGAGGTTACGGTGCTACCAAATGGTGGTGAACGCACCCTCAAAATGAAACCCTTGTGAAGGACTCCTCCTTCCTGCCCCATAATAAAGCAAAAGTGTACTTCCTATACACCACCAGCTAGTGCTTACAAGCCCTCTCTGGGTGGTCTATTTTTTTTAATTGGGCAGGTCACACATTGCCCCACCTCCCCTCAGCAAACTTGGTACTGACCTTGGAAGGCTGAGCGAACCTCAAGCCGGCGACCTGGGACTGAACCCTGGGTCGTGAGCTGAGTTCTGACTGCAGTACCGCAGTGTAGCCGCTGGGCGTCAAAAGCGCACGTGAAATATTGCTGCAAAGGCAGCTTGGATTTCGTTAGTATCCCTCCCAATGTTATCTGCAGAGTGGGTTTTGTTGCAAAAACATCCTGATTAAGGTTTCCCCCAAAGGACGCCCCAGAGCAGCTCCTGGGAACCATTTTCACGCCCCAGGGTCACCTTTTTTTCACGAGAAAGGTTCAGCTCCAACCAGGCGAGATGGAAACTCCTAGAAGCTCATTTTGACGGATAAAAGCAAACTCAACTCCTAGACATTTCCACCAAGCATGAGTGGGAAACAGCACCAGGAGCTGTAGCCTTTAAAAGTTTAAAAGGCTTAAAAAGTTTTAAAGTTTTAAAAGCCTTTAAACACTTTGCTTTTTGCTTTTGCTTTAAAAATGGAAGTGCTTCCGTTTTTAAGGCACTTCCGGCAATCCGGAAGTGCGTTTCGGATTGCTGGAAACCATTTCTGGGGCCTCCAACAGGCTCGGGAAGCCTGTTGAAGGCCGGTTCAGGGCATCAACCAGGCCTGGGGTAAGTGCAGGAGGCCCCAAACAGGTCCCCTCTGTCCTGACCTGACCCAGCATCCGCATATTGTGGGTTTTCCTTTATCGCGGGTGGGGTTGGGCCCCTAACCCCCGCCATAAATGGGGGATTACTGTATTCATCAAACAACAGGCAATTGCAACCACATATCCTCGGCACCGTTACAGGGAACTTCTCCGTATGCTTGGCAAAATGAAATTGCACACTTAGGCTCCCAGCCCCCATGACAACGGAAACATGGAAGGAGGCCAGCTTGCAACGGAATCTCACCTTCTGCTTCTTCTGAGGATCTGCCGGCTTTGGTGGGAAAGTGCAAGGCACCCGGCCCTGAGCAAAGTGATACGGTAAAGGGAGGTTGGGGTCCAGCGACACCCACGGGACCCCGATGGCAGACGGGGCAGGCGGCAAATCCGAGTGAGCGGCGTGCAGGTTGTAGGTCGGTTTAGCGCTTGTTCCGTCGGAGCTCTTATAGATGGTGACAGAGGAGTCTCCAGCCGCGTGCGCCAGGAGGTAAGCGCCCTCCGGCAAGCTGAAAGCACAAGAAGGGGTTACGGAGGGAAGCCCCGGAGGTCCTGAGAGAAGCGGGGAGAAAAGAAAAACCCCAGGCTGGCTGATGAGCCCTCTGCCCTGCAACCCTACATTTTGGGAGATGTAGTCTTAAAACCCCTACATATACACCTCTTTGCAATGAGTATGCTAAACTCCTGAAAGAACAGAAGAGGTCATGTGCTCCAGCAGGCTCAGCACTGGCTAAGTCAGATGGGGCCGAGAGGTACAAATTCTCAGAAGAACCCTTCCGTCCATTTGTTCCATATTTCTATATACCAGGCATAAGAACATAAGAACATAAGAAAGAAGAGCCCTGCTGGATCAGGCCAAAGGCCCATCTAGTCCAGCTTCCTGTATCTCACAGTGGCCCCACCAGATGTGTTTGGGAGCGCATGAGACTAGATATCTGTCTCCTGATACCACTCTCCTGCATCTGGCCCTTGAAGTACCCTGGTTTAAACCCTGGAGGTTACAGGCCCGTCGGCCAAATGTGGCCTGTTTTCAAATTTTGAATGGCCTGCAATCTCTTCTCCCCATCGGCTCAGCCTGTCATGCATCTCCCCCCAGCTGGCCCCTCCCCATACTGGATGGAGGCATCAGCTTGCAATTTTATGGTTTGTCTGCCCTCTCTGGCTCTCTCTGCCCCCCCCCCCCCGGGCCACCTGCCCAGCCTACCTGCCCCCAGCTCCATTGCTGCAGCATCCTCCCTGCCTCCTCGCATGTTATAGAGACTTGTCTGAAGTCCGGCCCAGGGGCCAAATGCGGCTGAATGGTCGCACCCCTACAGATTTTCACCTCACAAAATCTGGCCTTCCTTGCAAAAAGTTTGGACACCCCTGCTATAAACCATTGGCCTTTCTGGCCTAGATCTGTCAACGCAGTGGAGGGTGAAGCATCGGCAAGGATGCACGGCCTGTGCACGTCAGTCCAGAGCTGCGTGTCGCTCTCGAATTAATTGATTCGTTCCTCTACTGCCCATCTGACCAAGGGTCACTCTGGGCGGCTCACAGCAGTAACAGTAAAAGAGAAACTGTTTTCAATAAAGGAAACAAAGCAGAATAGAACACAGTAAAATGACTGAAACATTGAAATGGGCAGCAGTGACCAGTGCAGAGCAGTTCTCTCTTAGGTTGGCAAGTTTAGAAAAGCCCGACGGAATAATTTTAAAAAAAAATGTTTTAAGAGAAATGTCAGTTGGAAAGGAACGGGGGTGGGTGGGAGGGAAATGAAGTTGAACTACGTACCCCGTCACTTTCTTCAAGATATGTTGCAGAATATTCAAAGAATTTGCAGGCCTAGAAGTTGAGAACAATATGCAGAAGTTGCTGAAGTCAGAGGAAAAAGGAGCAGACTGTTCAAAATTAATAAAACTATTCTGACACTTTCTAGGCGTCTTTCGTTCATCAGGTTGGATTGACGAGAATCTTACTCGATTCACAAACTGACCCCACCACTCTACAATCGCATGTGCCGCTGCCACGTCCCTGGACAAACCATTTAGCCAGGGACCTGTCGCCGGGGGGGGGGGCTGGTCCCATTAACACTCTCGGTGTTCTTTAGTAAAGAAACCTGGTTTCCAAACCTATTGAGTATAGAGAGAAACTAAGAAGTGTGCTGTTAAGTTTGCGCAGTGCCATCCAAAGGCTGCCTAACCTGACCATGGAGCTAGAAATTGGCAGTTCAATCCCCCAATGTATTTCCTAAGGGGAGAACCTGCCTGTGTGGCCTTGGACAAGCTGCACAGTAGTCCCAGGGCACCCTGGAAGAAAGGAAGGGCAAACCACTTCTGAGGACTCTCTGTCTAGAAAACCTTGATGTTAGAACTGATTTGACAACCTCCAATTAGTAAAGCAGCGGATCTCCACCTGGGGGTCGGGACCCCTTTGGGGGTCGAACGACCATTTCACAGGGTGGCCATGAGCCATTGGAGAGAAAGGCACAAACGGCTTGGGTCTGGAGGAGGGGAAAGAGTGAATTACAGATTGATAGGCTGGAGGGGATGTCAGTCAATGGCACTGGAGGCTGCGATTGGCTGAGGGTGCCTGTACGGGGAAGTTCTCTATGGCACCTACGGCAGTGGCCTGCCTGCCAAAGGGGGCTTGTGGCCTCTTTCAAGCAGGGCAAGGGGGTCACCACAACATGAAGAACTGTATTAAAGGGTCACAGCATTAGGAAGGCTGAGAACCAGTGTAGTAAACCTTAACACAGAAGGAACTCTGCAGTTAAATAGACAGAGCATGTGGGGTCCAGTGAACCTTTTAGAGACCCGAGTGCCCAAACTGCGATTCAAAAGCCACTAACTTTTCATAAAGTACCAATGCAGCCATTTAACCCGAATACAGGTGGCTGTGAAGGGGCGATGTCGGGTGCCCACAGAAAGGACTCCGAGGGCCACCTATGGCACCTGTGCCACAGGTTTGCCAACGCTGCCCTAGCCCTTTTGAGTTTGGACTTGCTCACCCCACCCACCCCCTTCCCCCAAACCAAACCTCAATTGAAACTGGATGCAGCCCCTGGATGTGTAGGGTTCCTCTAGCTTTCGCTGCGGCAATGTTACTCACTTGAACGTGCCAAATTTGTTTTTCAAATCTTCTGCAGACAGTGGCTCCAGCAGAAAGAGTTTTGAAGTAAGAGCGTCGATATGGCCTAAAGGGAGGAGATGAGGAAGAGAGAGAGAGAGAGAGAGAGAGAGAGAGAGAGAGAGAGAGACGCCACCCAGTTTACAAAAGAGAAAGGGGCCGTCAACAAAAAAGATGGAGCGATTTCCCAAGCAGGACATACCATAACTTAGGTTCTGTGTTCTTTTTAAAAGAAATGGCACGGCCAAATCTTTAGTATGACAAAGCTATAAAAAGGCACCAGAAGAGTTCTAGCTTTGATCCCCTTCACCCCAAAGACCAACTTCCCAGCAGCAGACAACCAAATATTACTGGTTAGTTCTGGACCAAGATGGTACAATGGTTTAGCCAGCTACGCTTGGGGCCAGCGCCTCCTGGCAGTCAGGATGCTGTGAAATACCCCAACATCTAGCCCAGTGGTTCTCAACCTGTGGGTCCCCAGATGTTCCTGGACTGCAACTCCCAGAAGTCTTCATCACTAGCTGAGCTGGCCAGGATTTCTGGGAGTTGCAGTCCAGAAACATCTGGGGACTCACAGGTGGAGAACCACTAATCTAGCATTTTTAAAGAGATTTGGTTTTCACTTGTACTATAAGCCACCTTTGGCCGTAGCGAATGGGAGAATGAAGTTTACGGCATGACCTTCGACATCACGCATTTTGATACAGTGGAATGCTCAACCCCAGTATGACACAGCCCTGATCCTGATGGATACTTCATTATGAAATGATTCTGAGGCCGTCTGATTTTTAAGAAATGCATCTTAACGCACCGTGCTTCACGTTATGCTTAAAGGGAACTAAATCTCCCAAAGAGCATCCGGTTCCAGACCCACGAGATCGTCACAGGCGCGCTCACTGAGAGTGGCCACACCCAGAGAGGCGCGGAAAACGCGTACGCGAAACTGCACCTTCTCTGTGGTGGGGCCTTCACTCTGGAATCACCTCCCTTCTGAGCTGTGCCTGCTGGAGTCCCTGCCTGCCTTCAAGAGGGCCTTGAAGACCTTCCTCTTTAAAGAAGCCTATGGTGACCTTATCAGTTAGTTTTTCCCCCCCTCCTTTCCCCTCCCTATTTATTGCCGCCATCTTGCCCTCCGCTGCTTCTCGCTCCACTTATTTTATGTCTTTTTAACATTGTTAGCCGCCCAGAGTTCCTGTCAGGGAAGATGGGCGGGATATAAGTCTTTAAATAAATAAATAAATAAATAAATAAATAAATAAATAAACTTACCGACTTCAAAGGAACTATTGGAATGGAGCAAGCTCTCGGTCCAAAGGCGGCATACTTCACTGTGCGTCAATGCTTCTGCTCCGTAGAAAGCTTGATACTCAACCTTCGGCAGGACGTAGACCGGGAAGTGCTGTAAAGGCCAACCGGCGAAGCTGGGTCAGATGTAAGGTTGAAGCAGAAGTGAGGCCCCCTAAGAGCTTCTGCTGATGTGTTAAACAACGGGTGACACACAACCTTTGAAGACGGTTCGGCGATTGCAACTGGTTCAGAATCGTGCGGCGCGGCTAGTAAGCAGTGGGGCAGCTAAGGATCACATCACGCCGATTCTACGTAGCCTACATTGGTTACCAGTTGCTGCCCGAGCCCAATTCAAAGTGCTTGTTTTGACATATAAAGCCCTAAACGGCTTAGGACCTAGATACCTGAAAGACCGCCTCCTCCCATATAAACCTACCCGGCAATTAAGATCGAGCCAGGGGGCCCTCTTGAAAGAGCCATCCCTCAAGGAGGTAAGAGGGATGGCTTGCAGACACAGGGCCTTCTCGGCAGCTGCCCCCCAAGCTATGGAATGCCCTCCCAAATGAGATCCGCCTGGCGCCAACACTGATGACATTTCAGTGCCAGGTAAAAACCTTCCTGTTCCAGAAGTTTTTTAATTGATACAATTTAGATTGTGGGTCTCATGATGGCAATTTTAGTGTGATGATTTTAGTATAAGGCTTTTATTATTGTTTTACTTATTTATTGTTGTTTGATGTTTTTACTGTTTTAATTCTTTGATTGGAAGCCGCCTAGAGACCTTTGGGTAGTGGGCGGCATATAAGTTGAATAAATGAATAAATGAATAAATAAATAAATAAATAAGCAAACCAGTTGCAGAATCGCTGGATGAGGGATTTACACTGAGAGAACTTTAGGTTATGCCAGTACAAAGAGGACCTTGGCCGATGGTTCATTTCTTTCTGGTCAAAACACACAAATCTGGTGCAACCTGCTTATCCCATGAAAATACATAGTTCATAGCCTGGAACTGGGGAAGAAATGGAGGCAATGACAGAGTTTATTTTCTTGGGCTCCTTGATCACTGCAGATGGCGAATGCAGCAACGAAATAAAAAGACGCCTGCCTCTTGGGAGGAAAGCAATGACAAACCTAGATAGCATCCTAAAGAGCAGAGACATCACTTTGCCAACTAAGGTCAGGATGGTTAAAGCTATGGTTTTTCCACAGCTGGACTATAAAGAAGGCTGATCGCCACAGAACTTTTGAGCTGTGGTGCTGGATTGAGAGTACCCTGGACTGCAAGGAGATCAAACAAATTCTGAAAGAAATCAACCCCGAAATGTTCACTGGAAGGACAGATTTTGAAGCTGAGGCTCCAGTACTTTGGCCACCTCATGAGAAGAGAGGACTCCCTGGAAAAGGCCCTGATGCTGGGAAAAATCGAAGGCAAAAGGAAAAGAGGACGACAGAGAATGAGATGGTTGGACGGTGTCATCGATGCAACCAAAATGAATTTGACAAAACTCCGGGAGGCAGTGGAGGATAGGAAGGCCTGGCGAGCTCTGGTCCATGGGGTCACGAAGAGTCGGACACGACTGAACGACTGAACAACAACAAGCCTGGAACTGACAGCAATCACTTGGGATGAAAGGATCTCCACGCAATGGCTGTTCTTCAAAATGCATCATTACACAGCTGCCACCTTCAGGAATTCAAGGGAAAAACCCCCAACTGGCACACTCTGATCCTGAGCTAAACACACAACCGATTAAATCTACACAGATTAATGTTAGCAATCTTAATAACACACACCCCCTTATCCTTTCTAACCCTTACAGAATCAATCGTATGGGGGAAAAATAAGTTTAGTAATAGTTCATATCCTATGAGTGTAAACAAAGGAAATAGAGCAAAATACGGGGATTTTTAAACTTCAGTACTATTTCTCTCCCTCATGGGAGTTCCTTACAACCAGTGTCTCTTTCTTATCTGTTCCCAGCTTAATTTATTGGCTGTCACCCAGCAAATTATGCAACACACAATAACAACCTCTGTTTACAATAGCATTGCAAATACTCGAGGCATTGAGGGGGTTGCCATCTGGTCGCTATGTAACTAATAAGACAAAAACCATGTTGTTGGCCGTGGATTCCAATCTACGGAGGTGGCCAGTGACGCCCCTTAATTACTGTGGGAGTCTCCTCACCCATTTGCTGGCTTGACAACAACAGAAAATATAACAAATTCCGCTACTTATGTCATCAAACAGCCATCTCTCAAGCAGGGCCGGGCTGTAGCTGCGATGAGCAGCAGCGAAGAACCTGAGGAGCTACAGGAAGGAGAAACATCTGCCATGTGGGGGGATCACTTTTTTGGGTGGGGTGGGGTGGGAGACAGCTGGCTGTTTCTGGAGGCCCGTTCGTGGTTTGGGCAGAAGCAGGACATGAGAGAATGAGGGTCACCTCCACAGTGTTTTTTCCTGGATTCTGGTACCATTAAAAGTAACATGAAGAGAGAGTTTACCAGCTCCGGTCAGCATATATAGGAGCAAGAGGGTGGAATCAGGCACTGGAGCTGCTAACCCAGAGGTAAGCATGGAGCAAAGAAAGCTGAGGGCAGGGCAGGAACTGAAGTGGTGGCCCACCACGGAAAAACCAGCACCTTCTCAAGACGGGCGTAGGTCCTGCTAAAAGTAGCTGCCGCCCCAAATAGTTGACGCCTCCCCTTGCTTGCCAACAAAACCAACCCGATGGGTAGGCACTCAAAAAGAACCACCACCATCCCCAACACACACACACACACACACACACACACACACACACACACACACACACACACACACACACACACACACACACACACACACACACACACACACACACACACACACACACACACACACACACACACACACCACGGCTGGAAATATGAACGTACCCTCCGGACCTTCACCTTCTTATTGCGCGGGCGAAGCTCCGTTTTCTGAACCGAGCAGCGCACGAGGAGCAGCAGGTCCTCCAGGCTGAACAACTTGTAAACGAGGTTGCCCTGCGGAGGGGGGTCGTATTCTGAACGGTCCTCGGAACCATCCCGAAGGACTCCTTCCCGAAAGAGAAAATGAAAAAAGGAGCCTGTTGCCACAACCACCAGCCAATATCCATTGATAAGGGGCAAAACAAACCCACCCTGCCTCCGTTCCCGTGTCAAATTTCGCAGCGTTCCTTGGAAGAACCAGCCCTCTTGGATCTGACCTCCAGAAAATTAATAAAGAGCAGGGGAACCCCAGTTAACTAGAAGGGGTTGAGCGGTGCCAATGTTTGGATGACTTTGGCCCAAGCAGAAACCGACGTTCTGCTGAGCACAACCCCCGGGACACTCACCTTTTTGAGATCCTTGGAAGTAGGACACCCAGCTAAGCTTGGCCTCGGCCGTGGCATTTTCCGTGACTTTCGGAGGCGAGCATGCCTGGCTCGGCAGAGGACTGGAAGTCCTCCTCTCGGGAATCCCCTCCGGCTGCCCGGGATTGGCAGGGAGACGTTGGTTTGAGGAGTTCCGTCTGCATTTTCAGGATCTGTCCTAGAGGGTCGCATTGTTTAGACAATCGGCGCGACAACGTCCGGGCAGCATTCGTTTCTTGGCCTGGCTTGCTCCCCTCTGGAGTGTTCTGGGGACCATCCAGTGTTTGAAGCTCCGAAAGACCTTCTCCTTGTTCTGCTGGGCCTTCCTCCGCAGAGCAGGGAGATGGTGGAGTCTTTGCTCCAGGACCTTGACTGGAGGCCACCAGGCTGGATTCCAGTGGATGGGGCCCTTGGCATTCTGCGTCAATCACCAACGCTTCCTCGTCAGTGTCGCTGCGGCAGGACAGAACCTCAGATGGATCCTCCCGAGCTTCTTCCGTCCTTTCCTGAAAGTCTTCTGCTTTCTCTGAAGAATCAAGCAATGCTGCGTTGCCCGCATTTTCCTCTTTAGCCACTTCTTCACCACCTGCTTCAACCGCCACCCCTTTAAAGCTTTTAACCGACCCATTCTGGTCGCAAGCATCACCACTCGGTGGTAGATGTGTACTAAAACGCTGCTCGCTGAGACATTCCTCCTTCTCCTCATTGCTGGCCTGACTCATCCCTTCTCTCCTTCCGCTCTTCGTACCACCGACCGTCTCCTTCCCCACTTGCAGGCGCTCTAGGAAGATGCTCGATGTACCGGCTGGTTTTCCAGGAGCCTTTTCTAGGTGAGAAGGGTGCGGAGTCTTCGTCGCAGAGCCGAAGGTTTCTAGTTCCGTGAAATCTGTATCAAAGTCTAGATCCGCTGCGTCCAATCCTGGCCTCTGCCTCCCTTGCAAAGATTCCCATGGGGTCTCAACCTGGGGAAAGAGGGGGGGGGGAATAAGCAGTGACACCAGCAGGGAAGCCTTGAAAACACCGGATTTTGTTACAGCAATAATCTTTGAACTCCTAGCCTCTGACTCCATAGCCGGAGACTTAAGCCACTAAGCCAGGCATGTCCAAACTCTGGCCCTCCAGATGTTTTGGACCGCAACTCCCACAGTCCTTTGTCATTGGCAATACAGGCTTGGAATTCTGGGAGTTGTGGTCCAAAACATCAGGAGGGCCGAAGTTTGGGCATGCCTGCACTAAGCTATCCGGCAATTACATTCATGCACTTCCATTCAATTCTTCAACAGTGTGTTGCTCCAGTGACCAAGTCCAGGGATAAGATCCACAACATGGCATGTATGGCGCCCTCCGGATGTTTTGGCCCACATCATCTTCCCGGCAATTACCCATTCACACACCTGTGTCTGACCAAGCTGAACGCTGCTTGGGATTCATGCCCCTTCCCATCATTTCTCCGAGCTGAACGCTGCTTGGGATTGGGGGAAAAAAATGTTGGAAAGCGCAAACTCACAACTTACAGGTTGTTCGGGGAGCTTGTCCAATATGACCGCATGCGCAAAAACACTGGCATGTTTCGTCATGTGAAAATCGATCAGGAATTCATGGAACACCTGGTTCTTTTCTCGCGTGGTCATTTCTTTCTTCGGCACAGGGGGGTCAATGTAGGCAACCTTGACGGACTTTAGACCTGCGTGGAAAAGGCGCCTCGTCACCTTTCTGGAAGTTCAAGACAAGTTTTCAGGCAGAGAGCAACAAAGAAGCCCCAAGTCCTCTGCTTGATTCCATGAAAACAAACAAGAACTAGTTCAGGTTTTATTTTTGTTGCTCATTCATGCAACTGTCTGTGGAGACTCTGAACCTGCTTCTTCAAAGTTTTTTTTCCCCCCACCAAAGCTCTCCATGTATAAGTATTTTATTTATTTATTTTATTGATTTGGAGTATTTTTACCCCACCTTTCTCCTTGGAAAAGGACCCAAGGCAGCTGACAGTAATGAGGTACAATACAGAGTCCCTCATTACTCATTCTATTTGCCAATGTTTTACCTCATGCTTTTACATCTGACAAAGCGGGTTTGTACACAAAATCTCTCTCTTTCTCTCACAAACTCCCACAACCCTGCCGAATTAAGCCCCTCCATCTTGCGCTGGCTTCATTTGCAAAAGGTTGTGTAGAACAAACAGAAAATTGTCGCCATCACCACAAGGAGGATTTTAGAGCAAATGCTACTTGCGGAAATCCATTAGGCAAGGGTCCTTCCACATACACACACAGCTCATGTGATTAGGATTTGGATCCCAATGTTTTTGTCCGTTAAAATCTCTTTTTACTATTATTTTTTTTGTAAAGTGCTTTGGAATATTGCTGGGGAAAAATATGAAAATATCTAGTGCATAATTTAATCCAGATAAATATGAAAAAAAGCCTAAACTACTTGACATATTCTACAATTCTGATCTCGCTTACTTTCACCTCAGCAACAAAATAATGACAAATTCTGCGGAGAGATGAGTGGGAAGGTCCTACCTGGGTCAGAAACAATTTTTACGGAAACAGGGAGCTCCCACTCCTCTCTATAGCATGTTCCGTGATTGTTCAGCAACGTAAATAAGGATTCACTTGTCAGCACCACCTGAGGATGGTATTTCGCTGCAAGTTTTTCAGCATTTCGATCCGTGCTAACGTCCTTTTTAAAAACACAAGGAAAACAAAGGACAACATGTATGTTAGGGACCATAAACGTGACCTCTTTTTTGTTAAGCATGTGTTCATATCAGTATTTGGTCCGGTGGGGAAAGTTATCATGGAAGATCTTTTTGATCCAAAGGTCCAGAGAGCCCAAGTATGGAATAACTAATGGACTGCAGCATAGTCAACAAACCAATTCTTTTTTGGTCCTTCTGCAAGCAAGCAAAGGGATTTTTTTTTTTAATGGATGGTTGCGCCTTACTGCTTTGAATGCACTCTTGATGTTTTTGTTCATTGCACTTTTCATGTGGCATTTGGGTAATCCTTTTTACTATTTTTTTCCAAGCCATGGTCCAAAATTCCTCCACAGCCAGGTTGTCTCTGCTAAAAGCGCTTCTACATGCTACTGAGTCATACAGTGCACTTTGTTTTCTAGACACGGTGTTTCACTTTTTGCTTTACTTTTGCAAAATAAATCATGGCACAATGTAATTTGCCATGCACGGATGTTCCTCTGAGGCTGCATTTACCTAACTATCAGACTTCTTGATACCCAAACTTAAACTGAAGTGTGTATCTTTTTATTTGACTACCTATGCCACAATGGCTGTTTCTGGGTCCTTGGTAGGTTCCAAGTTAAGTAAAAAAAACCACACCAACTGACCAAAATCTAGGAAGATCTGCTAGTGTACAAATTCCACCCACCACAGAGAAGTTTATGTCACAACCATTCTCACTGCTTACGTTGTGCAAGGCAGACACCCTCTGCTCTGAAGTTGCAACATCTGATTCATTTCTTGAGAGAAGATCAGGTAACTGTATTGGTGCCGGCAGCTTGGGAAAGAATCGCTTGACAAGGTTCACCTTTCCCTAGAATGGGGAAAAACAACAACCCATAACAGCAGAATTACAGTTTAATTACAGTATGCAGGCTACATACAAAACTAGACAAAGCAAAACGTTCTGCTGATATATCGCCCCACAGTGCTTAAAAGCATTTTCTGGGCGGTTTACAATTGTGCAGGCTGCATATCTCCACCCCCGCCCCGCAAGCTGGATTCTCATTTTACCGATCTCGGAAGGATGGAAGGTGGAGTGAACCTTGAGCCTGCGACCTGGGATTGAACCCCAGGTTGTGAGCACAGTTTTTTGCTGCAGTACAAGCAAACCAACAATAATAATGCTCTTAGTCCCTGCTGACTTAACAGACATGTGCAGTCTGTCTGTGAAAACTGCAGGCCGGCACTACGGTTGACTCAGAAGCCTGGCGGACACATCCAAGTTCTCACTCGGTGCATGACATGGCCCACTTACCAAAGCAACAAGGCATTTTTCAAATTTCAGTGTCAATTTTGGGCTAAACTTTCCTCCCATGATGCTGGTAACTTCGTGGAGGGTATAACACTCAGGATACTTCCTCATGGAACTAATGCGAGAGCTGAAAAATTTCTGAGAGGAAGAGAAAACCACTGTTAAGGTCAAGCCCTAGCAGTGTTTCAGTCCTGAGATGCTGAGATCAATAGTAAACGTACAAACCAATGGTTCCAATTATTTTGACAAGCAAAAGCAAAGGGTGCTGCTTATATACTGCCGTGTGGTGCTTAGAAGCATTCTCTGGATGGTTTATAATTAAATTAGGCAGGCTACATGTTGCCCCTCTAGCGAGGTGGATACGCATTTTACTGAACCCCGGAAGGATGAAACGCTGAGTCAACCTCAAGGCCCGTTGGGATCAAGCTCATGAGCGGAGCCTTGGCTGAAGTACTACAGCTCAACCATGGCTCCAAATACGGCATGTGTTGCCTAAGAAAAGGCTTGACATTTTAATTTTACAGGTATACTTTGCTTTTCAGCACATAACGCCTGACTCTTCCAGGTTGGCCACACATAGCAATTGAAGCTAATGAAAGGAACGAGACGGGTTTGCTGGAATGTGTATCGACACGCCATATCTGAAGCTGATCCACACACTTTTTGTTGGAATGCATCTCTTTGGAAGATGGCGAGCAGAGCCTATTTTTCTTCTTCCCAAGCTGAATTCCATTGCAACAGCATGCAATTTTAGCCTACATGAATGTCACTTGGAAAGACCACCAGGCAACCCTCCCCTTTGGTTACCTTGGTGTAAATCGCGGCCTCCTCGGAGAACTCCTCGTAGTCCTTATTACAGCTCCGAGCAGCATTCTGGGCAAATTTGAGGAACTCGGCAACTTCTTTGCTCACGAATTCTTTCATATGCTAAAAAGGGGCAAAATTTAGGATATTTTCACGATTACTAATCTTGTGTTGTTGTTGTTTTGTTTGTTTGTTTTTTGGAACGGACTTACGCAAGAGAGGGTTGGTTCGCTGAATCTGCTGCCGGGGAGTCTAGTCTGGAGGCAAGGCATGACTGTAGCACAGGCACGTCCAAACTTCAGCCCTCCAGAAGTTTTGGACCACAACTCCCACAGTCCTTTGTCATTGGCAGTCTAAGCTTAGAATTCTGGGAGTTGTGGTCCAAAACATCAGGAAGGCTGAAGTTTGGACATGTCTACTGTAGCAAGTGGGAATATTCATAAGATAACAACAATTAAGTGTGAGACCTCCACAGTGCACTTGACACAACTCCTTCCATTTTTTGGAGTTTCCCTTCACACGCCATGCGTTGTTTTGCCTTCCTTCTTCACCTCTTTCTACTTTTATTTCACTCATCATTTCTCCTTCCCTTCCTCCCCATCTCATCTGCCTGGGCTGCCACAGATTCCACCCAAGCCTGGAAGCCTTGCTTCCCCCCTCCCCCCCCCAGGCTACGACCTCCAGAATCCTCCAGCCACCCAAGGGTTCTTTCTCAGAGTGGAAGTCCTAAAACAGCCACCACCACCAACCTCACTTCTCCATCTGTCATTTCTCTCCCTCTGCCCTACGACGTCAGCCTCCTCGGGTACTTCCCGTCTCCTTTGGAAGGCACATGGCACATGCCCTGAGTCGAACAGCGATTCTAGACCCATTTATTTCTTGACATCATTAACTGGGGGAGGGCCACAATATCCCAGAGTCTGCTCTGCACTCGCAGGTAGACGACACTTGTTGGGGGTGTGTGTGCTCTGCTTTCCTCTAGATCAGTGGTTCTCAACCTGTGGGTCCCCAGATGTTCCTGGACTGCGAATACCAGAAGTCTTCATCCCTAGCTGAGCTGGGAGAGATTTCTGGGAGTTGCAGTCCAGGAACAGCTGGGGACCTACAGGTTGAGAACCACAGCTCTAGAGCTTTAAAAATGGCCATTTCTATATGCACGCTGAAGAGTCAACTCGTTTTTGTAGCCATGAGCAACTTCTCAGGCAAGATAAACATGGTTTGAAATCCTGGAAAGTAGAACTCTGCCACGCCGCTCTGAGGATCTCATCAGCCGTGGCTGTAATGAAGCATTTATTCCTCCTCCTCCCAGTGGGAAAACCCTTGGGAACAAGACAAGGAGCCTTAAATGACACACACACACCCCAAATGCAACTGCATGCCCTAAATTAAGAGCATTATAATGATCAGTAGAAGAGAAACCCAATGCTTACCAGATACTGTGAGTAATCTTTCTGCTGAGAAAGATCTATCCGGCTGGGATCGGCCTTTACGTACATGGACAACAGGAATAAGTACCTCCTCTGTTCTCTCTCTGTCAAACTAGAGAAATACGGGTAGGGAACCCGAGGCTCTTTAAAAGGGGTTGCCTCGGCCAAAGGTTTATCTGCTCCGTGGTCTGCTTGGCCCGAAGCTTGTGCGCTGGAAGTCTTATTTTCTTGCCCAGAGTTTGGTGCACCTGCACTGTGTGCTGCTTGTCTGAAACAAAACAAGGGAAACAATACACAGTGAATTATTAAAAAAATTTTTGGAGACCCTCAACTTGGAAGCTTTGCTTCCCATTCAGAGTCCTGCTTCCCTATCATTTTGACACACTCTGCACCAGCCATTGACCAAAATATTTTCACCGCAATAAGTCAGCAAGCAAAATCCAAATGAAACAAAAAGCCAGGCTGGATTAAAACAAAGTCGCTGAATGTCTGTGAAGACTCCAAGTCATCCAGGTGAGGTGATCTGGAAGCTAAGTCACGGCAACGGAACTTCTCGTGAGATCAAAACGTTTTGCTACTCATCCAAGCAGCTTCGTCAGTCTCAGGAAAGTTAGTGGTGGCTTGTCCAATTTATTGTTCGCCTTGGTTTCACAGCCTGATCTGCATAGCCTCATTCAGTGGGTGGTGGTCTGATTTGGCTCGTAAGATGTACAGTGGCCTGGGGTGCGTGAAACTTTTGCCTATGCAACCCTTCCCAACATCCATTAAGTATGGGTCGTTAGCTGTGGCCTTCCTGGTGGAGGTGTGAAGGGCTTCTGATTTGTTTGGGGACTGATGACAGGGAAGCAGGATAAAGTGTTGGTTTCCTGTACCTAGGATACTGTGGAAAGGCTGCCACAAATCAGGGTCACCTCAAGGGCTTTATTGTGACGGCTTGGCAACAGCTAACTGGAAAATTTATAATTCACACGCACAATACATTGTCAGGTGTTAGTCTAAATGCCCAGCTCAACGCACAACTAGCAGAATATTTACTAGGTTATATGCCTGCCTCATGTGTCCAGGTACACATGCCTCGGTTCTACTGTAAGGTGACCATGCTTACAATACTTTTGGGAAGTCCCAAATAGCGGTGTAAAACTTATCCCTGCTTTTAAAACTCCTTTCTCAAACCAAAGCTAGAAAACAAGCATGTATGCGTACCTTTTTGAAAGCAGCAATAATTCATAAAGAGTTGGAGCCAGTGAGTATTTTTCATAGATTTCCCGTGAGAAATACATGCCATGGCCATTTCGAGGTGGGACATCCCTGTTTCGGAGCAAAAAAAAAAGAGGTCAGATATATCATTGTACTAACAAACGGAGCCCAACTTTTTAAAACTGAAAAGTTGTGCATTATACACTGGCTCGGGCACTAGAATGGCATCTTATAAATACCAAGAAATAATCACTCAGTCCCAAGTTGCTTTCAATATGGAAATTAACTTAAGAACATTGTGAGGGCAAAGGCCTACTGAAATGTGCCATGAGCTGCCTCAAAAGGTATTGGTGCGATCCCCTTCATTAGGAATCATTAACTGAATTTCGATGGCCACCTGTCAGGGACACCTCAAGGGTCCTGCACTGAATAGCTGTGCAAATATATTGCAGGGAAAAAAACAACAGTTTTGCTGCAGCTTAAGGACTAACCACGTTTATTGGGATAACCTTTCGTGCAAGCTGCAAACGTTCTTGCTGAATGAGCTGCTTAGGATTGTAAGGGGGCAGGAGACTTTACCATTTCCCCTCTTTCATATTTATTTACTTCATTTATTTATTTATTTTAATCTGCAAGCCCATTTTCAAATCATCCCTCCCAAACAGTAGCCAGGGACAGCCAACAAGATGAAGCAACACGTTTTTGCATCTCTTATTTTGGCAGAAAAGATCCTGCCCTGTCCCAGATGGTACTTGTCCCATAGGATGCGGAGTGTGCAAACCAACCCCGAAAAGGGCACGATTCACAGGACAGGAGACGGCAGGGGAGCTTTACTTCTGAGTAAACCGTCCCAGTGTAAGGAAACCAGGTTCAAAATTTCACCACGCTCCCTTGGGGTTTAGGAAGAAGAATTCTCCAAGGCTTGTAGAAGCAGAGAAAAGTTTATTTACAAAGGCGCTACCTGTCCTCAGCCGATCATTCGGAAAGTCTGAGGCCCCGATCAATGGGAACATGAAACTTTTATCAATTTCCATTCTGCTCTTCCCCCCGCCTCTATGTAAAAAGATAACATGCACCTGTCACACATATTCTAACAAGGAGAAAACAGTCCTAGCTTATTCACACAGGATACTTGCTAGTTAGAAACAATCTTGTAGAACAGTCCTCCCACCATAGTCATGCTTGCATCAAGATGCTCCCGCTTGTTTACAGGGATTCATTGTTCCACAGAAAGATACATTCAGCGGCCCTACTATTCCAGTACATGGGAACGGAATTTCAAGGCAAGCTGTGTCTGCCTTTTACTTTTGGGAGTTGGGGGGGAGAGAAAGACAGAGACTGAAATGCTTTTCTTGAACCAAACTTCAGCCATTTTCTTATGCTCTGTGGCTTATTAAAAGAAATACATATGTGTATATATGTTTAAGTAATTAGTAACCAATCACTTTTATCTACAATGACTGCTTATTGATTATACTTAAATTGCCATTCTATCTACAATGATTTTGCTTTGCTGAGTGTTAAAGCAGAATATATGAATGTAATTGAATATATTAGTATAACCACTTTATTGGCAATGGCTATTTAAACTATATTTGAATACAATACCTAACACCAGGAGCCCTTCAGAGGACTACAAGTCCAAAAGGTATTGCAATTACTTTTGTGCAACTGCACTCCACGTCTTTACTGATTTACTTTCCAACACACCTCTCCCCAATACTACTGCAATTGCAACCCTGCAGGCAAATGCATGGAGCATCCGTGGTTTAGGCTAAGACGGGGCTGAAAGCCTCCACCTCTCCCCCTTTTGCAGACTTCCCTGGGAGCAGAGATGCAAAAATTTCTGGAAATGTTGAAGCCATGGCAAGAAAATGGAAAAAAAAAACTGAGGGGAAAACAATTTTTTTTTTTAAAATCAGTTCCCCCCCCCCCCCCCAAATACACGTTTACGGAAGTTTTGCATCTCTACTAATGGGAGCAACGAGGGTTCCGTGCAAACCTGACTAAATAGGATGCTGCAAAGAAATCAACAGCATCATCCTATCGTTCTTTGCTGTTAATTACTAGGAAAAGAGGCTCTGGGGCTTTTGCTTTTTGCGCGCAGTGATTGCCCAGCAACTCAGCGGGCGTTGGTTAGGCGCCGAGTCTGCGTTTGTGTGTTTGCACTCTGCACACGCTCAGAGGCACCCTCGCCTCCGCACGATCTGAGGGGAAGAGGACCCTCTCCTCGCTTCCCTTCGACTCCGGGGGCGGAAATACGATTTTAGACCGTACCTAAAGGAAAACAAAACGCCCGAGCCGAGCAGGACACTCACCATCGGAGGAGCTCACCGGCGGCAGCGGCGGCCGCCATCTTGGGCCTTCCCGACTCGCCTTCGCCAGGCCTCGCGTGGCGTTGCCTGCCTGGGCAGCCATTTATACCGAGCCTCTAATCGCCCTCGGGGCCTGCGCCAAGCCCCGCCGCCCTGCCCAATCAGCATGGAGAAACACTCAGCGGGGCGTCACGTGGGAGGAGAGCGGGCCAACCAGAGCCGCGAGTGGCGGAGACGGGCCGAGGCGAAGGGAGGCGCCATCTTGATTGAGGGCAGGAGCCCCCGCCTAGGAGTCCCTCAGCGGAGCCCGCCTTTAAATACTCTGAGGCGAATTTCCTCATGTGCTTTTTTGCCTTATATTTCCTTTATTTATTTGTAATTTTAACGAGATATATATTATATATATGGGCAATCCTCATATAAGTCATAAATTGTAGTTTCTTGTTGCCTGTAGCTTCTTTTTCAGGGCTGAAAGTTCCTCACACGAATAAAGAGGTGAGGAAGCTGAGGTTAAATTAATGACATGGGTGGGTGATTGCTATTAATTAAGCAGCCCCCAATAACGAATGGTTTGTGATTATTATCATTGCAGGGCATTATCACAGCTAAAGCCTATGTGGGCTTATCCTGAAGGAATAAATGAATTCAGGGACTTAACCTCCATGTAAGTGTCTATAGAACAGTAAATTAAATCACCTTGGTAGTGCTTTTTTTTTAAATTGCTGTTGATTATAAAGGGCAGTTTAGTTCATTCACAAAATTGAGCAATAATGCTAGACAGGTCGTGGCCTCCATCAGCTGAATAAGGCAAGAGCTGCACATTATTTATTATTGGTTTGAAATAATTTGAATCATTAAATGAGTCTTGATAGAATAAATGCCTTTGAAGTAAGTTGCGCTTTACAAGAAAAAGCTTTAAAGGCAGTAATGCTGGTCCCTGAGCACTCAGAGTCTAGTAAATGTCCCAAGTGTTTAAATGTACATGATAAACAAATTTATGAGATTATAAACTTCAGCTGCCCAAGAAACTGTTATTAAGTTAAACAATGGGAAGCTGTAAGGAAAGTATCAATCATGTTAAAAAAAATAGAACCGTTTTCAAGATGTTACCATGTTTTTGTCTTTTTTATTTACAGTATTTTATTACTTTTATTTTTATTTCATGTTTACCTTTAAAATATAGTATTACAGTTTTTCCCCCTCTCAGGATACTGTGACCAGCATAAATTTTGGAACTTAGTAGTGTAGTATTTAAGATTCTAAAATAAATTCAAAAATGCTGGCTTAATTCATGTGACTGTCCAATAATTCCCCCCCCCCCCCAAACCAATCTTGAGGTGAAAAAACAAATACGGCAAACATTTCCATTAGAAGCTGAAGTTTTATTACAGGAGAACAGTACATAAAGCACATCTAAAATTGATGTGTTCAATGCACTTAATAAAGGTAATGTAATATTAAAGGTACAGGTTCTAAGTACAATATAACAACATTCATATTAGAATGAAAATCGGAGTATTTAAAAGACAACATTAAATCTCTTATTTTTACAGTTGTATTTACAAAATGAGTCAAAATACTTTATTCAAGAATCAGAATAAAATAACAAACAGTTGAGTCTAAGCTGACAAGTGCGAGTGAGTTTCAAAGAAGATCTGATAGAAGTGAAAAGGATTAAGTGAAAATGGGGCAGAGATCATTAGCGAAGTTTCATTGCAATATTACTTTTCATATTCCTCTCAATGGCTTTATTATAACTAGAAAATGGATTTGTGTGTACTGTACACAGATGACAACACATTTTTGCATGTACAGTACAAGCTTCGTGTCAATTTGTAGTATTTACAGAAGACTGAGTTTGTCTCAGTGAGGTTGGTGATGTTTATGTGCTTAATCCTCAAAACAATATATATATTTATAATCAGCAATTTTTCTTAGTCTTCAGACATTTAATTACATGAAAAACATTACTCACACAAACTTGCATAATTTATAAAACAACGAAGTCCAAACAATTAGTGGAAAACATTATTGATATAAAGTAAGTGACACTCATTTTAGACAAAGAAATTCTCTGTGTAAAAGGTGACTTAAATCCATAAGGGAATGAAAAATGGACTTGTATTTTTAGAAAGGGTTGTAGCTTCAAACAAATTGTTCAAACTAACATACTGAAAGTGATTGTACTTAAATTTCTACTCATTAAATTGTAGCCAGGGTGCAGATACAATTTGTATTTCCAGAATACTGGTTTGTTTGTTAAAATGAAGTACAGAAGCAGTGCATGGAGCCAAGATTTGTGGCTTTTTCAACTATACGTACTCTATTATCAAAAAGTGCAGTAAACAAACAACTTCTTAAATTCCTCAAAAACTTTGCTAAAGATCATATAACATCAGCAATAGTACAGAAAAGAGTTGTAATAAATATTTTAAAGTTTCGTTATCCCCTTTATAGATATTTGATATCCGCTATTTTTCCTAGAGATGATATCGGCAGTTAATGAGAGAATTTGAGCTTCTATTTAAATTACTTTTTAACACTACACATTTCTTTTAAATAATATTTATATACTGTTGTGGTGATTTTAGATGCCAAATTCAATTTAGAATTCGGTAGTGCAAATACATGATTGCCATCAGGAACCACTGGTGCATTTTCCAGTTTAAACTTTCTAAGCATTTGTAGCAAACTCCTAGTGGAGAAAGAGATGAGAACACATTCTTCTCTATAGGATGATTAGACTAGTGAAGTCACAAGCAGGAAGAAAAAGGAAGCAACCAGTATTTTTTACACTATATGACTTTCTGGAGTACCTTGGTGGTCTCCCATTCAAGTATTAACTTGGCCTGACCCTGCTTAGCTCAAGGTCACCTAGGACAATGGACATAAAGAGCTGGACACATGCAGCCCCCTTCTTTTTTGGAAAGACAAGTTTATTCTGGTTTAGCATGGGTCTTCTTTCGTGTGTTGAATGAATGGAATAAGCCTTGGGGGCAACTTGCCCTGCCTACCTTTCTTGGCAATGGTTAGGGTTAGGGACTGAGCCATAGAGGCTCTGTTCAGGCAGATGACAGGTTTCTGCCCCAGTTGCTTGTCAATAATGTATGAAGCCCTCTAGGACTGACCCATAGGCAACATGTCAACAAGCATGTCTTCCCCATGTAAGACAGTCTGCCTGACTGAAGTGGCAGAATGTGCAGGCCCTGTGCGTGCCTACCCCTTCCTACTCTCAATACTTCCATACAGCTCCAGGCTCAAGCCCCTGAAATGACATTACCAGTCTTACTGAGGGAAGTCACAAGAGTCTGTCAAAAGGACACTCCCGTACCATAGATTTCTCCCAAGCGTAGCTTTAAATCTTCTATCCACCCAGTCACTGAACCAGGGCAAAATCCCTCTTGGAGGCACTGACGGCACCCTTCTCCCTTCCAGCTCTCAAAAGTGTGGCACCAAAGAACTGAAGTGGTAGTTGCTTAACCACAAAAACGCTTCAGGGGATGAGAAAGAGGGAAAAAAGGGGCAACAAGACTGGATATCAGATATCAGTACCGAGGGGTCAATATTCTCCAGATTAAATATGCTAGACTCGATAGAATGACACTGTATCTTTGAAGAGAAAACCATATCCCAGCCCAGTATTCTGATACAGATACTTAATTGGGCATGTGTGAAAATGTGTATAAAGTATATACACATGCACACATAAATATTCAGTGAAATAGTACAAGACCCAAATGTGGCATTGTCTAGGAGTCAAATGGGAAAGGGAGATTTGATCATAAAATTAACTTACCTAGCACCACACATCAGAAAAACACAAAAAATAGCACACCCTAGGTCTAAACAACTATTTCTAAAATAGAGTATATAGTAAAACAGATATTATACAGCATAATGTGGTATTTGATAAACAGATAAATATTTGCACCGCATAGGCTTTTTAAATAGTACATCTTTATCTATAGAGAATTAAAGCAAAGTAGTTATAACCATACAGAAGGTGAGCAGAACAACACGGAAGAGTATGACTCAAAAGCTGAGACAAAGATAATGGCATAAGATTAGAGCAAGAGAAAATGTGTACAGGCCATTACAAGTCCTTAAATTAGTATTAAAATAAGGAGTTGGTTGATCAAGTTTAAGAAAGCAGTAAACAAGAGATTTGCATTTACATGCAGATGTCTAAGCTTTGTATTTCTTTTAAATCTATGCACAAAAAGTCATTCTTTTTATTGCTTGACATTCAGTTATGGCTAGAGTATTTTAACCTCTATTTTGTACTTTGGAAACAAGAATATTGTTAAAGGTGCCATAAAATGGACAGCACTGAAAACAGTTTGCAGATAAACCACCTAACACTGCAGTTCTTCTTACTTTTTAAAAGCCTTGTCTGGGGTTTGTTGTATGTTAAATATATTTAAAGTGGGAAAATACATTGTAACATGAAGCCTCCCATTGGCTCAAACATCCATACAAAAAACACATCTCCAAAAAGGAGGAGGCAGACAATACAATTACATATAAAGAAGCAGCCAGTTAATGTCCTAATAGTCAAAGGAGTTACCACTGTGATGTGTTTCTTTTTTATACAAATTTATTGAGTCAAAATAGAAAATTTTGGAATTAGGAAAATATATATACAGTACTTCTGTGGTTTGTGAAATAAAATTCACTCTATTGCTTATGAATTTTCTGCATTTAGATATAAGGATAAGAAACAGATTGCAGGGTCCTGTACATTTATGCATCGTTCAAAAATGTGTAAAGGATATATATATAAAAAGAGATGAAGTATACATTGCAAAGTAAAGTCACAACAAAAATGAAGATGTATAACAAGCAGGCCATGCCATGAGCTCCATTTGGGGTTGAACTGAGAGGAGGATGAGGATGAGATAAATGTTTAAGACGTAATAGAATGAGCAGCAAAGATAATGAAGTGAATACCACAGCAGCAAAACCTAATAACAAATAATGGTTGTTGGGTGGGTTGGGTTTTTTTTTTTTTTTTTTTTGTTTTTTGCAAATTCCAAATGCCTCAGTGCACAGGAGCTAAGCATTTTATATTTGGATTGAGTTGAATTATTGCTCTGAAAAGTTAATATTAGGCCCTGCTACAAAAAGTTGTGAAAATATGGTTGTTTATTTAGATACATAACATAAGATTATATTACATCTTACTTTGTTCGTAGGGGTATTTGTATCCATTTTTTTCCAAACTTTACATGAAGTTTCAAAGCAGTAACATGATAACCCCACATTTACGTTAAGAGTCTGCACTCCAGTACTGAACTATCACAATGCAATTAATCAAAGTAGGATAATATGATAGGGCATTTCTATATATTTTTTAAAAATGTGTATGATTAATCAATTGGAAATTAACCGGTTGATTGTGCAGAACATTAGATTATTTCCCATTTCATCCTCATTTTACCAAAAAGAGTCAACCAAAGTAGTATAAAAGCTACAGATTTTAAATTGCTGTTCAAGTTATGATTGCTTAAAATGATTTTAAGACAAAATATGTTCTTACCCATTTGGGAAAGAAATATTGTCTTATTCCCTATCTTCCTCTCTAGCAGCTTTGGGTATAAGTTCTGAATAATTTGGCTATCTTAATAAACACACAGGCAGAAACTAATTGTGTTTGGCTTGCTAAAAATAGTCCCCTCCCCTGAAAAATTCAAGACTGAGTGTTTGGCACAGAGTTGGCACTAATATTTGCTACATATTTATGTTAGTTTTGGGAATATGTAGGGGTCTGTTACTATGTTGTATTAAAAATATTTTGGTCGTATTTTGATAAAGTGAAGCATATGCATTTGTAGTGTGAGTGGAGGTTTGGTAACCTCATCTGGGCAGTATTATTTATCTAAAGACATATTGTACTAAGATACCTGATTCTCATATAACAATAGGTTACATTTGAGAGTCTGATTTTAGTTTAACAAGCACTAAGTCTCCAGAACAAAATTTGTGTTGCATAATTCTAATACTGAATTTCACATAAAACCATCATAAAATTAAATGTATACCCTCCTCTTAGACATTTGGAAAATACAGAATATTTTCTGTATGGGAAAAATTATGCTGGGGGAAATTTGTTAGCATATTGATAGGTTCCCCAATAATGCCGAAATTATGTTCCACATTCCTATATGCTGGGTAAAACCAAGACAACATACAAAAGTACTGAGAAATCTGTTATAAATCTAATAAACAGTGGTTATCTGAAATCAGAACAAAGAAGCAGTTTGTTTTGAGAATTAAAACTTAACTTCTTTATTATATTAAATACACAGCTGCTTTAGAAGGTGGTATTGCTGTTGTTGTTATGCTATCCTTTAACAGGGTTCTAGAGTAATAAGGTCTGGAAAGAGAAACAACTGAGATCCAGTTTAAACAAAAACATCTCTGCCCAGTTCAGTAGTGCAAGGGAGGGATAGTACTTTTTTTTTGAAAAGCAATTTGTCCCAGAAGTACTGGCCACCCTGTTGAAGAGTTTGAGAAGATCCCTGAGCACATTAATTTCAGACTTTTAGACCCCAGCTTCTAAAATGATAGGGCATTTACATTATTGATAACAAGATGGATTGTCCTTCACAGTTAAGTCAATCATAAGGTGCTTATATACCCCTTTTCCTTTCCCAATTCGCACAAAGAACTGTGAGAAATTTTTGTTGTGAATGGCAGGGCATGAATGGTTAGATGATCAATGTTTTTTTGGCAGTGGTGTTAGGATTATTATCTGGCTGCCCCTTGACACAAGTGATTCCATCGACATTCCGTTGCAAAATAATAATAATAAAGGCAAAAAGAAAAGAAAAAGAAAACCTGTACAACAAATATGTATTTTTTTCCCTGAGGGATTAAGGTTAAAACCCGCAAGTGCTCTATGTACATATTGCACTATAGAGGAATGAAGTACATGTGCAAAAAAGCAACAATGACCAAAGCTTACTAATAAGTCTTCTTAAAAATTATTATGCTATGTCTTCACACAGTATGGAATGTCGGTAACATAAATAGCTTTCCTGTCATCTAAAACTTAAGGGGGGAGAATCCCACAACCCACATCTCTACTATGGCACATTCAATGAAATAAAAAGTTTTCGAAAGACAAGTAGACAAACCCCATCAACAAAAATAATACAAAGTTGGTTCGTATGTTTTTTCTTTTTCTTTTTTAGAAAAATTACATTGCTTTCTTTCATTGTTTCACATTACAAAATCTTTTTGTTTGTTTATCTTTACACAAATCACATTTTATTGCAGGAATATTCAAGTGCCATCAAATATTTATAGAAGGGTTAAAAAAATAGAAGTCTCTCTAAGTGGTCCAGACAAGGCTTTATATAGATTTCTTTTTCCACCTTCTATTTTTGAATTAAATATCTTCAACACATTTTCTTTATTCCATGGACACTTAATGGCCTAGAAGCAACCACACACGTACATCCCATACATAAAAGGGTATACACATTCACACCTTGGTGTTGAAATAATGAAGAAGATACAAAAGGTCTGTAAAAGAACAACCAAACTTAAAACAGTATCTCACATCATATCTTAGGTTTTTTTTTAAAATAAACATGCTAGAGACACAAAAGTACATCACTGTCATTTAGGATTACATGTCTTTTTAAAGAAGCTTTTAAAAAGTCCATCTGTGCCATATGTCCAGCAAAACGCAATGGATGATGAAACCCAAAACAATTTCAAGTAAGTGTTTGTGGGTGTTATTTTAACAGTTGTGGCTATATAGACTCATTATATAGTACTAAGTGTCAGCAAATGTCTCGTATCTGAATTCATTCTAAAGCCTTCCAAATTTCCCATTCAAAATACATCTGTCGTAAGAGTTAGGCCTTGTTTTCAGGTGTTGTGGCTCGTCAACTAAGTCTTGCCTCTGATCTGATGCTGAGAGCTACATCATGTATCTATATATCTTGAGTCCTTCTGCATTTCTTCTCTTAAAGAGGGATCAGAAACATTTCCCACTATTTTATTCTTGCCCAAACATGATTTGCTAATAACTGAGATGAATGAAGAATCCATGTTTATGCATCAGTGACTGGAATTCAAAACAACTGTAACTGTTTATGTAAGATAACAGTGTGTCTAAGGGCGTTTATACACGACCCCTAAGCTCCGCCGCAAATGGCTGCAAGGTCCGGACCTTAAAAATGTTTACCCACCAGCTCCGGACTTTGCAGACAATTAAGTGCGACCCCGCCCACTTTAGCACGACCAAACAGCAGTTTTCTTGTACCTGTTATTTGATGGTGACAAATATTTGATCCGGTGCAAGGATAGTGAGTGCGGGGCTCTCCTGGCTTCTGTTTGTTCTTTTTTTACGCCCCGCCCCTTTAAGAGATCTGTATTATGCTGCCAGGAACAAAACGGAGGTAAGGGCATTCTTTTCTTTCTTTTTTCTCCCTCCCTCAGGCAGCCAGCAACCAGGAAGTGCGGAGGGGGGTGGGGACAGAGGAAGAGCGAGGAACCCCTAAGATCTCTGGTCCGAATTTAAGTGGCCAGCGGATCTTAGGGGTCGTGTAAAAAGGCCCTAAATCTCAGCATTCAAGTGTTTGTCCTTCATGACAGAACTCAATCTGGCTCCTACGTTTATGGTCATCAGTGGTGCAGTATTGCATACAAGTTAGGATAAATTCATTATCTGTATGTATTTTGTGTGAACATATGGCGACCAAATGTTGAGTAACAATAATAGAGGACATGACTTTGAATCATTACTGAAACATAACCACTCTATTTCTTGCCCAAGGCAAGTAGTATTTGTTCTCTTGAACCAGTTTTATACTTTTTGTCTCTAGGAAATGGTAGACTTTAAATCATCAGTGGCTTGCAGATACTGCAGTTTTAGTTTAGTTGAACTTTAACTAGATTAGCTCTTGAGACTGGTCACATTCTGAAAATTCTTGTTCCTTAAAACGGGCCATTTTAAAGCACAGACTATCCGCAGAAGAGAAATAAACTGACACTACTACTTACTCCAGTAAAGTAAACAAAGTTTCAGGGGTGGATAAACACTGTCCTTATATATTATCCATACCTTTAGCAGGGGTTTCATTCTTTACAATAGATCTTAGATTGTGAATCCAGCATACTCTGGTAAGAAAAAGATTCAGTTGTGGGTTGCCTTTAACGTTTTATTCATGGAAGGCAATGTAACTCATTATGCACATGGGTTTTCTGCACTTGGACTTCTCTATGAAGAAGTATATTCAGTATAGTATCTTTTGCTGTATATGTGTAGACATATACACTAGAAAGAGAAATGGAGGGAAAGTAGATTTTGCCTCTTTTGTGCTTGTAGAACCATACAGTAGGCAAATCCTCACAAAGTATCTGGGATTGCTAGAAGGAAGCCATGGCAAGATTATATTGTTTCATTCAGCCTTCCATTTCCTTATCCTCTAAAAGTAGTTAATAGTTACCTATGACCCCACATGACTTCTTAAGTAGCCTACAGGACTGCAGACTCAAAGAGGGATGAAACTCGCACAAAGTTAGCCATGTCCGCTTTCTCTTACACAGAGGCTGTTTATACCTATCAACAGCATGATAGCTCAGCAGTATTGGATTACTGTGAACTGGCATTGTAGAGGCTAATCAGTCATCCAAGGGATTTAGATTTCTAATAAGGATACCTTTTGGCATCTGATTTAGTGCTGAAGCCACTTTGCATCCTTGCTCCTTTGAAAACACTTGGATTTCCCTGAAATTGACTCTGATAAACACAGCCACAGAGTAAAAAGGGGCATGAGAGGGACAAGACTTTTTTAGCCACAGTCTTTTGTGATGTGACTGAAAATAGAGACATTGTTGATATGCAGGTTGCTTAAGAGCATTTCAATCTTGCTTTATAGATGTGAATTGCTAGTATATTCTAGAATAAGCACACATTCTGATTAGATTAGCACATTTCGTTTCTCTTTGGGGGGGTCAGGAGAAGCAAAGACTTCACAATACACAAAGATTAAGAAAAATATTCTTTCTATATTCTAGTTTATAAGTAAGGTAAAGCCATGTCTAGACAGCTTGATAGTTTGTCTTTTGATGAAAATTTGCAAATACTTAGACGAGAAGAAACTTGCATCCATATGTATGTTTTAAATTAAAACCATTAGGATGCTGAAGTTTGCCATAAAATCTACTTTAAAAAGAGTCACTTGAATAACTTAGGTGAAGCATGAAAAGCTAGCTTACATGACTAGTTACCATGAACCTTTTAATCACTTCAGCCTTTGATGCATTTCCATCAAAGAAGTAGAGGGAGTGAGAGTTGAAAGTGTTTTTCAGAATAATTAAGGGTTCCTCACTTGTCAACAAATTAAAATAAATCATCTCTGACTTACTGGGATTTGGAATTCATTGCAGTCCAAGACTACAGGACTTGGTAATATATTGAGATAAAACTAGACCCAGGTTACTCCACAAGCTGTATTTAAAAAGCACTTCTTAAAAGCTCTGGATAAGCCATACTGGGATTTCTTGCTCCTGTATATGGGAGTGAATCAAAGCATTCTCTACAGAAGTACATCTTAGTCAGTTTAATGGGGATTTATCCCAGGTAAGGACATATAATGCATCTTAGTAAGGGCCGTCAAGCATTCTGTATAGTAGAGAAATATTTAATGATGCACTGAATTCTCTTGGAACAATGGTTCTGACATGACTTATTGCTTCCAGGCTCCAAGAGCTAGCAAAAATGCTATAACTAATGTTTTTGATAGCTGTTTGGCTATGTGTTTAGGTACAGTGGTGAACTAGAAAGAAGAGCAACATGGAGGTGAAATCAAGCTTTAAGATTTTTGCAGCACCATACTACTTCAGATAACATTAATTTCAAAATGAGTAGGAATCTGCTTTAATGTTGTTGTTTACTTTATGGAGTAAGTAGCCACCCATTAGACCACTCTTAACTACCCAAAACAAAACCCAAAACAAAGCAGCTGTGCCACGGTCCATAAAACATTTATTCCAGCTTAAATATGAGATTTAATTATGCACTGGAGTTATGCCACTGGGCCTAACCCAGAGGAAATCCTGTGAGGCTTTGTGTGCCTCCCTTCATTTCAGTGGGAACAGCACAAGAAGTACCATATCCTGTCTGTCTCGACACGACTAGTGGCATGCCCACGTGCACACGCATACACACACTAAATGTAAACAAAGGTATGAGGACCAGCATTTCCATAATACAGGTGTCCAGAATAAACCCATTTTTATTCACCTAAGTAAAATGAGCTGACTTTAAAGGTACTATTACAAAACAACTCTATTTTTTAAGTGAGTAAACACAGATTTACTTCTCCCTGTGGCTAACATCCTGTTGTGTAGCCTAGTAAATCACAACTAGAGTAGGTCAATTGAATCATTGGAACTTGCAGAAGAGTTCAGCTCACCACATCCCCAAGTCACTGAGCCTAATCTAGTTGTCACTTACGGGGGCAAGCACCAAGATTTTCAGCCTATATGAGCAATCAGATTTAAGAACAGGGACATATTTATAATTGCTTTTTTGAAACACACACTAAAACTAAACAGTTTAGACTCTTCTCTTCCTCCCCCCCCCCTCCCTCCATGCCCCACTACACAAAATATCTGAAGGTGTTTCATGATATGACCATCCTCTCTTTAAAAACAAATGTGGAAAACAGCAGCATAAACACCTTGCAGTGTCCCTATACCTTCCAACTTGAATTTCTGGTGCACATGCAGCACAACAATGAACACGCTAGCATATAATTTAAAAGAAAAAAAAAGGTGCAAAATGAAAGTGCCTTATCAATTCAACAATAAAAGCTATACCAGTAACTACATTTTATATTAATTAAAACAATATATAAACAATATCTCTTTTGCTATATATAGACTTCATGCCCGTTTACCCTGTAATAGATTATTATGCTATTGTTGCTATTGCTATGGACCCTTTTCATGCCATTTCGCCTACTGGCAATCAATGGTAGGGTGAAAAGAAATTGTCCTTCATGAAACAATGAGCAAGTTTGTGCAAAACTGATGCTGAAGCCTCTGCAATGCACACCAGTCGCTGGTTTCTAACTCGAGTTTCTGTTTTTACTAACAAAACATTGTTCTATGAAAGTCTGTGGGCAGTGAGTTACAAGGGAAAGGAAACCCTCCTGGTTTCTAGTACCCTCATTCTGTGTAAACAGAGGTCAAAGACTGAGAAGTCAAGAGAGAAGAAGGGTCCGTATTGGTAGGCATCGTGGAAACCGTATGTGTGAGAACAAGTTCGACTCTTGTTTCATTTTTTCCCATCCTTTTTGCCTGACCCCAGTCACCAGAAGATGTGCAGTATGTTGGCTCCCTAAGTCTTTGTAGGGCCATATAAAGTGTCTCGTTTTCTTTTATTTGTTTTTCCTTTTTTTCTGTTTTAATATTTGTACTTCAGACTTTGTAGGAGTGCTCGCATAGTACCTTTACCCATCCATTTGCATTGCTGGCTCAAATTCTGAAGTGAACAACTCCTTGTACAGTGGAGGAAAATGAAGTCGTACAATGTCTGGGTATATTGCTCTAAACGCCATAAGCTTCTCTGTATGTCGCCCACAGAGTGCTCTTAAAGTAGACACTTTGCATATTAGCTGTAGGGAAAGAAATCCAAAAGGAATTAGATGCACAACTGTTTAAGCAGGTCCATCGTTAATTTTCTGCCTTAACATAAGAGGTCTTAAAGCTTTCTAGATTCATTAGGCTGCAATGAATAGGCTATAGATTGCCTACCTAATTTAGCTTCTAATAACATCCATCAATAAATCTTCCTTCTACACTGACTTAGATGAAACAAAGTGATAGACCAAGTGTGGCACTCTTCATATAACCAATTATACTGTTCTAAATCCATATGGATCTTTATTATGGAATACCCATTTAAAACCCTTTCATTGGCACTTTTTGGTTGTCAATGAGCACGGTATAGCTCAAGCCACATAACATACAATAAATGAACAGTACAATACTGTATGTGAATGGGGTTGAGCTTGGTATCATGTACATTGGTGACACCTCAGACCTTACCCCCAGAAGACTCTCCCAGAAACTTTTATGCAGTTGTAGGAAAAAACAGGGGGTAAGAACATGGTTGAACTCCACAGCTTGCCATGAGACAGTGTGGCAAATATCCCTGTTTTTCTCAAGAAAATTCACTGCTCTGTTTGCTGCTCAGGAAAGACTTATTGAAAGTTCCGCCATCATTAATAAAACAAATGGATGGCTGACAATTTAAACCTCCACAGGATGTAATATGAGTAGAAGTAGGGAGAGTAAATCTCCCAGAGGATAAGTAAATCCTCTGTTTTCAAATTGCCATCATCATGCCTGACTGTGAAAACCATATACTGTATCGAGTTTGTTCCATCTTCTGAAGGAATATGAATAGAATTATATAGTTCTAAAGCTCAAATGAATTCATATTCTCAGTAATTGTGCAATCTGTTATTTAATCTTATTAAAAATGGTTAAGATTGACTAGATAAGCTTTTATGCTGTTTTCACAAAATAAGCAGTCAGCATAGCCGCTAGTATTTTTTTTTTCACAGTCTCTCGAACTGAGTCAATAATGGCTGGTGCTGTAGCTGTTACCTTGGTTAAGATTCCATCTTCTCGGTGGTTCTTCTGCAATACATGCTGAAGTGCTAACTGAATCTTCTGTTGGAGCTTTTCTATTTTTACCTTTTCCTGAAGCCATGATCGATCTAAAACAAACAGTAAAATAGCTCTTACTGTTTTTTTTTCAGTCTGTAGTACACATTAGTGTATCCTCTAAGTCACAAGTGTAATGTGACTTGTGTCACATTAGACTTTTGATTACTGAGTTGCTATATCAGCAGGACTTGGTGACACAGTGGTTTGTGTTTTTGCAGTCTAATGTCAAATATATGCTTGGGCAAGTTCACATAACATGCATGTGATCATCATTCAGTCAATGTTATGGCAATGGTAAGAGAGTTGTCAGAGATCACACAATTGTAGGTTTGTGTCACTTGCTGAAATTACTAACAGGCTACTTGTTGATGGACTAGATATAGGTATTTGTACCCTTATGAGACATGTTTGATCATAATTGTCTTTCTTTGGGGAAAAACAGACATTGAAGTAGAATGAGAGCATATCCCAAACACAGACACACCACCTCTGAAGTTGCTTTCTTTTAACATGAAAGTCACTTTTAATGTTTTGGGAGCTATACTAAATTAATTGATACAAAGGTATTGGTGAACAGACTCAACTGACAATTCATTTGGGCCAATTATACTTCCATGTTGTACATTCCAGGAGGTATAGGTTTTATGGATAAAAGACAGGATGTGTAATAGGACTGGTAATGTATAAATGGCGTTTTATACTTTTGAAATACCAAATCAACTTTATAGAAAAGCAGGAAAACAAAGTAAGCTTTTTCATGGAAGGTTACAGAACGGCTTATACCTTACCTGCAGACAACAAAACAAATGCTGAAAATAATGCGATCTCATCTTCAGTAAGGTGCATAGAACATAAACTCTTTCCAAATTCAAAAACAAAACTAATGAAATCTTCACAACCTGCCAAAAAAGAAAAGTAGCATCACATGGGGTCTCCTTCACAATGACAGAACAATATTTTAGTGTCACAGAAGATAGAGAATAATTTCTCCTAGTCTTCATGTTAAAATACAGTGTTTGTCTTATTCCGATGGCAGTAAAATTATCTTCTTCTGTTCATTTCTGTGGCATTAATGTCTATAGCCTAAGCTTAAATAGTTAAACATGACTAGGTAATTATAATTAGTTCCATCTTCCAGTGTTTAAAGTGTAACTACATTGTGACCGTATTTTAATTGATGGAGAACTATTTCTTTTTGCAGTGTAACTGTAACAGTTTAGACATGGCTATATGGTTATCATTGGGATGGTTGCCTCATTAACTGGAAAAGCCTAATATATGCTTCAGGCCCTGGTAGCTGCTGTTTCTTGTGCTTCATTGTGAGCGCTGAGGTGACAAGATGGACAGGAGATGTACTGTATTTGATTTGTACTACAGAAAAAGAGCTTTGGGTGTTGACGTATTTTTAAGTTAACTATTTTGTTTACTCTTGATATAAATATGAATGTAAATAGTAACTTACGAAAAACTGTAACTTCCACTGGAGTTTGGAATTACCATGCTAGCTAATTTTTTAAAGTAGCATCCCAAGATTTGTCTGCAATCCTAGTCCATATTGGGTTTATAGGGGATAGTATGGAATGAGGTGCAGCGTTCAGTGGAGAAGCACGTCAGCTCTACCTAGGATTCTGCACCACCTACATGCACATGTCCAATTTCATTAGCCCCACAATCCTTACCCAGGAATACTGAGAAGAATCACAGTTATCAAGATGGTGATGGGGGTATGATTTCACTTTGCTTACTTTGCTTAAAATTCAAAGAAGGGCTCATCATGTCCTTTATTCTTCCTGACAATTACTCCCAGCAACCATCATAAACTGGAACCAGTATCAATTTAAGATTTTTTGTGTTCTGATCCTATGGATTTCCTGGCATTTTTTTTTTAAAAAACCACCCTTCCTCTCGACTGTCTCATTAGAGAATGGTAATGCAGGAGGCATCAATGTCCTATACAGTGTTAAGCATACCAAGTGTCAGTGTATCTCATGTTGATTCCAAATAATAAATCCCGGCAATTTTTCACTGCTATACTGTCAGTATCCGCTTGCTGTTACCTTCAGATACACTTAAGCTCATTATATAAATTCTGAGTGCATCTCAGCACACACAGTCGGAAAATGATTAGATCAGAAAAATACTAGAGCTTCTCTTCTGGAATTTTTTTAAAAATGAAGGTAGGGCTGGTATCTGCTGTGGAAATCATAACCAAGTGATGCCTTTGGAATAGAAAACTTATTACAAAGTATCATTCCCTCAGCCATTATAATTTTCTATTTAGAATACTGTGTATGTTTTTGATATATTTGCCAGTAGGTTACATCTTTAGAGGACAAGAATTTAGGAAACATTTTTCCATTTATTATTTTGTAGTTTTAGTGTTCGCATTAAAGTAGGTATGTCTTCTAGAACTGATTCTGAATTCCCCTATTGGAAATCCAAAGGTTCAGCAAAGTAATAATTACTATGCATCATATCAGAAAGATAAAATGGTCTAGTTTGAATCTACCTAGCACTGGTTTGGGCCTTTTGGAAAGAATGGAATTAAGGATGAACGTAAAGAGAGAGAGAAAAGACAAAAAAGAAAAAAATATATTGTCTAACATTCTGTCCATACACTGGACAGTTGCCTATAAGAACCACACCAACTTCACTGTCTGTCTCACATTTTCTAGCAAGTGTAATACAGATGCATCCTGATGCTGGCTACGAAAAATAACCATTCTGAATAGTAGCACCAAGGGCTGCCACCTCTGTGAACTTACTTACATCTTTCAAAGCATCAGTACATCATGTTACATTTCTATAGTTTTGATCACGTACTCAGAGAAGTACTTGCTTTTATCTGTCCTTTTATTACTAACACACATGGAGGTGTAATTGACATAATTCAAATTTAAATCAAAGAATTAGCCCAATATATTTCATGAAAAAAAATCATTGGGTGATTTATATACAATCCATGCATTGTAAGAAATCAGTTTTAAGAAAATGCTTTCTAATTAAGTACTTCATTTCCTTACCTAATGACTTGAATACATCAGGGCTTGCATATTTGCCATCAAAGTACACTGTGTTGTTCTGGGAGTCAAAGGCACGGCACATTCTGATAAATACAACCTCTAAAGACCCTAAATACAAATTAGAAGACACTTTAAAATTGAGAATAAAAATATTGTATTGAGTTTGTACTCATAAGGCAGCTTTTCTCATTTTTCCAAAACAGGTAATACATTACATCTTAAATCTATTTTTAAAAAAATGTTCATAGCTTACAAAGAGAATCTGATGGCAGTGGGGAGGATATGGCTTCCCCCATGTGGGCTCTGACTTGGGCAGGACAGAGGTGTACACTTGCCGTTTTCCATGCTAACAAAAGAATCTTGCCCTTCATGGTTAGTCCTCTTTCCCACTCCCACCTGCTTAGTTGCTGTTGCCCTAACCTACTCATGCACCTTCCTTGAGTGCTGTTCTGCCTTTCCCATGGGACTTATATGGTCCATGTTGAAAATAAATGTTAAATATGTTACGGAAATTGTTAATTGTGTAGCTTTTGGAGTTACAATACCATCAACAAGGAATAATATTGGAACACTAGGTGCTAGAATACAGAAATCAAACCATGAATCCCCCACCCACCCCCACCCCGAAAAAAAGTTTCATGACCTTTTAAAAGCCTATAATCAGTCAGGATTATGTTATGAGTTCGGACAAAATTTCCCCACCAAAAGTGTTATGTATAGTGGCGTCAAAGGACACTTTGATTTTAAGGACGACTAAAACAGTTTGTTGTGTCAGGTGGTGTGACGAGTAAATATATATATCTGCATTTAAAATGAACAGGGTCAGTACTGCAGCACCAACATAAAGGATCTGAAACCCAGCTCTTTTGATTTTCAAGCATATATACTTGAATTCAACTAATGACCTGGTTGGATGCCATATGTTATTTACCAAGACAATTACTTTAATTGTTTATCCTAAGAATATTTTACTGTTTTTACCGAGACTGTTTCAGTGCTAGTATTTGAACAAAGAGCCAATACTTGCTCAAAATAATGTTTCATTTCATCAAAATTAGTTTTGAAATTAAATTCAGAGATAAATATGGGTTTATAAATGCTGAGTATTCGTGTAATAAATGATTATTGTGGGTTCTTTTTTACCCACCCATTGAGGATATCTTATAATGAACAGAATTGAGGTTTTCACAGAGATCTTCTTTCATTGAACATGATTTCTGTCTTTGGTCTGTCATTATATTATGCAAAGGTCTCAGTCTTGTGGCTTTAACACAAAGTACTATGGTTTTAGCATCCACAAAATAGCACACTCTAATACAGCACTGCACATACCAGTTCATGATAATGATTTAGTACATGTAGTCAAAGAGCAGGGCAGGAGATGATGTTTTCGAATACATTTCTACAGTTGAAAATGGCACAGAATGTCGTATTAAGGATATGTACCCTGTCCTATAACCTGAACAGGTCAGTGAGGAAAATTTCCCGCAGCGCTTCCCATACCTGCTTTTAAAAGCACAATTTGATCATTTTGACACAGTTCCATAAAGCCGTCAATGCGCTTGGCAAACTCCACAACGTACTGTATTGCTTCTGTTATTTTCACTGCACATAACTGCCACATTACTTCCCTCTGCTGTTAAAGAAAAAAAGTTTAGGCAGCTATTCCAGACATTTCTGAAGGAAGATGCTAAAAGCAAGAGAAGGTCCTTATCTGTTCATAAGTACATCAGATGGCCAAGGGGATATGTTTCCAGCCAGTTATAGAAAAAGAACCTATGCCTTTGTTCCCTTTCTGCTTAGTTCATATGGTTGTGTTCACAAGGCCTGCAGGAATACAGGAGGCTAACTGCAAAACTTTGTGAGTGTTCTTCCCTTAGAAAATATGGGGTTAAATGCATTAAGGAAGAGTTCTCCAGCTAAATACAGTTATTCCAACCAGTTTGCCTCTGAAAAAGCACAAGCCCAGAAAATGAATTGAATTATAAAACCCAGAACTTGGGCAGCCAGATAGAACAGTGCCTTGAACACACATCCTATGATAGTGAGGGGATTCTCCCTTTTGTTATCCTGTTCCATTGTGCTTATTATCACCAAAATTCCATATGAGGAATAGAGACAGATGGAACAGTTGCACAGTTCCTTTTGATCAGTAGTGCTTAGAGCTATCAGTTGAGCAGCACCCTAAACAGTGGATCCAAATGAGTACATGCAGAATAGTTTGGTATTTGGGAGTTTGATTGAGTACATGCAAATAGGGAATGCTACGTGCAACATTTAGCGTATGATCCAAGACAAATACCTTGCTCTGGTAGTTCTCAATTTCTTCTTGCAAAAATGTTTGCCATGTTATCTGCTGTAGCTCTTCTCTCAAATACTGGCAGGTTTCCATGTGTGATTTAGAAATGTTCTGTGCAAGATGTTCTAAAACAGACAGAGAACAAGTGTCATGCATTAAAATGAGAACCCTTAGGTATCTTTGTACATTTTCTGTCTAGTTAGCCATTAAATTACAAATATTTTGAATAACTGATTTGCATAAGATCTGAATGGGACTCTTAATATCCATCCCCTCCCCCCAATATAATTACAGATCTCAATTAATATCACTGTCAATGAGTGGTTAACAAGCTTGGATGCAAAATTGCTATGTTCATCATAAATGTAGGAATAAGCTTTCTCCACTGTTAAACTGTCATGCGCCAAGTCTTGTTACCAAGACTTATTTTGCACGTGCTATATTGTTTTCACAACTCACAATATGTAACCTCATTTGGTTGTTACTTTTGTTATAAGAAAGATTCAACTCTTAACTCCATTCAATGAATGGACTTCGCACCCTGTAGTCATTCTGAGTCGACACTATAAATCCAGCAAACACAGTTTTGAATCTGAGACAGATGCAGCTCTGTTATAAAACCGAGTGAGGTTCGTTACTTCTAAAAGCCATTAAGGGTGAAAAGAGAGACAGATCAGACCCACCCACTGACATGAACAGGAACTGTGAAAGAGAAGTAGTACTACACGTCATGTCCAAGTTTAGTGGGTGAGGTATCCCTTTATCAAATTAGTCATCTAGAAATCCTGAGCTGAGCTTGCTCTTTGATATGAGTGTTTGGGGGAACAGCACATTTCCAAAAGGAGCAGCCTACACAGTTACAGCCAAACCCCAAACTCAAGTTTCAGTAATTAAATATCCAAAGCTGTTGCTTTAATCCAAAGGATAGCAAGTACAGCAAGTACATGGGAATTTCTTCCCATTTTTGATTATTACCTAATTCTGCCATGGACACAGTAGGAGAAGTCTCTCCATTGGTAAAAGAGCAATACGGAAAGAAGCCCGATGCAGGTGTGTAGTCACATATCGGTTCTGGTTTGATTCCATTAATATCAAGCCCCGACTGGTCTGGAGAAGGCTGTATGTCTAAGTAGAAGCTGCTAACGGCAGAGTCTGCTTTGCTACCTTCAGGGGTATGCCCATCAATGTAATTACTGAGATCATCATGCAGTTCCGTTAGCCCGTTGGTAGTGATATTGTATGTAGGCGTCAAGGGCTCTGCCTCTCCTGGTTGCTGCTGGTGATCCCTCTGTTGTTGCTGCTGCATTCGGTGTTTCTGCACTTCTGCATACAAGCTGTCCCTCTGTTTTTTTGACATTCGACCAAACTTTACAGCTGAAATATATTCATAAGCAATATATTTTATCACCACCAGACTCCATACTGAGATGAGCAGACATTACACTTCCTAAAGCAGTCAAATGCAATGTGACCATGTAGTTATGCTTTAAATATCTATATGTTACCTATTAATCAATATACAGGATTACAACAGATGTTGGCTTCATCCTGGAGGTGAAGTCGTATATTAGGAAGTCAGAAAACAAAGTTCTGTTGCAATTGCTTTAGCAGAATGAGATAATGTTCGTGTGTATGAAAAATATTAAAAGAGTTTACGTGGGAACACTCATGAGGGGGGGGCATTTTCATAAGAAAAGCTGGGCAAAATGAGATTTCACTCCCATGGTTACAGTGCAAACACATTTAATTTGTAGTTATAGTTTAAGTTATATATTTGGGTTTTCCTGGTCTGAAATGCTAGAATTCTTTAGGCCAAGAAAATCTACAACTTGGGTTTAATCCTTGCTGTGAGAGCACTGACAGTTGCTAGCAGCAGGATTTTTTTGGGGGGAGGGGGTTGAGTAATGAGGGAGGAAGAGCATGGACGTGTGAAGGTTGGCTGAGAGAATTCAAACAGGGTACCCATTAGTCAAATTCAGCCAGACGATTTGGAATAAAGGATACTTTAATAAAGAAAACAGCAGCATCAGGCCTAGAAAGAAACACAGGTATTGGCTGTGGTGATTTATGTGTTGGGGGTGGGGGGGGAGAGAGATGTGCATGCATGGAGACAGTAAGAAACCCCAAAACCCAATATGTGGGGCAGCCCAAAATAATTCCAATGATTTATGGGCGGAGTATATTTCAAGACACATAGATTAAGAATGGGTTGAACAAGCAAAAAACTAAGGCGTGTCGCACATACAAGACAGCTGACCTGAACCAGTAAAGCTCACCATCTCGAGACATCCCCACGGCAAGGCATTTCTGTAACCGACAGTGTTGGCAACGGTTTCTACTCGTTCGATCGATTAAGCAGTTCTTCTGACGGGGACATGAGTACGTGGCGTTACTTTGCTGACTCCTCCTAAAAAAACCCTGGAGTGCAGTGACAGAAAGTGAGAAGCAGAGTCATTTTGTGAGTGGTCCAAACCAGCAGCCTCATGCGTTGCAGCAGCCACACAATTCAACAGAAAGTTGACTATCCATGGGGGGGGGGGGGTCCTTTTGAGCATTTATGAGTTGAAATTAAAAAGGTAGGGTCAGCGAACTGATCTGAATAAACAATTTTGCTTGCATTCCTTCATCAGAAGAGATTTTTTTTTAAAGGCCATTTATGTTTGGGAGAAACCGATACATTTATTTTTCTCTCTTGCCTCTACATTGCATTTTGAGCCTGGCACTAAGCTACTAAACTACTAAACTCATATTTGGTCTTTTGACAATTTTCATTTAATGAATTGATTCCTACAGTTCATTAACGTGCCCACTTTCACTTCTGTATACACATATGTCTTAATTAGCTGCTCATTGGCTGTTTAATTACAAGAAAACAGCTGACAGCTGCCTTGTTGCATCCTAATGGCAGAGACTCTAAAAAGGATACACACCAGCCTGTGACAACAAAGACTTATTCATAATTCTATGATTTATGGCTAACACTTACACATTTCCATGTGTCATTACGTTTTGCAGTATTTTAGTAATTACTAATTAGGAATCAGAATTGTACTTCCCCTCTTTCACTCTTCTTTATTTTCTGAACTCTTTGAATATACAGTATTTGTTTCCAAAACAAGTGAAAGCTACAAAGTATCAAAAGTTGTGAATTTCCTTAGCTATCAATCTTTAAAAGGCGGGTGCCAAAGTAACCTCTCTTTCTCTATGACTGCATTACATGAGAACATACAGATGAGCTAGAAAACCTGACTTAAACTAAAGTATTTTCTTTCCTTTGGATTCAGTTTAATATTAACAAAGAAGTTCCTATCCCCATGCAACATGGTAAAAATACACTATTTTGGGGTTGGGAACTATTCCCAGATACCCTCTACCTGGAAAATCCTGAACCATCATAAGTCAGAATTGACTTGATGGCACATAATTATTGTGTTAGTTCACCAGTTATACTGTTCAGCACTAACTTCAAAGTTCATCTTGAAAAAAAGACAAGCAAGTCAACACTTTTTCTCCTACCATACTGACTCCCCTGTCAAATACATATATTTATAAACCATACCTTGCAGCCCTCACAGGTAATGACACCATAATGGATTCCTGATGATTTGTCTCCACAGATCTTGCATGGAATAATTTCAATTTGGGCTGCAACAAAAGCACATGACCAGATAATTATATTTTCTTTTTAAACACCTTATGAAAAAAGCATTCCCTGATCAGCATTTGTACAGCAAAAACTAATAACCTGTTCAACATTCTACCACATTAACTATTCATTGCTGAACTGTGAGGGCTCCCCTAGGGTCTTGTACTAATTTATGGTTGCTTGTTACATAATAGCTTTCAGGTTATTAAAATGGGTCATTTGAGAAGGCGCTTTAAAAAAATCTCACAGCATTGTCAGATATAACATTTCAAAGCCAAGAGGGTTGAACCCCAGAGTTCCAACTGTGGTCAAAGAAATATACCATGTATTATAGGCTATTATGAATAGCAGAACCCAAAATATATCCACAGCGTCTTATACACTTGCCAGCGTACCAGATCAAAATGCTGACTGATCACCAGAAGAGACCAAAAAAAGACATCCAGGTTAAATTCTCATAAAGCACAGCATGTACCAAACCATTATCCACATGGCCAGGATTCACATTGGGAGTCAGCCAGCATCTCCCACTTAACCTTCTCTACTGAGATAAACCCCCAAAACCCGTACGCGACCACTCAGAATGAAAAAAGAAGCATTACTGGATATTCTGGGAAAAGCAGATAATGGTCCTGAGCTTGAAAAGGCCCATTTTTCCAACAGCGCAGCCACAAATGGCTTTGTTAGCATGTGGGCATTTTGCTTTCCTCAAAACCACCTCCCTCGTGTCTCTGCTTCCCTTACCTACATCACATTTGCTGCCATTTCTACTGGCACTGCATAGCTAGCTGCAGAACGGTTGAGAAGTGAGAAGGAACTGTGAGCGGCTTATTAAACCATAGCTATTGCTTTCTGCCTTCTAATGTTTATCCAGTACTCTGGGCTGGACCAAGCATTTCTGATAGCATGTGTCTTGGCAGAAACATAATACTGTAATCAGTGGTTGTGGCTTATCTTCTGACAGGTGACGTGTGGTCTGATCAATTTAATACTTGTTGTCTTCATGGTATGCTCTTATTCCTCACTTCTTTCAGTTAGGGGAAGATCAGGGTGTTGCCCTACTTATCCTCTTCATGTTTGTTATGCAAACAAACACTTCCTCAAGTCTTGTTCATATGCAAACCAAGCACAGTGGGGAATGTGCACTCTGTTGTGAGTTGAGGGGGGAGGCATAGCCTATATCAGTGATGGAGAACCTATGGCACGGGTGCCAAAAGTGGCACTCGGGGCCCTTTCTGTGGACACCCGACATCGCCCCTTCATAGCCACCTCTATACAGGTTAAATTACTACATTGGCACTTTGCAAGAAAATTAGTGGGTTTTGAATTGCAGTTTGGGCACTCGGTCTCTAAAAGGTTTGCCATCACTGGCCTATATAAATCACACAGAGTTCCAGCTCTATTTGACAGTTTTGGATAAATTTCTATGCCCAAACCACCCACCCACGCTGCCTGCAAGACCAGCTCTGCTTAGTCATTAAGTTTGTTATCAAGCGAACACTAGTATTTACCAAATCAGCCTGAATTATATTTCCATTCTACCAAGGCAAAATAAGAACCGATCTTGATCTGCCCATTTAAATACACATTTATAGAGGCATTGCCACAGATTTTTATTTTCATGGTGACGTTTCAGAAAGCCCCCAGAACCTCAAGGACTCATTCAGGTTGCACTGTTTACTATACTTTTCTTACTCTCCATAGTAGTGGGGAATGCCAGTACAATTTATTTATTTATTTATTTATTTATTTATTTATTTATTTATTTATTTATCACCCTCCCACATTTTTTAGTCAGAAGAGAGGAAGATGAATTTCAGGCTATGTCTAAATTGTAGGAGAAAGCAGGCAATTTCTGTCAGCCTCTTTGGCTGCTGGAAGGAATGCCAGCAGTGTCAATGCCCAATGTTAGGAAGAAAATTCTCCCTTGTCTGAAATATTGAGCAAAGGGTTTGCTGGGATCAGGCTGTCTCCAGCTGTGGCAAACGGTGGCAGCTGTCAGTCCAAATAGCCACAAGTATGGGGACTTTAGTAGGAAACAGTACGGTAAACCAGATCTTGTAAGGGCTTCTCTCTCCCAGACTAATTGAGGCAAGCAGTTGCATTATGGTAGCTTCAGAAGAATCAAATACTAAGAGAGCACAGGATGTGGTAACTGGGCACACAGTTTTAGTGTATAGATGTGAAGATGGGATGACAGTTTGTAAGAAGCATCTGACGAAATAGCAAAAGCTGGAATGGCAGTTGAATTAAGTTTCCGGCATTGGGTGTCAATGACTGGCAGAGTCCTTTTCTCTCCCTCTCTCCCTGCCCACCCTTCGGGGGGAAAATCTCTGCAAGATGAGGAAATCCATTCATAAATTCCTAGAGCGATGGAATTTTATGTTCTTAGACAGAGTTAGGGTTATATTTTATTGGCTTGATAATTCTTTTATTTTCAGCCCTCTGTATAGCAGAGCAAAAGAGCTCAGATAGGCCCATAAGCAAGTGCTCAGTAGGTTTGGTCCTTTGGCCAGCTAGAAAGAAAAGGGGGTGTTCATAAAATGCTGCAAGGTTTGGCTCCAGTCCTGGAAAGCCACTTAATCTTACACTTCAACTATCTGCCTGATGTTACTTACAATTTCAGCTAATCCTGTGGTTAAGTGGAAGCACTAGGCAGATTATTACATAACTTCCACTGGAGGCAGTTGGAAAAGTTGTGGTACAGTTACTGTATAATGAGAACTGATTACTAGAATGAAACCTGATCTACCAGCACTTCATGGGTATAGAACTGTGGCCCTCCAAATGTTATTGAATTGCAGCTCTCATCATCCCTCCACAACAGCTATGAAGCCTGATAGGTATTTCAGCCCAACCCAGTTGTGTGTCTGTGTTGTGTCATTACAGTCGTGGCCGACTCTTCGTGACCCCATGTCCATGGAGTTTTCTTGGCAGGAATACTGGAGCGGCTTGCCAGTTCCTACTCCAGGCGCCTACAGCACCTGGTATTCCCTGGGGCTCTCCCATCCAAGCACTAACCAGGGCCGACCCTGCTTAGCTTCCGAAATCAGGCGAGATTGGATGTGCCCAGTTATTATACCACTACATTCTCCTATCGTTTCTCTGCTTCACTGTTGTCTTGCACAGAAGGCAGCAGCTAAGGAGCTCGACTGACAACAGGTCTTGACTCCAGGTCCAGCAGTTGAAACCAGTATATACCATTTCAACAGTTGCTTTCCCGGTTTGGAAGATGAAGCAGTAGAAGAAAGGCTGATTCCACCAGAATGTATCAGCCCAGAATGTATCACGAGGGGTGGTCCTATGGGGAAGCCATGCTACTGATAACACATGGATCAAGGGGGCTGGAGGAATCTGTCAGATACTTGGGGAAAGAGTTTTTCTGGTAGCCCAACTAGACATGTTCAAAATTTAGAGAATGTGTTAATAGTAAGACTAAAAGCCACAAATGAGATCACTAATACAAACACATCCTCTTATAAAGCAGAAAGTCTTAACACATATTTAAAAAACCCTCATTTGTTTTTCAAATACTGCTGTTGTAAGTCTATTGATTAAGCATGCAACCACACATAGTCAATGGACTACATACTTTATGTAGCACAAAGACGAGTGCCATACACGATACAGTGTTTGAAGCAACGTAACCCGCTGAAGTTTTAAAAAGGAACTGACTGTATACATTCTCATCCCAGTGCATTTTCAGCTCCGTTACCTAAATCATTTGCTGTCCTGTGCACCTCAAAGTAATTCATGATAATCGAGTATTATTCACCTAAAACATTTGAGGCTTACAATGACATTCTGGTTTTGACAAGTTCACACATTCCAGATTCTCCAAGAGACTCTGTGCCTGCACATGTGCATGGACATGCATATATGGAAATTTCTCTACAAAGCGTCAAGCAATTTCTAGTGCAAGCATTGTCCTAGCTAAACACCGATTTTATAGAAGACTAGTTGGCATCACAGTCACTATGCTAACTGGTGGGCAGCTATATCTAGAACTCTGAAGAAAGCTTAAAGCTGAACAAGCATATGCAGAAGAAAACAATTGTTCTGTTATCTTAGTCCTAGGTTATCCAAAGGAGTATTTAGGAGGGAAAGCAGCATTTTTAAGTGGGTTGGGAAAAGCATTTTTCAGATAGTAGCATGGATGGAAATTACAGAATAAGAAGCGAAATAAAAGTATGGTTGAGGCAGCTGCCTGGAAGATCTTATTGTACAAATTCTATAGGAATTATAAGAAAGGGGCCATAGCACTGGGCTTTGCTGGCACAAAGCTGCACATTCAGTCCCTTCTGTTTTCCTGATAGAAGCCCTAAAGAGACACTTCCAGTTGTGGGTTGAATTTGAGAAAGACTCCAATTCCAGTAAGGCAGCTCCCTTTGTTTAAATGTATTCAATATGGTAACAGCAGAAACAATAATAGAATCATAAAATAATTGAGTTGGAAGGTGCATATAAGGCCATGGAGTCCAGCTCCCTGCTGAAGGCAGAAATCTAAATCAAAAACGATCTGACAGATGGTTGTCTAATTTTCTCTTGAATGCCTCTAGCACTGAAGTGATCACCACAATGGGCACCTTGCTTCACTTTAATGGGCCCGAAAAGAGACTGCCCACGTTAGTTGCCTCAGTTTGCTTTAAGAGGACTGGCCCTGTGAACAATATTCTTAGGTAAACATCCATCTTCCAGTTTGTACAGATTAACGTCTTAATAACATAAGGGCTCTTGTACATAGCCACGTTTTGACAGGATTATGGGGTAACGTAAGCCATGAGTAGCTGTTGGTTTGTACAGCATGGTGTGTGCAGTATTAGGTTCTTAATAAATAATAATCCTTTGCCTATGGCGACACATATCTACAGACAGTAAATAAGTGCTTTCTCTCGTGCCAAAGTATTATTCTCAAGAGGCAGTTAATATTTCTGGCTGGCCCAGTATTATCCACTGGGCTTAGAAGGAACTTTCAGAAAACAACTAAGGGTGTTAAGAAGAAGCAGATGTTGGTTTCATCGGCTACAGAAAGGCTAAAACTCCAGTCGCAAACATACATAGTACTACTGATGGCATGTTTTGGGTTGGTTGCCATTCATATAACAAGAGGTGTATATTAAAGTACTGTATTTCAAAGGCTGAAATATAAACACTGGCAAAGCTGGGCTTTCATTCAACAGCACCATTACCACCAGTGCTATAACATAACTGGTTGTGAGAATTTTAATGACACATGTGGATGCTAGTTTCTCACAGGAGTAGCTGTCAGTTACTGATTTACTGATTTGTTTAGAAGCCAACTCAGAGTCCTTGTATTCTTCATCTTAAAACCAACTGCTTAAAAACTCTACTCATGACCATTAGGTGTCACTGCAGTCAACAGAGTTGACTCACTAAGACTAAGGAAAAGGAAAAATCCTTATTGCAGTGTCCAGTAGGTACTCTTGTTTGCAGACTAGCAATTTCTGAATTACACTTATGGTAGTCAAAATCTCTTCAAGCAAGAATTTGCACTCACAGTGAAAAGGAATTCCTGAAGACATAAATGCTAAATTAGAGATTCACTTACTTCTAAACTAACTATAGGTTATAGCTTATAAATTTAATCTTCTGCCATTAGAGTTATCAGAAATGTCCAACAAGAAGCAGCAAAAATGACATCTTCAATTGGAGCAACTCTGAGTGGAAATGCAAAAGATTGAACCAGTCAGATTGTAAAAAATAAACTTCCAATGAACCACAAACATATCTATTAGAATCAAAGCAAGGGCTGCTTCTCAAACACGCATACTGTCAATATTTACACAATACATGAAAACGGGGTGCTCCAATGGCTACAATCAAAATAGGACTTCTTTCTTGTGTCCTGCAGTAGGATGATCAGTTGATAGAGCTATTGAGGTCTACTTCTCATGTAGTTTGGGAAAGGTGTCTTTTTTGGACTACAAGTTTCAGTGGACGGGTTAGCTGGTATATTATAGGGATCCTATTTTTAAAAAAAGCAACATGTACAGGTTATGATCAGTTACAATGTCCACATGGATCTGCTAATGTTCAGAGGTAATATGCCTCTCACAATCTGCTTCAGCAGCAAGTAGGCTATCACATTCTTGCTTCGCTTGTAGGCCTACCTGGGACATCTCTTTGGCTACCATTTGGAAAACAGAGTGTGAAGATGATAGACATCATGGTGTAAATCAGCAAGCTGATAACAGAAAAGATACCTGCTCAGAATTAGTAACATCAGAAATAGATTTGGATATTCAAGAATAGATATAACCTCAGTTGTTTTAAAGTGTTGCATATGCCTGAACAGATACATTTTAGCAGCTCTTTCAAAATGAACACAAAATATCCAACTACACTGGATAATAATAGCTATGATGAGCATACATTTATTGATGGTGAGATGCATGTCTATGATAAAGAGTTCATTATGCCACGAGTACTGTGTTGTTATTGGAGCTACCTTTCCTTTCCTAACTGTTGGCTGACAACCCAAGTTTAAAAAAAAACAGGACTTTCTAGGAGGAATGAATAGAAATTTTGTAGAAATTTTCAATAACTTAATACAACAGGAAGATAATATATTAGGGAAACTTGTGTTGCATCTCTTTCCAAGAAAGCTAAAGTTAACTTATTTAACACTAACTAAATCTGTTTAATGCCAGTTTACAAAATGACAGTGGCCTTGTAATCTGCTTTAGATAAAGAAGTGCCAAGATTAGCGATTACATAAACCCATCATCAAGCACTGAAACAATAATCAGATCAACTTTTCTTATTTGTGCACAAAGGCTATTAGAATCAGCGGACTCTTCAAAATCCAATTTAATGTTGCTAAAAAACCCTTTACATAGAACCCATTTAGACAATCTAGATATTTGCTAACTGCTTTTGTTTCTTAGCCATTCTGCCTACAGCCAAAAAACGTAATAAAATGTGGAAAGAGAAAATCTTTAAAAGAATAAGTAGAATATTTATTACTGAAAGAATAATGCAATCAAAATCCTCCCAAGTTAAAGCAACAAAAGAAATAATATAAGTACCTTTTCCATTAAAAGGAAAAGTGAGGGGAAAAGCTGGGACAAAGACATCTTTTAAAAGTTGTCTTGATTATGCAATATTTAGCAAGCTCCAGTGAGTAAACATTTGTAAAAGCAAAAAAGCAAAGTGTTCTGCTTATATACCGCCCCATACCACTTTAACTAGTCTCTGGGCGGTTTACAGTTTTATTAAAGTATGCAGGCTACACATTGCCCCCCCCAGCAAGCTGGGTATAGTAATTTGTTGCCTTGGCAGTTCTAAAAAAGTAAAGGTTCCCCCCGCACATGTGTGCTAGTCGTGTCCGACTCTAGGGGCAGTGCCCATCTCCGTTTCCAAGCCAACGAGCCAGTGTTCTGCAAGTCCGTGGCCATGCGGCTGGCATGGCTGCAAGGAAACACTGTTTTACCTCCCCGCTTCTTGTGGCAGTACCTATTTATCTACTTGCCTTTACATGCTTTCAAACTGCTAGGTTGGCAGAAGCTGGGGTTAAAAGCGGGAGCTTGCTCCACTGCGTGGCACCCGGGATTTGAACCACCAAGCTGCCGACTTTGCAGCCATTTTCAGTGTCCAGCTTGTTGAGCACTGAGTTCTAGCAGAGATACAAAAGTGTGTTCATGTCTCTCCTCTGCCATGGGCAGAAGGCCTCATCTTTTGGTGTCTGAAATTGGTAAGCCCCATATGCCTATACCTGGACAACTGACATGTTTTCCCTTATCCTAAAAAAAGGTATGGTGAATGGCTGTTCATACAGCATATCTGTCTGGAGGGACCTACTGAATTTTCATCCAATTTCTTTCTTCAGGAAAGGGAAGTTCACTCAAACTGACAGGAGATAAGAAACATGACTATGGAAACCTTAAATGAAAGGTGCATGTATCTCTTTGTGATGCTGTGTGACCAATCAGTCTCTGTATTCACATGTGCACCTGTTTGCAAGGCAGGAAACACTACCAGTTCTCAGCCCAAAGTCTAGGGGAGAGTATGACTTGTGAGAATGTTTATTGATTTATTCTTAAAAGACTTATCTTACATTGTATCTAGAAACCTCAGGGCAGGGAACAGATAATATAAAACATGAGATAATTAAGGGCCTTTTCACACGACCCCTCAGATCCGCTGGTCCCTTAAATTCGGACCAGCGATCTTGAGGGTTCCTTGCTGTTCCTCCGTCCCCACCCCCTCCGCACTTCCTTCTTCTGTCTGCGGGAGGGGAGGGAGGGGGGAAAAGCCTTAGACACGGACAAAAGAAGAAACCCTTACCTCCCGTGCGTGGAAGCTTGCTCCGAGCCCCGGTTTTACTTCCTGGTTGCTCTTAAAGGGGCGGAGGCGAAAGAAAAACAACAAAAAGAAGCAAGGAGAGCTCAGGCACTCTCCGCATCAAATATTTTTCACCTCCCAAAGGCAAGTACAAGAAAGTGCAGCTGGGTCGCGCTTAGGTGGGCGGGGTTGCACTTAATTGTCTGCAAACTCCGGACCTGGTGGGAAAACATTTTTAAGGTCCGGAGCTTGCAGCCCTTTGCCGCGGAGCTTAGGGGTCGTGTATAAACGCCCTAAGAAACAATGTAAAGCAGTTTAAAGGAATCTGCAAAGTAGAATGTTATACAGAAATCTGTACTTAATTTGGGTCAGAATAAGGTTATGGTCACTGGACCCAAGCAACCTTACAACAAAACATGAATTTAGCATACTGTCAAATGAGGATCAGGTATTCACATCTCCAAGGTCGGGCATTCTGCAAGCAGGGAAGCCAGAATAGAGAAGGCCCTTTCACACATCTCCACACTGTATATTATTCCCACTGGGCCTTCCCAGCAGACCTCAGTGCTCAGGCAGGTATAGAGAGATTTGTTTCCACTCCTGATCTGAATCACAAACTTCAGCTGCCCATCACAGCTCCCTCTTAGAACTCGTCATGCTATGAGCCACGGCTGGTCACGAAGAATATATTCTATTTCCATGCCCTGCCAGGATACACACATGGGGTGTGTGTGTGTGTGGATAATTAAAGGAAATTCATTTAGAATAATTTAAGCAAGACTTCATCTTGAAGTTTGTTTCCTTTACCTCCCTGCTTGCAGCTCTGTTCCCATGTACTGTATCTTTAATTATGCTGCAACAGCACTAAAACAAAAGCCAGTATGAAACAAAATAAAACTTGGGTTACCATGTGGAAACTGGCCTATCAGGACATACTCATTTCCAAGGGGGCTTCTAGTGGAGGTGAAAAACAAAAGTTCTCCAGAAAGAGAACAGAAATGCCCTTTGTCGTTCAGGGAACTCAGCCCACATAACATGCTGCCTGAGATTATTTGTTCACTGTATGCCAAGGATTCAAGGGCTTTATATGATGCTGATACTCACCCCCCCCCCAAAAAAAAACCTACCCTCTGGCATTAGAAGCAACCTTAGTACCTGGACTAGTGAAACACAGCCTAGTCAATGTTATGCAAATACAGCTGATTGAACTGTAAGGTACCCACTTAAAATATCAGTCTCTCAATAGGGAAGCACTCTACCGGCTTTTCATGGTTGCAAAATATTGACTATATGCCTCTCTATAATTTAATGTTTGGCTGAACCAACCGTGGCATGCAAAGAGTTGATACAGGAAGAATAGCACAATGAAAGAAAATGTCAGTAAGACAAGCTCACATCACTAGATTTGCCACATGTGTTTGCTTAACTCTTTGTGTTGAGCCCCAGCAGAAAGAGAAAAGTCTTAGGTTTCATCCAGAAAGAATTCAGACTCAGACTTCACAGACATCCTGAAGAGAAACTTCCACTAATATGGAGAATTTTCATCACAATATCCTCGTTCATAGGGGCTTGTTGAGGCAGCCTTAATTATCTTGACAAGGCTGACAGTAGACTACTAGTTGTCTCTAAAGGAAGTGGGATCTAATCACAGACTTATCCTTAGTTGAACAATAAGTTCCATATTAGCCTCAATCAGTTTCATGTACAGCACACTCATAATTCTACCCGTGCCACAGACTCAAAGGGGAAAACTGTCCTGGAAAACTGATATACAGAGGAACCACCCACCTTTCTTCTTTTTCGTAAGCTAAGAACCTGGCTAACATGAAAGCTGAAATCTAGTGCCAACTTAGCACAACAGTTGAATGTCTCTTGAAACTGGAATGAAATGAGCCACTTGTTCACAGCTAAAACCAGCAAAAATTTGAACAACACTGCATCTAAAGACAACACTACCACATAATCAGACTTTCTCACAGACAAATTATCTACATCTTGGAAGCTGTACAAAACATTGGTTCTTTTGGCAGTATTAAAATCTTGAGTCACAAATGCGTAGTACAAGTGTGTAACTATTTCCCTTATGGAGAAATAATATCCATCTGTTTTATCTCAACTGAAAGATGACTTCCTAAGCTGTTTTTTTTTTTAAAAAAAAAAATTCTCTTGCATGTAATGGTTTTTTGACTAGAAATACACACATGGGTAGGAACACAAGAAGTTACCTAATCCTGAGCCAGGCCAGACAACAATATTGCCATACGCTGATCGGCAGCAGCTCCCCGTAGGTCTAGCTCTGCTGGAAAATCCAGGGATTGAACTGGACTGATTTAATCACAGATTTATCCTTAGTTGAACAATAAGTTCCGTATTCGCCTCGATCAGCCCTAACCCTAACCCTGAACTACATCCCTTTGAGATAGGGCCCTTCAAACTTAATGGGGTGCACATATGTTTTATATGTAGATATCTTTCAAGGAAGTAACTCATCTTTAGTGCCTGGAGTACTGGTTGCATTACTTGACCTACTTTCAGAGCCCTAGTGCTGTGCCTAATTCTAATTCAATAATGCCAAACATGCATTTAAGTTACCAGTCCAATTTGATTCGGTGCACTGCTCTACACTCCACCTCCTCAATAATTCAGAAGAATGTTCAGAAGACAAAGCATGTACCATTTTATGTATACGTAGGTGCCCATTACAAATGGCTAATTAACACAACCAAAAGAATTCCCAATAAAAAATTGTGAATACATTTTACATTTGCCAGGTTAGGCTATGGCATGATAGAAACAGAAGTAGCAAATCCCACTGAAATTTCCCCAATGGGAAAAGATACAAAATATGTTTACCTTATCTATCCTGGTGAGTGTAAGGAAATAGGTTTTCCTGTCTGAAATGTGCTGAGAAAGAAAGGCATCAAAATTTATCTCCCTTTTGGGTATTTTCGGGGAAGGTTCCACACGATGGTTGCTGGGTGTTTAGGGCATGGGGGCGGATGGAATGTGGTTTCAGTTGATTGATGACTAGGAGGGTCTGCAACTGGGCCTTCTTCCCGGGGGGGGGGGAAACACCAACCACTTGGCTTCAAATGCCAGTTGCCTTCAGAGTATATAAAATCTGGAGTATCACTGGCTGCTACCCAGGATGGCTGTACTGTATCCTGCTTCTAATATCAGAGGTAGTATGCAGATGCATCCACGTTCTGCAGGTAGATTTGTCTCAAGAAACTAGAACTCACTGTTTCAATAGAATGCTAGATTAGATTAGGCTTCTGATGTGATCCATTGTGGCTCTTCTTACATTTCTATATCAAATGCACCTTTTATTTCCTTATAAGCCTTGGTCTCAGGAGTAACAGATAAGTTGCACCTGCCACTTCGAGGGAAGAAGAGCAAGGCACAAGGGAGGCAAACCTTGCTCCATTGAGGATGGCATGTTGGCCTGGGACAAGAGAACCCAAGGGAACCACGTTGAGGTTCAGCTCACTGGCAAAGGATGAAGGGTTATAGAATGACCAGTGTTTCTCGCATCTGCAGTGCAGAATTCATATCAGGCAAACTACTAGTTCACTGCTTAAACCTTTTCCTTCAAAGAATATAGATGCTCTTCTCCCTCTCACAAAATACCAGAACAAGGGACATCCTCTCAAAGTGAGGGCTGGGAGAGTAAGAACAGGCAAAAGAAAATATTTTTTCACCCAGCGCGTTGTAAGTCTGTGGATCTCCCTGCCACAGGATGTGGTGATGGTATCTGGCCTGGATGCTTTCAAAGGAGGATTGGACAGATTCCTGGAGGAAAAGTCCATCACAGGTGACAAACCATGATGGAGATGTGTCATCTCCAGGCTTAAAACTGGGGTAGTTCAAGGGCCAGATGCAGGGGAGTGGTATCAGGAGACAGATATCTAGTCTTGTGCACTCCCAGATGCATTTGGTGGGGCCACTGTGAGATACAGGAAGCTGGACTAGATGGGCCTTTGGCCTGATCCAGCATGGCTCTTCTTATGTTCTTATGTAGATGCTAAAGTCTTTAATAAAATATTTAGTTAGGGACAAGACGGCTCACCCTTGTACACAATGGGATTTCGAGTTATTTTTAAATAGCTTTTTTTTTTTCAAGATATAGGATTGTAAAGCCAGATCTGTAAATCAGACTTGGTGAATTTGCTAATTCAGTAAAAGAAAGTTATTCCGTTTGCCTGCCTATATCCATTTTAGTCATTTGTGTAACAATGATGGCATGATAGACAACACTGAGAGAGTTTATTTTCCTGTATGCAAAATTTCCCTGACAGCTTGTTCTGACTCACCAAAAGCAACGAGATGATGGATTATGCACAAACCAGGTCTAATCAGGCAAGACAAGCAATGCCAGTTCTTATACTATCCTTGCTAAAGCTACTCAAGTTTCATCAAGGCTACTAGTTCTCCAGTGAAAAAGCAGTCAATAACTTTGTCACCCTTCATTAGCCTTGAGCTCCACAGGACTTACATTTTATCATGATAACCTGGAAATGGCAAAACACCAAGCCATTCATTTATACTTTTAAATGTACCTATAATGCCTGGAAATGCCAAGTGTACAGTTCAGGAAGAGTTCCAGTCAATGGAGAGTAGTTTATGGGGGCTTGATCATGAGAAATCTCCCTTCCGCTGTGCCCTATAGTTACAACATCATTCTCAGAGGTCTATCGCCTCCAGAACTACAAGTATTTCTGTTAGCCCTGAACAGATTTCTGCTTTACAATTTCAGGAGTCCAAGATCAGGTTTTGGTATAAATTGTAGCTCACAATAACACTTTTAAACCCGTAATTATTTATACATTGTAGATTTAGGAAGCCTGTAATTAATGCTTAAGCTCTTGCTAATGTCTAGCCTATTTCATACTTGCTGACATTGGCTCAATTGAAAGGAATTAGCCACAGTGTTAAAATCTGTTCCATATTAGCTTCTGTTCATAACAATGTATGCCTTTCCAAGGTGGAAAAGGAGAGGTCACCCCGACATCAAATCCCCAAGGATGCCGTACTGTTGGAAACTGTAAATTTCACTCGACAGTTTCTTTAAAACCTGATTATATGAAGAGTTTCTCTTCAATGACAAGGCACTTTCAGCGCAGCGCAGGTGAGGCTGTTACGTGGCAGCCTAGGTGCTCTGGATGCTCAAAGCAAAAAATAATAATGTTACATCTAATCTATATAATATTAGAGGCCCTCCAACCTCCAACTAACAAAAGGCAAGATTATCCACCTGGATGTAGGTTCAAATATGATGAAAGATAGTCTGTAATGATGGGACAGAATCTTGTGGTGCACAGCTTGACAATAAAACAGGTTAACTGTGGTTTAGATATCTGGTTGTGGAACCAGAGGTTGGGAGTTTGATCCCCTATGGTGCATCCTGGGAAAAGAGCCAGCCAGGGTGGTCACAGACAAGCTGCCTAGTCCTATAGGATGCCCCCTTCCCCCCGAAGAAATGAATGGTAAACCCCTTCTGTTCATTTTCTACCTAGAAAACCCAGGAATGGATCACCATAAGTCGGAATCGACTTGTCTATTATGCTAGTTTATTTGACCTCATATATTTAGGGCACAGAATAGAGAAGTCTCAGAATGTGTTTGTAGAGTCGAGACTGATTCATATAAGAGCAGAATGTGTGTAAGAGTTAATGTTCTAAGATGCCTCTCCTAATTCCCTATTCTTAACTTGAATGTATATCTTAAATGTTCTGGGCTGTATATTGCCCCTCATTGTTGTAAGCCAACTTGGGTCCTTTTCCAAGGGGAAAGGTGGGGTAAAATATTCAAAATAAATTAATAAAGTAAATAAGATTGATGGCTGTGCAAGGACTTTATGCTGTCTTGAAAAAAGGGATAAAAACTTCTTAGGGGCAGATATTCACAAAATACACCCTCATGTTCTATTTTAGCAGTTGCAGAATTCACAAGTGGACAGCATTACAGGCAACAGGCTGCTGACTGTATTGAACCACCATTATTTTTCATTTCATTTTTATTTTCTTTTTCTAAAAAAAAACTGATAAAATCTTTATAGCACCTTACAAAATCTGCATTCCATCTAAACTCCCAAACTGCATCTGAAAAGAAATATCCACGTAGGAGCCTTATACTCAGGTATTATGCATTCTGGAAATCAAAAGGAAGGGCAATATATTACTTGGTAGTTAAAAACAGAAGCTGTTGAAACTTTGCCTAACAAGGACAATAAAGTAAGATATCAAAATATGATTGAAGCAATAAACAGTGTTTCTGTCTAACTCACTATAAAAAGAACCAGGTTGGGTGGCTTCGGAGAAGCTTTGAGAAGATACAATTATTTGCACTAGATTGCTTTGTCCTGTTATGTAAGAGATCATTGTAAGTTACCTGGTTCCAAGCAATTAGACAATGTCACAGTTATAATTTGTGGGTGGACACTCCTCAGCGTTGGAACAGCTGTTGCCCAACTGCAGTCCAGCTCATGATAGATGTCCTTCATGTTATGCAGAAAACTAATTGCGTCATAGATGCACTATCCACAGGACTGCCAGGGATGCATGGCAAATGGGAACAAAGGACATTTGAAGCAATATTGTTTACGGGTGTTACATAGAAGACAAGTGAGCATGCCAGCAGTGTTTGACTATATGCAATTAAGCCAGGATTAGCACAGTCCTAATTGATCTCTACTCTTGTAGGATGATTCAAAATGTATATAGGCCACTCGTTGCCAAAGTGGACCTTCCCATTAATGCATAACAGGCAAGGACCACATTACTTGGGACCTTTTCAGAATCGATCTTGATCTGCAGTCACTCAACCATGATGGTCTACTCTACTGAGGGCGTTTATACACGACCCCTAAGCTCCGCTGCAAATGGCTGCAAGCTCCGGAGCTTTAAAATGTTTCCCCACCAGCTCCGGAGTTTGCAGACAATTAAGTGCGACCCCGCCCACTTTAGCGTGACCCAGCGCACTTTTCTTGTACCTTCTCTTTGGAGGTGAAAAATCTTTGATGCGGTGCAACAATAGTGATTGTGGGGCTCTCCTCGCTTCTGTTTGCTGCTTTTTGGCTCCCGCCCCTTTAAGAGCTACTTTTACTGAGACGAGAGGCAGAATGAGGTGAGCAGGTGAGCGGCATGCTTTTCTTTCTCTTTTTCTCCCTCCCTCACGCAGCCAGCAACCAGGAAGTGCGGAGGGGGGTGGGGACAGAGGAAAAGCGACGAACCCCTAAGATCTCTGGTCCGAATTTAAGTGGCCAGCGGATCTTAGGGGTCGTGTAAAAAGGCCCTGAGATTCAGTGAAGCAACTCCCCAACCTTATTGCCAAATACTTCACCCCCACCCACCCCGGTCAGCATCTAAAAGTTCAGCTTGTTCAGTGGCTTCTAAAATAAGAATGTAAGAATTCTTCTACAGAAATATCTGACTGGACCCCAAGTCAGCAGGAGGAATGTAAACAAAGGCCTTAACCTAAAGACCCGCTTTCTTTGTGGCCTTTGTCCAGAGTTTACTTTATTTAGAATTTATATGCTGTGTCTGCTTGTATAAAACAACTCGAGGTGGTGAACAAGGGAGGTATAAAGCAAAACATGAGAATAAATAGCAGGCAATAAAATGCTACAAACAATATATCTAATAAAATACATGAAACGATACAGGTGTTCGGGCAAAAAGCAGCATGCAAAGAGTCTTTTTCTTTTTCTTAGCCACTTAAACAGGATATACTCTTAACTTCAGCTTGTGGCAGAAAAATGAGGGATTGAAATGTAATTAATAATGTCCCACAGCTTTTAATCTTTACCACCCTTCACAGCAGAAAGCTGTGAAAAAATAAATATTTCTAGGCAAATCTATCTATTCCTAGACTAATTTACTAGCATGTTATTTATATAACTCTGGAAGGATTTTTTTCCCTCCCACTGAAAACTTAATGTCAACTTCTTTTTAAAGATATCATCAGTTGACATGACAACATTTTCAAAAGCATCACCTATTGCACAAACACAACATCAGTCAGAATAAGTAATACCAAGCATAATGATAGCATTACGAAGTCACAAAAGACAGTTGGGGGCGGGGAGTGGGAGAGAAGCAAACAAGAAAATTGAGAGAGCTTGACAATATGCAGAAGCCTGGGCATGGCTGCAGCTTTCCGAACACCGAATTTCATTCAGCGAACAGCATTTTCATATGAACCCTGGGTTTCTCCAGCAAATATAGTAGTTGAATGCAGAAGGACAACGCTGTGTTGGCACAGAGCCACTGTGAAAGAATGAACTTGCCTGCCCTGTATCAAGTATCCTGGTAGGAACATAATCCTTTCTCTGTTCTGCAAATATCTGAGCACGGAGGGCAAATGAGGACAAGTCTTACAAGAGGCCGGCAGCAATCGTGGTGCACGGCCCTCTCAAAGCTTGGGAGAAAAACGGCCTCGTTCCTTTGCATGTAGAAAAGGTGGTGGGATAGATCAAACAGGCTGGATTGGGCCAATGGTGGACAGAAGCTCACACCTCTTCTTCTTCCCAGACAATTCCGTTTGTACTTTTAAAACATCGGGCCTACAACATCTAATTCATACTGCTGCCGTTGCCAGCTGGCACCGAGGAGATTTTTGAGTAAGATCATGCAATGATTATGTTTTTGTATCCGCTTTTTAAAAACCAGAACTCATTTGGAAACGTGAAATTACAAGGAAAGATTTGTTAATTTCAAGAGTTTTTTTTTTTAAAAAAACACCTTGGTAATCCAACTGGAAGGAACAAAGATGTGGAATGAGTAAGTTTCAAACCAAGACACCCACAGGCAAGTATCCGTCACCTGCTGCCTGAAGGTGCACAAGCAAGTGTTGTGGGCAGCACTCTCCTGCTCCCTCCACAAGGTTCCAGGCGCAGACAAGCCCTGCCACCTGAGATGGGTACCTTGTCTCGTCTTCTCCCGGGCCGCCTCTGCCAGCCCAAAAGATCACCACCAACCATTATTTTGCTCAGGCAGATTCACCTGCCTTTAAAAATATCCAGCTGGCAAGTCGAGAATGCTTTCCATCCAAAGTTCTGAGGAAGCAATTTGCAATAGATTACGTAACAGATACTCAGCTGGAGGAGGAAGGAAAGGAACATAAACTCCACAGACAGCAAAGGAATTTCACCTGCTTATAGTCGGAATAATGGGCCTTGTCAAATAGGCTCTCTTGAACTGTGGATTTATACTCAGAAGAGAACGACCTGCTGGTGAATGGTTTCAGATACAGGGATTTGTCGCATTTAACTTCTGAGGCTTCATTCCTCAGTACTGATCAGAAGGGAAAATGGTATTTCTGTTATGGTTCCTGAACCCTTAAACGGTAGCCCGACATACGGAAAAGACAAGACTGCCTTTACTAAGCAGCCACAAAAGTGGAAAGCATGCAGTTTGTATACTGCCCAGTAAGCACTTAAAGCACCCTCTGGATAGTTTCCAGTTTAACTATGTGGGCTACATAGTTCTGCCGCCCCCTCACCCCCAGGAAGCTCCCTACTCAGTTTACTGTCCTCAGAATAATGGAAGTCTGAGTGTTACTTCAAGCCAGCTAATTTTTGGTGTAATTGTGAAACTTGAAGTATGATCCAATGAACACAGCAGGGCCGTAAAGTCAGAGAGCTGAGTTCGGTTTCATTTTTGCAAGCTACCTTTCCTGATACTCAGTTCCCCATAAAATGGGAAGAGGTAGAGACTAACTGAGCCAAGCTATTCTGTGGGCACAATATAATAGGCCTGTAATGATCCTTGGGAGTGCTGTACACAAAAGAAAACAGAGCATTGCCATCTAGTTTGCATTGGCCCGCCCCTGTGCTCTTACAAGAGAGCCTCACACAAAGGAATTAACCAGGTGATACATTACTCATTGCTCATTGGGAGAAGGGACATCTGCTATAAAAGCAGTGTTACGCCTAAAACAAATGTTTTTAACATTCACACAGGGCTTCGGACTCATGCTTGCCAAATGTGATCATTATCGAACTATCCGGAGGCTAGTGAACAAAGGAACATTTTGATTGACCTACTGCCAGTGACTCTTTCTTATTTCTCAAGAGAAGCCTTTGGCTTCAAACAACAAAATCAGCATTTGGACCAGAATATTTTGCAGACACTTTAAGGAGCTTATCCATCACAAAAAGAAAATCACTCTTAAGACGTGGCTGCCGCTCTGCTGAATATATACAGATTCACACTTCTTCTTTTCTTTCTCGTAAAGACTTTGTGGAGTACATTTCTGCTTAAAATTCATGGGGCCAAGCCAAGACAAATAGTCAAAGGACGCCTTGTGCGCACCACTGCAAATGTTAAGAAGGCTAGAAAAGTACCTGAACTCCATGCCCTGTTTCGGCTGCTCTACAGTATTTTGCCTCAAACCCACACTGCTGCCTTCCAGGGATGAAGAGCTGGACTCTGGATGCAGAAGAGATTATGCCGTTCTAATCAGGCTTCCTGGCTTTGAAATTCTGGCTGTGGTGGTCCATAAAGACAAACAGATGCTCTGCCCAAAAGCACAATTAATCCACTGGCCATTCCAGCTACGGTACTCTGGGTGGTGTTGTCTAGAGTGCCACCACAACTTTGTAAATTTCCCTAAGGTCAGAGAGGGTGGTGCAAAAGGTCATGGTTACGTCACTAAACCAAAGACGTAATAAACATCCCTAAAGTGTTTTCCCGACGTTGTGGTTCACAGAGTGCCTCCCTGTTCCCTCATTCTACGCATATATGTTCCTGGCAATGAGAGTGGCATAACAAAAGCACCCCTGGAGTGCTTTGCAAGGGTAATGCCATTGCACCTTCATCGGGCCGCTATAAGACGCATTAAAAGGATTCAAGTGCTCTGGCTGTGGCTTGTCCGAGGCCTGCTTGACCCTTCTGTTCTTCTCCCACGTTGATTGTCCCAGGAAAGCAGCAGACCTACATACAGATTAAGTGCCCAGCCGCCCCATGGCTGCTAGGTTTGGATGGTCAAACGTCTGCACCAGGAACTTCCCCGTCAAATGAGTTCATCCTCAGAGATCTCTCTCCAATGTGGAGCAGTAATCAGGTTCTGAATTTCCCCTCTGGCCACACGTTCACTGCCTTGTTTTGGCCACCAGGCAAATAATTCTTTTTCCATGGGCTTCAAATGCCAATCTCTTTTGCCTAGCTGTCTGGAAGGTAGTAGCCGTTTTAGTTTTAAAAACCCAGTTCTGTTGGGGAGACAATAACAACACACTAGTGACCATCAAGTAAGATTCCCCCCCCCCAGCACTTTTTGTAATCTGATTCGGCACAACAAGACTATCACCACTATTTTACGGTCACAACACTACCGTAGACTTTCTGACTTAGGCTGGCGAGCAGATTTAAGGCTGCAGTGAAATTTGAACGTCCTGGCGCAAAGCCAACCCACGACAAAAGCTTTCATTTCCGGAGAAACTAACTGGCAACAATTTAAGAGGCTGCATTAAACAAAGGAAAGCAAATATTAGAAACCATGGCCAGCCAAGAAAGGAGGCTGTGTGTCTTCCATTCATTTCACCAGCGCTTGTCAAGGCATACTTTTCAAGCTTCACTAAATGAACGGAGGAGGCTGAGGAGCAGCCATGCTTGGCAAACGTCACCCTAAGAAAAAGGATTGGTTACATCTATCTCAAAATTAAAACAAAATTGTTCTGCTTTAGGATGATGGCTCCAATAAGAACAGGTTTCCCCCCGAAAAACGCCGGAGGGCCTTGGCTTGCTTGGTAGAACGGAATTTGGTTGAGAGGGGAAGCTTTAAAATTTTAGAAGACTAATCGAGCGAATTCAATTTGTATGCTAAACAGAGGCAACTTTGGAAAGCGGATTTTGAAAAAAATCAGTGCTGTTCTTTTGGAGAGTGTGCTGTTGCAAAGATTTAACTAGCCAGTAGTTGCCAGATTCCTGCCAGAGGTGGAGTAAACAAATTTTCTCAAACTTTTCTGCTATCAAAGCATCTTTGAAAAAGGAAATACTTGAACCACATTTTGAAGCATCTTCAATAACATGGCACACACTGAAATTGTAGCATTTATTTGTCATATTCAACATTAGGGCAGGGTCAACCATTGTTAATTTCAGACCAATTTGAAATCAGCATCTTTTATGGATGATATTCAGCTTCCAAAATATTCATGTTATTTCAGTGCCCCCCCCACACACACACACTTCTGTCCCATGTGCTGTTATTCTTTATCAGCATCCTTCTTTTTTCTACCCTCACTTTCCTTGACCTCCTTTGCTCTTATCTGGCATTTTACCTCAGCAGCAATAATTATTTTACTGCTTTGTTTTGGTATGTTTTAATATTTTTTTAATGCGGAATGATCTGCAATCATCATCCAGAGTAATCAGGAGGGAAGGCAAGCAAGGGAATGACCAGTGATGATAACAATGAAATAAGAAGAAACATGTGGCACTGAACATTGAAACAATTGCCAATACGTCCATAAGAATCCACACAAAGGGTGCCTTTCAAAACTGATGAAAGTAATACAAAACTAGACAAAGCAAAGTGTTCTGCTGATATATCGCCCCTTATGGCACTCTCTGGGTGGTTTACAATTTAATTATGCAGGCTGCATATCACACACACACACCGCAAACTGGATTCTCATTTTAGCGACCTCGGAAGGATGGAAGGCTGAGTGAACCTTGAGTTACAGCTGCAGTACAGCAGTTTTCACACTGCACCATGAGGCTCCTTTCTTTCATCTCAGTCTTAAATAGAAACATTTCTTCAACAAGTGCATGATTAAATTGGAACGCTTTACCAGAAAATCCAGTCATGACTGCTAGCCATTTTTAACAGAAGGTTAGACAGGTTCATGGAGGTGCCAGACATTACTGGGCGCCAGTCTGGACCCTTATGCATCAGCCATGGATGCACTCAGGTCTCACTGGTGGGATACCTATGGCGACATCCTGGACATTGCATGAATGATGCAATAGCTAGAAAGGATTGATCTTATCCAACCAGGCCCTTGTATTTTAAAGTTCTTGTACGGTTACAACATTTCCTTTAGAAAATCTGGAGACAGGATATAGAGTGAGCATTTGAAAGCAGAGCATGAAAAGAGGTGGAAGATCTTAATCGTCACCTTCGAACTGCAGACCTGGATCATTGTCCAGCCCCTTTTGAGGAGACAACTTCTGGCACCACAGCCAGATACCAAAACAACTGGAATTATCCAGCAGTTGGTGGCTTCCACTTCGCTAGAGCTTTCATCCAAACAGTTAGCTGTGGATTTACTGGCCTGGCAGGGTGCTGATTAGCTGGCTTTTGGGACCTCTTCCAATTCTGTAATTTATGAAGGAATTTAGAGTAAGTCCTTTGCTATGGCAAAAGACCGATGAGGGTGATCCTAGAGACAACATTTTGCGATCACACAGTGAGCACATAGGAGCCCTGGGGTACATCTGCTTTGCTTCAAATGAAAGTGATATGAAATAAGAGAGTAGCATCTTTGATACATGAGACCTCTCAAGTGGACCACAAATTTCACTGTATTCTCTCGGCTCTACCCCAGTGTGAACTGGACTCCTTCAGATGAAGCATGATGCAAACTAAGAGCACATTGGAATCCACACAAAAGGGGGCTTTGCACAACTTGGCTCTCTACCACGGCATGGATGCTGACGCAACAACCTCTACATGCAGATGTGCACAGGACTTGGTTTTGAGAGGGTGTAAACACCCTGTCAGCACCCACGCAGGAACACAAGCTCAACAGGATCAATTTTCATAAGCTGGGCTTGGTAGGTGGTGGCATCACTGCCCCACCCCTGGATCATGCATTCTTTCACATGGCTCTCAGATGCCAGGCGATGGCAGATGGGTGCCTGTTGCATAAAGCCAGAATGCTTCTGTAGCCTGTTGGTTAATAGGTTTGGGGTGTGATCCACAAGTTCCCAGTTCTAACTGTGGTTTTGTCATGAGCATAAACGATGGCTTTATGTATGCCAACCTTTCTCAACCCGTAAGACAAGCTGCATCAATGCTAAGTGTGCATTTAACATATGAAAAAGAGGATCGTAACATGATACATTGACAACTATGAAGACTACAGTAGGCAAGGAGCATGAATGGTACTGTTTCATTCTCTACTGTGATTCAGATGAAAATTAGCTCACCAGAGCAGATATTTAGCTTTGGAGGAAAGGTGAGCTCTTTACAAACCACTTGTTCAGATTGTAGAAACTCTTAACCCAGCCTCTGATGACAAGGGAATACTGAGAGCGGTAATTTTTCCAAGTCCATGGTGTTTCCATAGATTAGGAACATTTGCAAAAACCTGGAGTGGCTCAAACAGTGGCAGCCCCTGCACAAACACCGTATGGTAGCCTCACAATGGCATGTGAAATATTCTGCTTTTGATGTCAACTTAGGAAAACAACATAAACTAGGGCAGTGATAGTCACTCTACATGCCACATTTGGATTAGTTTATCAGAACTCACAGGTGTTTTGAATATAGTACCAGACACTTGCTTATTCATTTAACAACCAGTACGAGAAAACTGTATTTCTTGCCACAGAAATGTGTGATGAGTTGGAATGAACACTCACACAGGCCCAACTTTCCATATTTGGGTTGTAGGGGAGGCGGCATGTGTGGGCTTTTGTGGCATTAGAAGCCAGACATATATGCGCCTTGCCTAATATAAGATGGAACAGTAACTAACAACGTAAGAGATGGAAAGAACTACTTTGGAAAGAAAAAGGCTTCAGTTACTTTTGCTTGTGCTATTTTTTCTCTCCTTAAAAGAGTATCACATGCACATTCAACAGCCACTTGGAATCTTTGAAGGCTTTATTTATTTATTTGTATTCTTCTCCTGTTCAACAAATAGTCTAATATGTAGATTTATTCTGGGCTGACCTCTTCATCAGCTGCACCTTGCAGAGGCTGGATCTGGGAACAACAAGATGGCTATCTCTGGGGCATTCTCATATTAGAATGGCAGAAAAAGCAGAAACCCTGCAGACCCCTAAGATCCGCTGGCCACTTAAATTCGTACCAGAGATCTTGGGGGTTCGTCACTCTTCCTGTGTTCCCACCCCCTCCGCACTTCCTTGCTCCTGTCTGCGTGAGGGGAGGGAGAAAAAAAGGGAGAAAAAATGCAGGCTCACCTCCGTCTGCTGGTGGAAGCCGCCCCGAGCCCCGTCATCCTCATGATTCCTATCTCTTAAAGGGGCGGCGGGGACAAAAAAAAAAACACACAAGGCGAGGAGAGCCCGGCACTCACTACTTTACATCCGCATCAGAAATTTTTCAGCTCCAGAGACCAGGTACTTGAAAAGTGCGCTGGGACGCGCTTAGGTGGGCGTGGTCGCACTTAATTTTTTGTAAACTCCGGAGCTGGTGGGGAAACAATTTTAAGCTCCGGATCTGGGAGCCATTTGCCGCGGATGTTAGGGGTCGTGTGAAAAGGCCCTTAGAGCCAGTATTCAGACTTAAATGGTTGAGGGAACTAACTTCAAGCCCATTGTATACTCTGGTGTGGAAATCACTATCAGTTAGTAGCGCCTGTCCCAACTTGGTACTACCACCCTCGATGCATGGACTGCAGTTTCTCTCAACAATTGCCATGTTAGCTGGAGACAATAGGAGTTCTAATCTAATACATCTGAAGGGCACAAAGCTTGTGAAGACTGCCCTAGTAGAAGGCTTCATGGGTTTGTTTTTATGCTGTTTTAGGCTTCTGTGGTTACGACGGATGAAAGCATACACCCCTGTATATCTTGAACTAGGAGTATTTGGAATTCTCATTCAAACTTGCTACCAGCAGAGGGAATAAGAGATCTGAACACTGGTGATGATATAAGAGTGAACAGATCACAAGTTCACAACAATGTGTGGTTTTGAAAATAAAGTGTGCTGAAATGGAAGCCATCTGACCTGGAGACTGTTGACCTTCTTCATAGATGGCCAGGTTATAAATATTAAAGAGAAAATTGTTTTTTACTTAAATAACTTTAGAAATGTTTAGGCTCCAGAGCTAAGCCTTGGATGTGCCCCTAAATAAAATTAAGCCCTTAATGCACAGTATAGTGGAGTGAAAGAATGACCGATTTGGAATGCTGCAGATCCAGGGCAGAAAAATCATCAGGGGCTCTTTCAGACAAGGCAAAAGGGACCTTTAAAAGTTCAGGTTCTGCACTGCTGGCCTGGTTCTTTTCTGCTTTCCAGATAACACAAGACTTAATCCAATACCTTTGGTGCTTTCCCTGCTGCCTTTCTCTGTTTTCTGGCTGCCGAGGGCACGGCATTTTGTTCCAGAGATTTGTTCAGGGGCATAGTTTAGCACAATGACACTTTCAATTCCATTTCAGAAGCTCCTGGGTGGAAATTTTTAATTAGCTCACAAGTACTTTTTTTAAAAAAAATGTCTCCAGAACCAAAGCTACAGCAGGGATGTGTATTTCTCAGTTGTCTGGGTTTTTATTTTTTTTTTCAAAGATTCCCAGGATTCTCAAAGAAGAAGCATTTCCAGATATGTGGCTTTTTACAGTACAGTTTGGACAGAAATACTAATGTCCTTTTTTTTTCATGGTGAGCTGGGAAAGGGTAGAACTAATTGGGACAGCTCAGATTCCCTCAATCTCTTCCACACTCTGGGCATTTGTTGCTGGCTTTTCCTAAATATTCACAGGAAGCCTCAGGAATCATTTTACTATCCCTTTCTTTATGCATCTTTCCCTTTGTCATAAACTGAGAAAAAGCTGCACCAAAAGAGGCCCAGTTTTCAACTTTGTAGAAAAAGGGATTTCTCCTCATCCACGGGGGACCCAACAGCTAAAGCTCAGTTTCATCTGTCTTCAGTTCTTCGTCCCACATCGGTCCTTTGATATACTTTTCCTACCAGAAAGTTTGCTGTGATCTCTTTGATGTTGAACTTTTCTAGTATGATTGCAACTAGTGTGATGACAATGTCGGCCTCCTTGTTGCTTTCCTTCTTAATATGGCAGATACTTTGCATATTTAGTGTTGTGCTTTCAGATCACCGCCAAAGTCATTCTGCTGGAGTGACAGCCTTCTAACAAATCTGAACTCAGGCCACATGAACATGAAATGTCAGTAGGAAACCCAAACATGAATGCTAGCGTTGCTCTGAGGGCCAGTTTACACTGCTGCAAGGACTGCGGAATTAAAAGCCGATCATATTCCTGGACAGTACCACTTGGAGCTGCAGCCGGGGGAAGCTGGGGGAGTTTCAGTGCTTCCCCTAGAAAGGGGGGGCAGTTTGTTCAGCTGTGAAGAGGTGATGTTGGGTGCCCAAAGAAAGCTTTGGCACCCATGCCATAGGTTTGCCAATACTGATCTAAGTGATGAATTCAAGTCACAGCTGTACCACTGATTATGGGATTTATATCTCATCTGGAGTAGTGTTGGTGATTTCAAGGAAATCTACAAAACATTTATTTTATTGAAATAACGAGGCATACTCTGAACAATAAACTGTCCCATCTTGTTCGTGCCTCAATTCAACTCCTAGAGCAGATCAGGAAACTAAGCCCTGTCAGTTTAGAGCTGGTTGTGTTACAGGTTTCATTTGACCCGTGGCAGTGAACTCCCAGCTAGCAGCAAAGTACAGCACTTTAGAAAAGTAGAGAACAGAATGTGCAGATCCAGAAACATTCCACACACCTTCCCTTTCACAAGGTAATCCTATCTCCTTCCCAAAACTTTCAACAAAGGCCTGGCACTGCTATTATCTAACATCAATCTGAACTGCAGGTATTTCCAGACAGGTGTGTTTCTTAATGCTCCATGAAATAAACAGCAGCACACACACACACACACACACACACACACACCTCAGCCAATGGCCCGATCCTGCTGCATTACACACACGCAGAACTCTCATTGACGTCAGTCAAGCTTCTGAGGGTGGAGTGCCTCCACCAACGTATTTCAGGGGACCCCCCCTGTTTCTGCAGCACAAGTTAAAAGAAGTTAAAAACCTTCAAGTAATGACAATTCATCCCTAAGTCATTAAACTGCTAGGCACAACAGTGACCTCCCATCGAATGCTCCTTCTGTTTCTAGGAGTTCTTTACATTCAGTTGCCAGCAATAAACACTGGAACAATACTCACGGCCGCACACAGAGAGATACCTGACTGATCAATACTGGACCACTGAGAAATCTCTGAGATAAGCCCCAGTTAAAAGAAGAGGAGCTGTCCAAGAGTCCATTGGCATGACTATGACACATTTCAATGGAAGGTCTGAGGTGCTCTCAATCATGCATGGTTTGGGAGTTCTACTGCAAGCAATAAAATCACTTGGGTCTTTCCTGAAAAAAGGTCACCCAAGAATCAACAAATTTAAGCTATGGAACTCGTTGCAAGAGGCATTGATTTTAAAGGGACTCAGTCAAATCCAAGAAAGATATGATAGCATTATTAAATGAAGCTTCCATGGAGTTTGTGTAGGGAAGCATGACTCTTCTAGGTCTTTAGGATATCACTTCTCAGGAGCTTTGGACACCGTGGCCAGGGATGTTTTTTTTTAGCCTCTGTGAAGCTCTACGTCCCTACATTCTTCTCATCAGCAATAGGCCATGTCCAGCTCAAACAGAGTCCCAAGAAGGGAGGACCTTTGGTAAAAGGGATGAAAAAAGGGCCATTGACTTAGAGCCACAAGGTGGAGTGAATAACAGATGGACCAGTGGTCTGACTTAGCACACAATGGCTTTAATTAGTCCTACCAAATTGCACAGTTCACCCACTTTACTCTCATCATCACCAACTAGTTATGTAAGAAATTTCTAATCATCTTTACCCCCTCATCCGAGTCACTCAATGCAGGTAGTGAAATATTAAAAAGCAGGTAAACAACAATTAATCATTGCAACATCTTTGCAACAAGCCGAACGATAACAGATCAATTACTCTATTTCTGAATTGCATTCAGACCTTATGATATGGTAAATCTTAATTGTAAAATAATACTGAGACAACTTCATGATCCACATCTTAATTCAAACAAGCCTCGGTTATGAATAAATCCCAGTTTGTGGAATTCAGAAGGAACAAGCTACAGATAATCAAAATTAAGCAAAAACATTGTGTTCCCTTGCATTCTTGCCAGAGGTGGAGGGGTGCCCATTTCAAAGCATGTGAATCCAAGGTTTAATGAACTTGTTCCCATCATAGATCAGTGCTGTTTATTGTGATGTGATCAAAAATAGCTCACATCATCCTGAGGATGCTTGCTTAAAAGCAAGATCCATGAAATTTAAAGGTAAGCATGCCTATGCGTGAAGTCTAGGATCTTCAGTAATAGAAATATGTGTCTTGCAATTATAGAATGCCCCAAAACCCCAATCCACTTTAAATGACCAGTCCCTAGAAACCAGTATAAATGTATGCTAAATGAAGATCCTGGAATCTCATAAACACCTAATAGCTAACCCTGGGCATACACCTACAACAGTGTCTTGCATTCCTGTCTAGTATCACAGGAACAGCACTACTTAATATTTATGTAATATTGGAGAATATGTGACATATATTCTCTGCAGATAAACTGAGATACAATCTTCTCTTTCTCAGCTCCTGGCATGCAATCTTTACCATATAATGCCTTTATTTTTCTGCAACAGTGGGCTTATAGGCAATACCTTATTTTTGTGCCCATTGATTGTTATGTGCTGTCAAACTGCACCTAACAAAGTGTCTCTAATAATATTGAAGGTAAATGAGATATTGGAAGAGGGATTTAACCAGTGCCACACATGCACACTTTGTGAATTTCCACAACTGAGCAGGGATTTCAACCCAGCCTTTTCCCATTACTCTATCAGGTATACCACACTAGCCATCATTTATATGGCCGTAAACCACGGTAATATCCAAATATCACTGCAAAATGAAACCCAAAATTATGAGTGCTTGAAGTAATAAGTTTTGTACTGCACTGCTTGGATCTTATCACATAGTGAAGACTAGATTTGATTAACAAAAAGGCATTTATCAAATTCTGTACTAAAATACCCACAGGCATCGAAAGGCATATCAAGCCTTCTGTTCAGTTATAACCCATTATGTCTTACTGCTATATATGTGCAAGCCCATGTACACACATGCACAGTCTAAATGTGCTCCATAAACATATGTTATATCATCACCTCCTCCTTCCTCATCACCCACTAATGTCATAAAATACTCTTGTGGTCTCTGCCCAGCTGTAAATGCAACAGGGTGTCTTATTTATTTATTTATTTATTTATTTTTGTATTTATATCCCGCTTATCTACTACATCAAGTACTCTAAGCGGCTAACAAGGGCAATTAATGCCAAATCAAATACAATAAAATACATGGAAAACATCACATATAAAGCAAAAGTAACATATAACAATAGGACAAGATACCATGTAAAAACCTACTGCATCCCAGCATGGAGAAGGAACAAATCAGGAGGTTTGACTTAGAGCAGTGGCACCCAACCTTTCTCATGTCAGGACCCCCTTTTATAATGGCCATGTAAGCTGCTACCCACCTACCAACCCACCCCATATTTGCATTAATAGGCTGTTGTTGTTGCTATTGTTGTTGTACCCTGGCAGGGCATTTTAAAAAGGGGGGAGAGAAAAACAGTCCTGGTCATCCCTTCTCCAAAAACAGGGGCTTCTTTCTCCCCCAAAAGGGCCCTTTCCCCCTGCAAATGCATGCACACTGACCTTAATATTTGGCTCTGAAAAGTCAAGTAAGACTTTATTTGACAAGGGCTAGAACACATAAGTTAACCAGCTGGAACCCCCGTCCGCCCACATAAAACACTTTAGGAATGCCTTGGGGTCACGACTCTGAGGTTGGGAAACACTGATTTAGAGTGGGTGGGTGGGGGGAATCTGGCAAACCACCCCTCCAAAACTATGACAGTGCATTCTAAACATCTGAAGTACTTTCCCAAATTACACCACAAGTTGGTGATCCAGCTCTTACACATCATTTGGGGCATTGATTTCTTCTTTGCCTCATGTTCACAATGGGGATGCTTTTGTTCCCTTAAGGAGAGAGAGAAAAAGGCACCAGGCCTACAGCTCCTTCCTTGTAGGCCATTCCCAGTTATGGAGTGAAACCTGAAGGAACAACTTCCCCACCCCACACCCCACCCTGTCTGAAAAGGAAAAGCACAGGGAATTGTGCCTATCCCACTTTTGTTCTGCCTCATCTTCAGAGCAGTTATAAATAATTCCGTGCCCTCTGAAGTGCTACAACAGCATCAACAATAAATAAAATATTCTAACCATCCAAACATACTTCTTCGTCTCTTCTGTGCATTTCAGCATATATTTTAGAAGCTGCTGGTGATGCTACTCTCTGTGAACGCACCATGAGAGGACCTAATATTTCCCAGCTGCCAGAGGTCAGTGAGAGACTAGAGGTACAGGATTTTAGTGTGAGTGGAGTAGGGACGGAAATAATGACTTCCATAAAATCTGTTTGTCCGGGAGACCCAGTAAGACAAAAAGTGAGGGTATAGCTGAGCAATTCACTGCTGGGAAATCAGGAGAGATTAATAATCCTTCCTAACAGCACTTGAACAATGAATCAGAAACGGCAAATCATAAAAGGGCTGCAAGTCAAAATGAAGATTACTGATGACTGAGATTTGCAGTTTATTATAAGGGAACGGCTTCTCCTATCCCATGCCACCGTGGACAGGAAGATCTAGACCTGAAGAACAATGGAATGCGCCGAGCCTCAAAAAAGCATTTCATGGATCATATTCCCCACAAGGCTACACCAGTGGCATCAGCTACCATCCCCAACCCACAACTTTTCTATTTAAGTTGTTCTTCCTTTTAGCTGGTCCAAGACATTGGGTTACCTCAAGGTCAGCCTTCAAACGATTTCCCTTTTCATGGGACAAGGGGAGAAGTGATGTGTCAACCTCATGGAGAGGCATGTGCCACCACTCCTTTCAATGGGGCATGCACCGGCGTCCTTTCCAGGGGTTGCACTCCACACACACCCATGTCTCCACCTCCCTTAAGAACGGCCCAGAGTCCCATCTCACCTTGGTGTGGAAGAGGGTCAGCATGGCATTCCATGTTGCTGAACAGAGACAAGCTCATCGGTCCAGGGTCACATAATCATTTTCCTCCTAATGTGCTTAGAGCAGCCTCTTGTGTGCTAACCAGGCAGCCCTGAACAAAACTTGTTGGGAAGCAATCCCCTACTGAAAAGCTTTAACCCTGTGTGGGAAGTGACCTGTGCCAAAAGTTTTACAACACCTTTGATTGGCCTCCCCCCCCCGTAGATTGGAGCAGCATAAAAGGGATCTAATTATGAAACCATTGTAAATTTCACTGTGTCTCTCCCTGTGCTATGAGACAAAACACAGAGATGGAGTTAGTCCAGTCAGTATGCTAGCTGTGGGGTGTTTTTTTTTGTGCTTTTCACCATAGGAAATAGGCAGTATGCATGCTAACCCTGTTTTCGGGTGTGCAGTTATTAAAAACATACTTCACTTTAAAACTCCCAGTCATGATGAGACTTACATATTTCAAGCAGAGTCAAAACATCATGCAAATTGTATCACTTGACAATAAAAGCGGGAAACGTTTTCTACACCGTCCACTATCAGTCTCACGTTATACAGCCTTGCTGTTTTTAAATAGGCTGACATGAAATTGCAAAATCATGTTAATATGTGGCAGGGGAGACTAATTGAAAACATTTCCACAAGAAGTTTTCTGTTTCTTGCTGAGGCACAAAAATGCAATCCTCCAAACTGGTTTTCTTCAAACCAAGGCTATTGGGGACAGACAGCACAGCACCAAGGAGGATGTGAGATCGTCTCTTTTTCCATCACCCCATCAAGGTCAGACCGGCTTTTCCTTTGCTCCTGGTTAAAAGTGGATACATTTTGGAAACACTCCATTGCTGCTTCTGCCAACTTTTCATACCAAAGGACCACAGACTTTTTAACAAGTTCCCGCCAGACGGGAGGAATTACGTTTTCAAGTTTAGACAATACAGTCCCATGATGTTTAAACGCTCTGTTAAACTTTGGTCCATGGTGCTGTGAACCTCTGCAACAGAGAAGCAATAAACATCACCTGAATCCCTCTAACTTTTATGGGAAGAGCATATACACTGGCGCCCTCCTAGCTTTCTTATCTGGAAAAGATGACCTTTAGCAGGTGTCTTGAGAAGCATTAATGCTCTCTTCCAGTATCAAAGTAAATGTGATCAGTTCCCCATATTCCTTTCACATAACTTCAGTCAATCATCAGAACCTGCCATCTTCTGCAATATTAGTCACCCAAGAGATCATCCAACCTGCTCCAAGTCCTAGAAATACTTTCAAAATGAGGCAAGCAGAGTCACCAGGGACCAAAGTCGGCCTTGAGCTGCAGGAACTTTGGGGTCAAAGCAAGAGAACACAAAACTGCAAATAATCCTTTTCTATGCATCTCCCACCCTGTGAAAAAACACTATGTACTTCCAAATCTCCTCTTTTTTCATAGGCTGCCATAATTGGAGAACCAGTACATTTTCTGAATCTGCAGGTCCCAACCGAACATTCGTTTCTTACTTTGATCGCAATAATATGCCTTGAAGAGCATTGGCATGAAATGGAGATTTATTAATAATAATGAAACCCATGCAGTTCTACCTCCTCCTCTTCAGGCAGTGTCCGCGGTGCAGGAGGGGAGTGATGTTTGGAAAGGTCCGGCATGTGGATTCCAGTCCTCCCATCCACAACTGGGTTAGTGGGGCACAACTAATAAGAGACAGCCCCCTTCAAAGGGGCCAGGGAGAGGCAGATGCGGGGCGCCAAGGGGAAGACCTGAGCCGCCGGGACCCCTTCGCTCCCTGCAGCAGGTTCCACGTCTAACCCAGGGGCCGGCTGAGGAACACGTTTCCTCCCGAGGAACGGCGCTTCCCTGGCAGGGAACACCCCCGTCCCGCGCCAGTTCCCCAAGGAAGGAGACGGGCCGGCGGGCGGCCAAAGAAACAGCCTCCTGTTTATTCGGGAGTAAAAGGCGCGCGCGGCGGAGTGTGTGTCTCTGTGTGTGTGGGGGGGGAGTGTGTGATGTGCAATCGAGGTTGTCCGCGGGCGCGGAGAGGAAGGGGGTCCGGCCGCTGCCTAGTTGTCTTTCCAAGCGCAGGGGGGGGGGGGGGGAGGAGCGAGGGTGGACTTTAAACCGGATTAAAGAAACCGGAGTGGAACCCGATTGTGTGTGTATTGGGGGGGGGGGGATGTAGCGCTCACGGACCCGCCGCCGCCGCCGCTTCTCACTCACCTTTCATCTCTGCGATCACCAAACACATCATTTGCAGGGGGTAGGGGGTGGTGGTGGCGAAGCGGAGGCCGGGAGGACGGACGGACGGACGGACGGAGGGGGAGCAAGGGGCGGAGGGAGGCCGCCGGAGCAGCGATCCAAGCGGCGGCGGTGGCGGCGGCGGCGGCCGGGAGGATCGAGGAGGGGAAGGGAAGGGAGCGCCGCGCAGCCTGCGCCTTCGCCGTGCCTAGGAAGGAGGCGGGCCGGGCGCGTCGTCCACCAGCGCCTGCCAGGCAGCCCCGGCGGGCCCTCGGAGCAGCAGCAGCAGCAGCAGCAGCGACGCTCGCCACCACCTCCTCTTCCTCCTCCTCCTCTTCCTCGCCTTCTCGGCCCAGCTGAGGTTCCATGTGACCGGCGGGATCCCCGCCGGCCCGGCCCCTTCCTTCCCTCCTCCTCCTCCTCCTCCTCCTCCTCCCGGGCCGGAGAAGGGGACTGGCGGCGGGGCGGACGCGCAGCCCGACAGCCGGCGCCTCCTCCCGTGCCAGCCGGGGAGGAGCCGAAGGGAGAAGGTGGGGTGGGGGGGTCGGGGAGAGGGGGGGGGGTGGACGCCCGGCGATCCTCCTTGCGCTTCTGCCTCCGCCTCCGCCGCCGCTTCCCGGGGACCCGATCCCCTAGAAGGGGGGGGGGACGAGGACGAGAAGGGAGGACGGAGCCAACACGGCCGCAAACACCTCCTAGGTTGCGGGTAGAGAGGCCTCCTCGGGAGCCGGTCCCGACCCGCCCTGTGCCCTGCCTCGGGTCCTGCTCGGAAGGGAAGCCCCCAACTCGGCGGGGCCGCCTGCGCTCACTTCTGGACTCAGGCGGGTGCGGGGTGGTGGCGCGATCTCTGGCTGGTTTTGATTTCTCATCAGGGGTGGCTTCGGCCGCGTCTTATTTTAGTGAGGAGGGCCCTGAGCCGCTTTCGTTAATATCCCGGGTCCTCGGGAGGAAACTGGAACAGAAGACAAATATAGTCTGCGGCTGCCAGGAAAGCTCACCTCCCTCGGACTGGGACTAGGAGCGCAAATCGTCAGGGCTGAGCTCCTCTAATAAGAGTCGGTGGGAAATGACTTCTCAAGAAAGGGTCAGGGTACAGAAGCCTCGGTTTCTGCATAGCTGTCAGACTCACCGGATGCCTAAGCAGTCCCTTGCTATTAGTGAGGCTCTCAGGCTATCTTTTTGTAAGGCAGGATGCCCTAATGGGAAATCAGGAGGCCAAGGCCGAGTTCAGGGGGTGTCAAAATGCCCTGTCTGCACCAGCCAGTTGGGTAGGGAAAATTGCACTTCTGAGAATGCATTGAGTGCCCTCCTATCTCATTGCTCCTGCAATCTCAGGATCTGCATGGTATGGATGGGAAGCAAGGCATCCTAGCTGGCTGTGTGCATGTGTGGAATTTCAAGCCAAGGCTTTCAGGAGAGGCATTTCCATTGCATTCCACCATTGTGTTTTGCTGCATTTTGCTAGATTTTTGAGAGAGAAAAGCAATAATTATTACATTTAGACTGAATGAACTGCAGATGTTCTGGTCCCAAAAGCTGTATTTTAGTTTTAGGAATTATTTACATAACAGAGGAAAAATGAAAACCATTAGCAAGGAAGGAAGGAAGGAAGGAAGGAAGGAAAAGAAAGAAAGAAAGAAAGAAAGAAAGAAAGAAAGAAAGAAAGAAAGAAAGAAAGAAAGAAAGAAAGAAAGAAAGAAAGAAAATGCAATAGCAGCTCTCTCAGTAAAATCCATATTTTTGTTATTCTTATACTGAGGCGATAAATCATGCTCCTAACCACATTTCTGGAAGAAGCAACAAGTGCTTACAAAAAGTTGCAAAGCCTGCTCTGATGTATGCCAACTCTGGGGCAAACAAGGAAGAGCTGCAATGTGGACACTTGCTTTCCCCTATCTCTGTCTCTTGCATTTAGCGTGCTTTGTTTTGTGACAGGGAAGTAAACATGAGCTTAATTTTGCCTTCTGATTGCAGCAGTGTGGATCTGTGAAGGGATGGGAAGGGAAAGCAATTAACCCCTTTGTCTAGCTTGACCTCCATTCTAATAAGGGGAGGAGGAACTTCCAAGCTATGTCATCTTTTTAATGAAACTTGCTAAGTGCCTACAGACTGCCCTAAAATTTAAGTGTTGCCTATTTTAAGCATAGATTTCCAGAGATTTTTCATCAAATTGTTACTGTAGTGTGCGGGACACCTTCCAAAAACTAGTGTGACACACATACACACCTCAGCTTGCATTGCAACCTGGCATAGGAAAATGGGGATCTTTCACCTCCCCTGTACTGCTGCCTCTTAGACAGCTTTTTAGTTCTGCTGAATGCTGATTATTTTTATCTTGGAGACAAGGCCACTCCCATTTTGTCTTTCAAACTGGGATTTATTTTTAATGTCCCAACTGTTTCTGCAATGTTTTTGTCCTTTAAACAGAAGCATTTGTTAATATTGACCAAAAACTTGCCTGTCAAAATGTAGACCAGGAAAGGACCAGTAGTAGATTTAGTAGTCCAGATTCATTAGTTAGTTAGTTAGTTAGTTAGTTAGTTAGTTAGTTAGTTAGTTAGTTAGTTCTATAGCATTGACTTTTTTTCTCCTTCTCAATGACCTTCTTTGGTGCCCTGCAATTGATCTGAAGTGTTGTGTGGCAAGGGGCGAGTGACAGAGGCGTGCAGGTTAAATTCTGGCCGATCTCACTCTCTCTGGGATGGGAAGGGCACTGAGAGGAGGTTGTTCCTCCTAGTCTAACTCTTTAGAGACAAGTCTAAATCAAAATCTATTAATATCTGCCTTGGAGAAAGGAGTGTGTGTGTGGGGGGGACATATTAGGAGGACTTTGTCTTCTCCTTAACCTTGCTGTTGTAATGGGAAGAGAGAAAGAGAGAGAGAGAGAGAGAGAGAGAGAGAGAGAGAGAGAGAGAGAGAGAGAGAGAGAGAGAGAGAGAGGCTTGCAGAATGAAGCAGCGGAGCACCAGAAGTCGTCATCCGCTGAAATGTCTCTGATGTCGTCCGAGTGACATGACGAGCACACCAAGAACGTATAATTAAATGCACACTAGCAAGGCTCCGGCGGCAGCAGCAAGGAAGGACAAGAATGTTAGAAAACATATATCCGAAGCGATCGTGTTCAGAGATATTGTTCTTTAAACAGTGCTCAATAATCCTTCTGGCATGTTACTTCTGTTAGCACCAGTTACATATATATTTTGGGGACCCTGCGTGTATCCCTTTACTCATTCTACTGCATCTATGTCAACGTCTCCCATATATTTTATTTTCCATGGTAAGTACTGAGCAGCATGAAAAGCAACCTCCCAGATATGACAAATAAATATACGTTGGATGAGTTATAAATGCATCTTCCCCAAGTATTCTGTCTTGCCTCTGCCCAGCCCCCCAATGGTCCCGCACCAACAGGGCATCTAGGAAGCTGCCTTACATGGTTAAAATAGCATGTGGGGTTGCTTTGCTGGGTCCTTATATTCCACCCTGGATACTGAATTAGATGATTATCCCTCTGTGACAGTGTAGATAAAAATAGTCCCGGTGTAAATTTGCCTAGTTCAGAGTTGGAAGGCAGACAAGATTCTGTTTAAAGCCCACTTCATTAGTTCAGGTCTACTTTTAGTCACGCCTGTGTAATAGCTTGGCAGGGTTGCTGCTTTCTAAAATGTAAACGCACCAAAGGAAGTAACCTGCAAAAAACGGAGAGGGAGAAAAGGGAAGGCAGTTGTAATGGCCTGTAATGCAGGGTTAGATCACTGTTAGCGTCTTGTTACAGCACAGCAAGTCATGTCAGGCTGATGGTCTGAACCATGTCACAGTCCATTAAGTCTCAACTGATTGTCAGACGTTTAACCTTAAGGTACATAGCTCTAAATTATTAGTGATCCGTATTTGTTTCTGGCCAGGCTGAAGAGAAACCAGTAATTGGGGATGACATCTGACGTAACACAGTCTTTGTGGCCATGAATCTTTGACATACATGCACACACACAACCATCATGTATATGGAAAATAAATCATTGCTACCAGCATTTAAATAGACAATACAGCGCCTGATCTAGAGATTTACGGAGCCCCCAGTTTCAAGCACAAGCAAACAGCTAGGGCAGTGGTGGCGAACCTTTTAGAGACTGAGTGCCCAAACTGCAATTTTTCGCAAAGTGCCAATACAGAAATTTAACCTGAATACAGGTGGCTGTGAAGGGGCATTGTCAGGTGCCCACAGAAGGGGCTCTGAGTGCCACTTTTGGCACCCGTGTCATAGGTGCACCAACACTGAGCTACGGTCTCAAAGGCAAGTGAATGGGAGGCCACTGCTTGGGGGGTTGGGGGGGTTAAGTACTATAAGGCTGGAAACAGGAAGAAGATATCATCAACTAACATAAGAGTAAGATGATTGCCTCAGATAGCAGATGCTAGGGGATTCGAGAGGGTGGCCAACACAGGTTGAGAAAAATCTGCCCTGTGACCCTTAAGGTAGCTGGATGTTTTCCCATGTGGTGGGGGGGACAGTCTTTCATCTGCATTGCCAAAGCCAGATTTAACCACCAGGTATCTCAACCTAGAGCAGTAGAGGCCACAGCTTAGGATGACCTGCCACATGCCTTTTGCAGAAGCCAGGGTGTAGCCACCGGGAGCATTACCTGCTGTGAATGTGTCTCACTTCTTTTTAAGCTTTCCACAACCATGGCCAGCATTCTGTCTGTATTTAATTCCATACAATGAGTGGGCTACGCAAAGAAGGGGTTTAGCTTTGCTTTGCTTTTGCCTGCCCTCTCTCCCACCATCCCCTTTTGCCAGATGACAGCAGATCCTGGCATTGTAAAAGAGACAGAAAAACCACCTCTATCATTTCACCCTCCCTAGACGGGTTTTTTTTTTTTACCCTTGTGCTAAAATGTCCCCACAACTATCACCTTTTTCCCACAGGGAAAGTTCTCCAGTCCTTTGATCATTTTTAAAGATTAGGGATAATCATCTGTAACAAACACTAACACAGAGGTACTAAACAGAAATTTCCATAACACAGTATGTTATTTGTGACTCATACAAGGCTTGAATTGTGCGGAAATAGATAAATAAGAAAAGAGGCAGTCTTAACAAGCTTCACTTGAGCCCCGAGCTGCTCTTCGAAAATAACTCCAGCACCTCTACTGCCTTTTGTGAGTCTCAGCTTTAGGCATCCGGAGAAAACAAATCCAGAAGTCCACTTTGCCTTGGTCGGAATGCAGACGACTTTCTGCCCAGTCGAGCAAAATAATCAATTTTCCTGTGTGTCTGTGTTATGAAGTAGCCTTTTTAAAACTTTTTAAAACTATTGACATTTCCATCAGTCGTGTTGGATGTCAATAATAGATTGGGTGCTCGCATTCAAAACCGATGGCTTCCCCCGAAGTTGACTTTGTCTGACCAAGAGCAGATTCCTTTCTCCGTCTGAGTGTACGTTTCACTTTTACACAGACGAATATTCATGTGAGGTTGAAAAGGCAGTTATTTAAAAAGCTGGCCCCTGTCCATGCACTCTATTAATGGCGGGTGATGCTTTCCCAAATAGTCTTTACTCATCTGAGGGTTCTCTCAGGCATCATACGTTCAGCTTAACTTGTTACTACCGGTTTAGTTTTTAAGCCAAAAGATCAGGAAGGATGTCTACCTCTGCAAAGTTGAGGATAAAAGGAAAAACCTTGCAGCTAAACTTCTTCAGAATCATGCTGTGCCACCCCTCATGTGTGGCTTCTTTGCCAGCTGGTACCCACTGGCTCTAATTTAGCTGTGCTGGACTACAACATCCATCTGGTGTTTTTTTGGAGTCTGCCTTGATAAGGACGAATGACCGAAATGCCTTTTGCAAATCCTGTGTCCACTGGCTCTGTTGATACCCATTTCTTACCCTTAGAACTCCAGCCAAGATTCACTTACAGTGGTACCTCAGCTTACGAATTTAACCCAGTCCTAATGCATGCTCTTAAGTTGAGCTACTCTTAAGTCGGGGTACCTATCTTAAAAATTGGGGAAAAAAAAGTTAAAAAATAAAAAAAGGAAAAAATATTTGTAAGTCGAGCAGACCATATCTAAAATTTATAAGGCAGCAGTTAAAACGCCAACAGTTTTCTGCTCTTAAGTCAAATTGCTCTTAAGTCGGGGTACCACTGTATTTGTAAATGTCATTAGACCATATCGTAATGCCTGATTCTTTCTCCTTGTTAAACAATAAGACAACATGAAGGTATCAAGACATTGAGATGACTTCTTCCTTCAAAGCCCGTCTCCCATCCCCACCATCTTTTTGTAACATCTTGTCTGACAAAGATATCTCGAGATCAACCAAGTTCACATTGCTGTGTACCCTTTCAGTTGGTTTAATAGCAGCTTTATCAGAAGCTGCATATATGGTGTTTGGGTTACGGCATACACAGCACCCTCTGCTTCCAGTGTCAGTGTGTGCTCTACCACAGAACCCAGGTTCCTTCTGCCAAACCACAGAACCCAGTGGCGATAGCAGATGGCCAGGTGATAGCAGATTTGCCATGGCCTCTAGGCAGCCAAAAATAAAATCTTGTTAAAATAGCCAGGCATGATCATGCTATCATCACCTGGCATTTTGGACTCAGTTGAAAGAATTATCATAAAAATAATTTGGGCTAACATGGTGCCCTTCACCTGTGCACCAAAGGGTTACCTCATACCCCTTGGACTTCACCCTGCCCACCCAACGATACCCCATGGTGTTTTGAAACGTGCATACTGAAGACCTGTTAATGCTGAGAAGATCTTAATTCTGTGGATATTCTATTTCTGCTTTCTGCTTTGTATACACATCTAGAGGAAGAAAGAGAAAGAGATGCTGGAAACTCATTCGCCTCTCCCTTCCATTCCTGGCACAAATCTTTCCATTTCACATGTGTCACGCAGGCACTTTGTTCTTGATTATTTCAGTTCTGGTTAAGATCATTGTTGACAGGGCTACTCAAAGGCTTGTCAGAGACTAGAGAAACATTATGACAAGCTTTCTCCACATCACCTTCCATGCCATGAAATATACTGGTCAGGTCTTAAGGAATGAAGAGCCATGCAAGATGTTCCAATATAATGAACCAGTTCTCTCAAGGTGGTTAAGCTGGAGAGCGAGAGAACCCAAGAGACCTTCATCACATGCTCAGAGATGGTGGGTCCACTTCTGACAAAGTCAGAGCCTAGATTCTCAGCTGGCGATGGTGCAATGGTAAATTCTTGGGGGTTGGGGGTTGGGGTGGAAATGGCCATGACAACCTCCCATAGTTTGGTCCTCCCAGGGCCTCGCATGCCAGCCTTTCTTGAGAAAGCAGTTCTAGATGTTTTTATCTTCACCTGGAACAGATCTCTTGTCACTCCAGTGGTGGTAAATGCCCGCTGAAGGCCAAACTACCTGAACATATCTTGCACTACAACCAGGTTCCACCTTTGTAGGATACAAGGAATGGGTGCAACTTTATACATCTCCTTTTCCTCTTGCTACAAGCATGGGTTGTGAATGTTCCCAAGAAAATAAGCATCAAGGAAAAAAAACAAGAAAGGAAGGATGCAGGAAAAGGACTTTTGTGGCCCAAGTTCAGGAGGTTGAATAATGCTCCGTTGTGTTATGTAACTCAATGAGGTGGTTGAGGAAGCTTACCTGAAGGGCGTGTGCCTGTCCTCCAAAGTCACTGTCAAATTAAGTGGGTGAGGCTGTGCTATTAAGCTGGGCACATATGAAAGACAATAAATATGCCTGTTCCATGGTGAGTAGAATGGGTGCTTAGGGCAGCCAAAGATGAAACACTACCTTGAAATGGAATGATGCCTTTGCAAATCGTGAAATGATAAACAACAAGCAAGATGATATGTCAGCACCGTTCCTTAAGTACCTTGAGCATCTATTCTGTGAACCCAACACTGGCTCAAATCCTGTGCTTCCCACACAGTTGAATGGATCCCCCTGAGTGATCAGCAAACCATCCAGAATTGATTAAGCCTTGTGAAATGTGCTATCTGCTGTATCACATTGAACATACATGGATCTGATCAGGTTTTAGAAGCTGTCCAGAGTTGGGTCTGGTTAGTTCTTGAGGGGGGAGATTGTGTCAAGTCATCAGGGCTGACTAGCCCTCCTTATATAGAGCTAGGTAGGGCTGTCTCCCTACCAGGGGACGTGGGAGGAGACGGGGCAGTGGTTTGGCAGTAGAAGGCAATTTCCTGATCTTGTCTTGTCTTTTTTTAAAAAAAATATGTCTTTACATCAGGGCAGAAATTCCATTCTCATTTCAAATGCAAATGTCACCTGCCAAGAATCTGCTCTCAATCTACACCCTGTTGCTCACGCAAGGGAAGAAAGAACACCGCAAAAGATGCCAAGGCAGGCTGCTAATGTTAAACTGTTCTTTGAAGGAAAGGAACTTTGCTCCACCCCTGGCTCTTCCCTGTAACTAAAAATAAGAGAGCAAGGATGTGGTAGTAAGCTGGGTGATCCCAAAGGACCCTAGCACGTTTGTGCCAGCATGCCTGCTGGTGTTGGGAAAGTGAGTTCTCCCCTGTCATGCTGCACTGAACATGCCAATCGTGTTTGATTTCAAAAGCTAAGCAGGGTCAGCTTTGGATCGGAAACCACCAGGAAGGAGGAGGGCTCTCCCAGGGAGGGCTAGGAGTGAATACTGACAGCAACCCAGTGTAGAGCTGCATTGCTGTTAGGTTTGCAGTGGCATGCAGGACCGTTCAAGGATCCGAATCAGTATAAAGCAGGTTTCTCTATCACCTGCTGCTTGTTTGGAGGTTGGTTGTTGAGTGGGAATGGGCCCACCAGCTGCCGGATACCAGAGTCCATCCTCCAGGTCCAGCTGTAGCTGCATTGTCTAAAGTGCTTCTCTGACCCAGAGGGATTCTCTATGTAACAGCAGGAAAATCAAAGACATTTGTTAATTAACTTATAAAATGAAGCAAGCAACCCCCCCCCAAAAAAAAACACTCATCAAAGCATGGACAACCATGATATCTGGGGTGGGGGTGGGATTTGAGTCTGTTGCAGCAAAAAACAGAGAATCTTGTGGCAACTCACGAATATTGTGTGGTCTCAGCTCATGTGGCTGCTGCTAAACATATGCCTCCTTCTTATTTACGATGCTTTCAGTTGCTGCACCACTTGGGGTGTCTCCAGGTCCTTTGCCAGAAAAGACGGTGCAGAAGTCAATCTGACAAGTGCCTGGCTTCACAGCCTACGAGAGACATCTTCACCTCTCTCAATTCAGTTCACAACCCACTTCCTTTTCTCCTTCGATTGTTCAGAGATAGCCACAGCTCGCCACAAAGCAGCTGCCTCTTCCGCAGGCACCAGCATGCTACTTGCATCAGAACAATCGGAACGGTGCTGGAGGTGGTGGAGGAAGAGTCTCCCTCCGGTTGCCACTTGAACACTGAGACTGGGGTGTGCCAATACCACCCCTGGCCCACCAGTGCAGCAGGGGCAAGGAAATTCCTCAGAGGCACTGAAGCACACCCAAGAGAAAAGAGGTGGAGGTGTTACTGGCAGCGGAAGTAGCTTGCAGCCCACAAGGGTGTATGTGAAATAACCCAAGCAGCAGCCTATTCTATGCACCCCGATGCAGAAAGACACACACATACACACACACAGAGAGAGAGAGAGAGAGAGAGAGAGAGAGAGAGAGAGAGAGTCACCAGTGTGGTTTCCCCTTAAAAGTAGAAAGAACCTATCAATGCTGACCATAAAGATGAGAGATTATGTATTGGAAACACAAACACTTATCTCTCTTCTACAGCTCATAGCAGCCTGCAAAATTGAATTTTAAAAATGTTGAAAAAAGATTGCACCGTCATGTACACCCTGGGAAGGTGAGGTTCTTTAACAAAATTTACTCTGCCCCATGCCCTACAGAAGTTTCTCAAAAGACAATCCACACCTATACAAGCCATGTGTGCCTGCAAAAATGAAGTTTATATTCACAGGGAGGAAAGAAAGGACCCAAGTGGGTCCATATTTACTGAATTTCTTCCCCCTGAGAGGCATGATTAACTTCCTTTTTTGGGCCCAGTCAGCTTGTAATTAAAACAATAGGTTGGTGGTTTTGTTCCTTCATGGTGGTGATGTCCTTGTTGTTATGTACTGTCAGGTCATTTCTGATTTATGATGACCCTATGGATTTATGACTTCTAAGAAGAGCCTTCTCATTATAACAGCCCTGTTCAAAGCATACAGATTAAAGGCATTTTATGTTGTGTTTTAAAATTCCACCCTAGCTTAAAATGAGAGGTTTCTGGCCTTTTGTTCTTAGGCAGGCTCTTTTTGTTTTTATGTTAATCTGTTGCTGTTACCTGCTGTCAAGTCACTTCCAATCTGTTGCAACCCTATGAATGAATGATCTCCAAAATGTTTTGTCCTCAACACCCTGACTCAGCTCTTCCAAAATCAATGTTAGCTTGGATGCCTTTTTGATTTCCCCAAAAATTTAAAGATAGTTGATTTTGTCTCCCACTTTGGGTAGATATCGGCATTTAGAACATAAGCTTTAAAGTTTTCCAGATAAAGGTCACTGCCCACCCCCATCAGGACAAATAAGAATAAGATTAATTAATACTAAATTGACGGGAAGCAAACTGCAATTGGACCCTGGTTTTGCCTTGCAATCTCTGTGGAAAGGCTCCATCTGGCAGAGAAGTGCGCTATGATGAACGCCATGGTGTTACAAAAATTTGGCTCACAAGGTGCTGGAGATGATATCCTCGCAGAATGCATGGAAAAATCTCTGGCAAGCTTAAGACCTGAGAATTTTGGCAACCTAAATGTGCAGCAAACCTGTTTGGCTTTTGCCTTATTGTTTGCTGAATCTTGGAAAAGAATTAAAAACAATAATCTTCCTTGTGGCTTCTTAAAGACTTACAAGTTTAAGGCAGGAGGAACTTTGGTGGACTCTAGCCCACTTTTCCTTGGAAAGTGATGCCCAGGAAAACATGTTTCCCTTCAAGGTGTAACACGTTTCTTCAGCATCTTTGCTGCCACAAAAATGTCCCCTGGACATTAAAACCTTCTGCTTGTATTTCCCAGAAATGGACAGCAATACAGAGGTTGGAAGGGTGACTCTTCTGGAAATACAGCTCCCAGTACCTTTTGGGCAGCATGGCCAAACACCGTCTCCAAGCCAGGCAAGATGCCTGAAATTCCCTTGGAGATGTCATCTGTACGTGGCTGGCAGCATTTGGGGGGACCTGATCTTTTGAGGAGAACAGTGGCAGAGACCCTCTTGTGTGTGTGTGTGTGTGTGTGTGGAGTGGCTTGATGGTCCACCTCCACCACCTACTCCTGGCACCTCCTCCTGCCTGCTTGCAAGGAGCAGAGTCTGCTCTTTTGTGCACCGGAGGAGGGCCCCAGTGATGGGCTGGCCTAATGAGAAGAACTTGGACCAGGCAAGCCTGTTAGAAATAGCAGGGATCTAGATTTCTAGCCATGCTTCGTCAGCAAAACAGTACCTCCTTTCTCTGCCTTAAGACAGAGGAATTGCTTCTGGAACGACTAGGCAGGGGATCACACTCACACACCAGACCTTGTTCCAGGTACCCAAACCTTACAAGCCACAATCTTGCGGCATTTCTTCTTTTGTACACAGCCCGATAAAATTATCCCTTGGAACATCAGTGCTCTACAGCTGTGGCGTAACATGATGAAACAGATAAACACACTCTGTGTGTGTGTGTGTGTGTGTGTGTGTGTGTGTGTGTGTGTGTGTGTGTCCGTCCTGCATTCTCTCCTTTCCTGCCACCCGAAAGCAAACCAATGTTTCCAATTTTATATGTGGTTCTATTCCATGCAAGGAGCATGAGTCAGTATCCATGTGTTTACCAAATACATATTACCAAGTTTACATAAGCTAATGCGTCTATTTTGGGGAAGGCAATGTGGCACAAGAGGCGTGCAGAGCACCAGCGTCAAACCCTGAGGTATTGGGTTTCCTTCTGGAGTACATTTTCCAAGGTGTCCAATTTCAGTTTCGGAACGGTTTGTCCAGGGCTTCTCAACATGTAATTGATGGAAAACCTTATGTCTTTTAAAGCCGGTTCCTGAAAGGTATTCACTTTAATAATAATATAATAATAATAATAATAATAATAATAATAATAATAATAATAATAATAATAATAATAATAATAAGGTTAGCTGAGGTTGCCAACAGACGCAGAGTGAGCCTCCCACTCCAGTGAAGGAAGGAGGTGAGGTATTCCAGAGTGGCAGCCAATTTCTGTGGTCGCTCAGTCCCACAAACCCAAGACACAAAACCGATGAACAAAAATGTACGGCAACAATTTTTCCTTGGGTGCCTGGAAGCATCACAAGGTATTTTTGAAAGGCACATTTCGAGAACTAAGAAAACATCTTAGAAAGAAACAAGGAGAAAGAAACACCAGGGAAACCGTCCAACATCATGGCCAACTTAGTCATGAGTGTCCATGATGGTCCAGATGGGAGCGATAGGGAAAGAAGGTGACAGCAATAAGAGTCTGAATGCCATGATGGAGTACAGACTCTGGATGGGAAAGGTCACAAATCCAGTTCTAAGTATCTCTGTTTAGAAGGACCTTCTCAGTCCCTGCTGTTGCCAATTAGAGCAGACAACGCTTGCCTTGGAAGGACCACTCGCTATAAAACACATCTGGTCATTCGGGGTATTTGTACACAACCTCTAAACTCCGCCGCAAATGGCTGCCAGCTCCGGAGCTTACAATTGTTTCCCCACCAGCTCCGGAGTTTGCAGGAAATTAAGTGCGACCACGCCCACCTAAGCGCGTCCCAGCGCACTTTTCATGTACCTGCTCTTGGAGGGTGAAAATCCCCAAATCCGGATGTAATCTGGTGAGTGCGGGCTCTCCTCGCTTCTTTGTTGTTGTTTTTTGCCTCCCGCCCCTTTGAGAGAAGGAATGCGGCTCGGGGGCGGCTTGGACCGGCAGACTGGAGGTGAGCCTGCATTCTTTTGTCCCTTTTTTTCTCCCTCCCCTCACGCAGACAGGAGCAAGGTAGTGCGGAGGCGTGGGGACGTAGGAAGAGCAACGAGCCACCAAGATCTCTGGTCCGAATTTAAGTGGCCAGCGGATCTTAGGGGTCGTGTGAAAAGGCCCTTAAAAGGGAATATAGTACGGTGGAGCACGGCATGCAACCATGATGACTATAAGTGTGTCTAAAAGGCAAAACTGGACAGATTTCCCCCCATATCCTTCTAAAGAAAACATTTCTGGACACAGGCAATCCCTTTTTGGTTTTGGAGTTTAGGAATGATGTAGAAGAAGCCATAAAGCATGAAATGGAAAGGGAGGCAGGGAGGAATGATGAGTTGAAGTATATGGGGGCTCCACAACTGAAGGAATCCATATGGCGGTGTGAACAAACTCTCCCTCCACAAGACCCTCCCAAGCCCAGGAGCTAATTTAAAAAAAAGCAAAATATCCCCACACTTCCTGCATACAAAACAACATCTGGATCATTTATTTATTTATTCATTCATCCCCTAATTGAGAACACAAGGTGTTGGGGAGACGATTTTTTTCTAGAAGAGAATCAACACCCCCTGGAGGTATAATTTGAAGGAAGGAAGGAAGGAAGGACAAGAAGTTTTGTGAGGAAATCTCCCTGGCTCACACCTCCCATCCACAGTCTTAAAATTTACCCAGCTGCCCTGCTACTGAGAGAAGACTCTGGCACCCAACGTTCAGACTCAGTATTCCTCCCCCATTTATACAGAAGAGCTAAGAATAAGAACCACTGAAATATTTTTGCAGTGACTTCCACAATGACCATGATATTCTCCTTTACACTAAATTGCTTAGGCAGCCTTACAATACGGTTCCTCACAGAGCTAGAGAGCAGCACTTCACGTCCCAGAATCCCCCAGCCATCACACCCATGCATTGGTCATGTTGTCAGTCTGGGTGTAACCAAGCTGTTGATGAGCTTCAAACTCTTATGTGGCCTTGCCAATGGCAAAAAAACCTACAGTGGTGAAAGCTTGCAGATATTTAGCAATTTGTCATAGATTGGCAGCAAGAAGGAAAAAACTGATCAGATTCCATATAACAGATGTTGCATTCATTGTGCAGGAAAAGGAAAAGATGGCTAGACATTTTAAATAATAAATGATAATAAATTGCTGAATGCTGCCAAAGAAAGAAACAGCAGAATCACCTCCAGAGTATTCTGTCAGTGTTTGTGAAAACTGGATACTTAAAAGCTATCTACTCTCATGGCTCTGAAGTAAAAATGCAAACACAGAAATAGATTCTGAGGTCTTGCTATCCTTCATACCAGGTGGAAAGGAATGGCACAACTCATGGTTTTGCATTGTTTTCTCCTGGCACAATGAGGTACTGATGAAGCCCCACCCCAAGCCACTGGCAAGCTCGTTCAGCAGCTTTTCTCCCTTCTGACGAGCAGCTGCGGCCCACAAGCGTCACAAGTGTTGCATTACAAAGTATAAGGACTAGCAACTTTGCTCAAAGGGAGGTTAAGATACCGAGGAACCTGAATTCTGCCTGCCAAACCATGTCTTGCTTTTTTTCACAATGTGGCAGCCTAAAGGCATCGCAGCTGATCTGCTTTCGGCAGAAGACTGAGAAGAACCCTGGATCGGTTTTAAAAATGGAGCTGTAGTCCTCATGGTTTTACACATGGGTACTCTCCAAGAAAAAAAAAACACTTTTATCCTGCTCAGCAATTAATCTCAGGGAGCCTTGATCTCAAAGGAAGTACAAAACCATTTAAAATATACAAATATAAGCATGGTGGCCACCAAACGTAACTTACTCCCAATGAGGCTTCATTATTTATTTCTTATGGATCTATCCTGCTTCTCCTTCAGTGACCTTGAGGCGCCATCCACAGCTCGCGTCTTCCTCACAGTGTTATCAGTACAACAACCCTGCATGATATGTCAGACTGGAAAAGAAAACTGATCCATGGTCACCCAGTGAGGTTTGCGGGCAAAGGGGGGATTTGAAGCCAGGTCTTCCTCTCTTTGGTCTCACTCTTTAACCAGTCTACCACACTGCCTTGAAAAGAAGCTGATTATTTCCATTTGACACAAATATTGCTCATTTAGCGGTCTGGCTAGGATGCTCCAACCAATTAATTCAACCCAAAGAAAGTCTTGCCTATTGCTCCATTTCTTCAGTTAAACAGACACGAGGGGACAATTCGAGCCTGGAAACATTTCTGCCATCATCATCATCATCATCATCATCATCATCATCATCATCATCATCATCATCATGGCTCTAATTCTCCTCCCGCCAATATCTCCAGGGGGGTTCTACATGAAAAGGGAGTCCATGGGACTCTATGGAAGCAAGATTGACCAAATACAGGCTAGCATGTTTTCTTTGGCCTCATCTTGTGTAGACAAACGCCCACAGTCTTCCACATGGATGCTTCTGCCAAATAAAACTCGATGGTCATAAAACATTTTATTACAGTCATCTTAAAAAAGTGACTTTTACAAGAGCTTCCTTACTGAAAGATATTCCCATAAGGCCATATAATATATGAGGAGGGGTGTCCAGGTAGATTTTTTGAGTCTGCAGCAGAGGTTGCTCTTCAGCGTTCATTTCTCCAAACAAAACCGATCCTGAGATCTAACTTTCCTCTCACGGCTTCCTTGTCTTCCTGACAAGCCCTTTCGGGGTGAGCAAGTGCTGCTCAAAAGAGACACGGCACAGATGCCCCAATCATCTCAACAAGGGCATTCTGGAAGTACTGGGGAGCTGAAGAAGAGCGCTGAGTCCACAGTTCCCTAGCTAGCAATGTTGGCACCTGAGACTTGTGGTTGCTTCAGTCTAGGTCATGTAAGATCAATGTGCATGCGGAGAGGACAGCAGAAAGGCCGTGCATGTCTGTGCAGTGGCTATACACGTCCCTGATTTATACACAGTGAATTTGTTCCATCTTATCTACTTGGGGGACTGGTTTGTCGCTGAGGTACAAACTCTCCCTCTGGGAGAAGCAGATGACCATCGCACATATCTTATCAAATGATAACCCCACATGTTAGATGGCCACAGTGGAAACCAGTGGCCAACTGACTGACAGCAATGGTATTCTGGGTTTTCATACCAGAGCCCTTTCCAGACCTACCAGGGGATGCTGGAGTCCTTTACAAATGCTAGGCAGGTGCTCTGTTGCTGGGCTCTGCCATGGCGTTGTCTCCCCCATCCCATTCGACGTGAAGGCCCTTGGAACAAAATCTCCTACATTGATCCGAGGGAGAGGTGTGTGCGGAATGTCTGTCCTCTGACAGCAGGATAAGATTCAATTATTGTTTTAAGCTTTTACACAAGAATGCCAAATAGACAAGCTCCAGCAAGGTCACTCCTGTAAACAAACATCAATTAAATTATAAAACGGGGAGATAAATCTACTCCCTTCCCTTTTGGGAAATGACACTTTCAGATATAGATCAAACAGCATAGGGACCAAAGAGACAGCTCTGATTCAAGGTTTAGTGCTACCTGGGCAAATCCATATTCTGGGCAAAATTAACTCTACAGGAGCTGACTACAGATGGCAGAAAAAGCAAGAAAACATAACAGATGCTAATAACTTAAAATCCATTTGGGGGGGGGCATGGGTAGATCCTGCTTCCCATGTGATAGCTGGCAATCAAAAAAAAACACATTTTATTTTCATTGCCTGTTGCTTTTAATCTTTTAAAATAAATTAAGAATTCCTGAATGTTTCAGGAGACGGATGAACAGAGGAAGACATTAGAAGTTAGAACTGTCAAGTCTTCCCTCTCACGTCTGCCTCTGACCATTCTGTCTGTAGAGCTTGTCTCATATTTCTACTGAATAACAGATATCAGCTTATTGCAGAAGTGTTTTCTAAAACAACTGCAGTGATCAACCGATACTTAAGATAGAGTGAGGGGGTGGAATCCCCTCTAACCTTTTGGGCATGGGATTTTCCTGTATCAGGAGAAGCAAAGTGGCCAGAACAGTGGTGGTGGTAGGAACTGCAATGCTGGCTGGGTTAAAATACCAAAGGGTCTTGCTGGCCAGCTGTTTAAAGGTGAACAAATAGAAAAGCAAGGGGTAGAATGAAGTCACCTCTCGAACGGGAAAAGCCCCGGGTTACATAATGATGGGATGTGTAATCTCTAGGCTTTAAACCAGAGTTGGCAAAAAGTTAGTCTCAGGTCAGGGCCTAAAACCTATTTGTTGGGCTTGCAGTGTCCAAAAACACTGCTGTCCCAAACACTGCTACCCCTCCACCGCCACACACACACACACACACACCGGAACTGGGTGGATTATGTATTAAAACAGATGTAAAATGTACAATTCAAGCACACATATTGAAAAGGATATTTGAAGAGCATTTACATAGGGGCGTCTGTTTTGGTGCTTCACAAGGCCTTTTGGTGATGAAATCCACACTCAAGTCCCAAAACGTCCAAAAGCTTAGCATGCACAACTGCTCGGAATGCATTATTCATGACCGAAGTATCATGTACACCCAAAACATCCCCAAGTCTTCTGCACAACAAGCACATCCCTGTTGTATCACCCTGTGCCGTTTGAAAGATCACCCACCAAAAGGTAAGGGAGGGAGGAGGCCGTAAAGGCAGAGAGGGCGCAAGATTCCCAAAGAGTTCTTGCGTGGGAGGTTTCAGGGTGTAAGGCGTGCCGGTGTCTGTACAGATGGATGACGTACATTTGAGGGTGTTACCAGCAAGGAAGGAACTGGAAGATCTTCTGTAGGTCAGGAGATGAGAAGATTTATAACATCCTTTCCCCCAAATGAGGGATCCCGTCAAAAGGAATGCTGTTCTCTGTTTACCCCATGTTCCTTCTCCTCAATTGAATGGGCATATTATAATGAAAGGCTGGACAGGCCTATCAGAAAGGGATGCTCCTCAGTGACGTTCATAAGGTGTCCTAAGTTTTAATTGCCATGCAGAGTTTCTGCCCCAAAGATATAGGGCAGAGTCAGATTTTTCTTGGGGGATCAGATAGCCATCTTGCAGTTTAAATTCTTGCCATTTCTAAGCAGCCACACGTAGCAAACTCCTCCTCTGCTCACGGATCCTTTGGTTGCCAAAATTGTACCACCCAAGCCAACGCCAGGCTTTGCAGATCCAACACCTCCCCCAAAATACCACAAGAAACAAACACCAAAAAAATCACAGCAGGAGAGAATTAAACAGTTCTCAGGCTGCTCAGTGGCCATAAGCCACCAGCTGAATTTTAGAAGGAAACGAACAGAAAAACAGGATTGTCTGGAAAGGGGCATAGCCGGAGCATTTGTTGGTGAGTGGCCCAAAAGTGCTCTGCATTGCAGCATCTGACCGAGGGTGGTGTTAGGCAGGGAGGAGATGGGTTGAATCTCAGCGAGTGAAAACAACTGAGGAACGAAGCTCACCCTGCTGTGACGGCCCTCCTAAGAGCGTTTCTGTGCTTCTCGTCTTGACCTACATATAAATTAGTGCCAGCATCCCAAGGGAGGAAATCTAAACGACACACCTGGGACCTGAGGGCACATTCTCTTCCCTCCTGGATCACTATACCCTCACTTGGAGGGAGCCATACAGTGCTGTCTGATGGGCTTCTCAGTGCAAGAGGGCATGGTCCACCCCACTATCATCCCTAGAGCCCCTTGTGACACCAAACACTTTCCCATACCTCTCTGTCCCCCCCCCCCCACCACCACCTCCAACACACACACACACAGAGGAAGGAAATCATGGTAACGAGTGATCACCATAGCAAAGTCCTGCTTCTTGACCAGGTGCCAATGACACCGCTGGGTTTGCGCCTGATCGTTTGGTTGGGGGCATGCCAGCCTCTTGTTAATGAGCACCAATTACCTGCTCCCGCTTATGTGATATTCCCTTATGCAAGTCTGAAGTGCCGACAGGATTTGGACCATTATAGAAAATCTGCTTGTTTGGAGCACATTTTCTAGGATCGTACCGCTGCTATCACTTAGTTCCTCACCCGCTTTCTTTTAACTGCTGCAAAGTGTGTAGTTAATGCCCAGACCAACGTGGCTACTTCTTTGAAGCCTCTGCCCTAGTTCAAAACTCTCCCCTCCCAGTCCAAACCAGCACCAGGGCTGAACGGCTTAGCACGGAGACTCCACCATATATGTTGAATCTCAAGGAGAACAATGGACTTGTCCTTCAGGCCACTTGTTGTCAGTTTGAATGGGTCTGAAAGCAGAGGTTGGAATATTGTTTTTGTAGTCTCTTCTCTTTCCTCCTTCTCCTCTCCATCTTGTCCTGGGACATTGTTCCCTCTCACACTCCACCCAAGCTGGACTCCTTCTCATTTGACTCCTCTATTTCTAATGCTTTGTGTAACATTCACAAGCTCGTTCTGGTGGAAACAAGTGAAAAGGAGCAATTGTTCCTCGCAGGGGATGGGGAGTGAGCCTCTTGAAGGAGGAGAGCCTTGAAGTGGCTTCCCAGCCACAATTTTGCTGGATTTCCTTTTTTCAGGTATAAAGGCTGTGGTGCCAGAAGTGTAATTGGATTATAACAGCCACGTTTTCAGCACCAATTGATGTGGTTGTTGCTTCTTCTGCTAATAATAGTAGGCAGAGTAAAACTGCTACTCCAGAGAGGAATTGCTGCTATTACCATCATTGCCAGTATCTGCCACCATATAGAGACACTGTGGCCTAGTATTCCGAGGGCTTGGCTTGAACTTGAAACACTGAGTCTCCAGTTCTCACTGGGCCAAGAAAAACGGATCCAGGTCACTCCCTCACAGCAAGGGTTCCTTCAGAACTATCGAGCTGGATAAAGTGGGAAAGAGGAGGGCCATGAACTTAATGGAAGAAAAATAACAATAACAATGTTGCAAAAACCAAACAAACTGGCAAACAAACAGCCATTACTGATGACTACAAGCAAGCCTCAGTCTCCACCAGGCCTCATCCTTCCAACATTCCTAATATCCTGACAAGCTCACCATATCTGCAATGCCTGCACTTAACACCAGAAGCTACAACACCAGAAGATCCTGGGTGACATTAAATCAGAAGAGGATGTGCTTCAGACACAGTCGAAGATAGACATCAAGCCAAGTTGCAGGGAGGATGAGAGAAACTCTGAACAGCAGAGGTTTCAGCCATCGTCGTGGGAGGAATCACCCACTGACTGCATTTGTTGTTGAATTACTAGGCAGAGCCAGGTGGGAGGAGGGTGCAAACGGACTAGGGAGCAAGTTGAGAGAGTATGAAACAGCGTACGCAGAGATGTTCCGCTTTCACTGTAGAAGGACGACATTCGGTTATCAAGAGTGAGTCAAAGCTATGGGGGAAGAGACCACAGTGTCTCTCCTCCTCTTCATGAGCAGCTCCACCCCTCCCAGAGACACTCTCTCTGCTGATCTGCATATGCGTATACTAGCTCTTTACATAATTTTTATCTCAGGAAACATCTGAATGCTCACAAATAGAAAACAAGGAATCTGCACTTGGTGAGAAAAAAAAGTTAGAAGAGACATAGCAAAAGAAGCGAGCTCAAACTCTCAAACAGCAGCAGTGGGTGGAGAGAGGAGATGCATCAAAACACGGTGGCAGTGGCATAGCCTTGACAGGCCCTGGAGTTCTTCTGGTCCAAAGACTTGTGGGCAGAGGTCATCCCATCTTGGGTCAGCAGAGGGATGGTTTTTGGCCTAAGTGCCAGCAGATTCTAACTGGACGGGAGCAGCAAGAAGTTTATGGTGTGTATGTACGTGCAGAGGAAAAAACATACAAGCAAACTCTCCCTCTCCTGTTGCAGGAAAAATCCATTGCCACATCTGGGACCAATGCTGTGATAATGCAGTCAAAGTGATTTACGGGCAGCCTCTTCCTCCTCCTCCTCCTCCACCACCACTATTGTACCCCTCAGCTTTCATGCACTGGCTTGAGTCACCTAAATCTGAAAGTGACAAATTTACTCCTTTGTTTTGTGTGTCAATAAATATCCAGTGACACCCCAAGGGCTGGGATTTTTATGGGCCATTAAACCTGTCAGCTGGTGGACGGCTGTCATTAACTACAATGCGCACAGCCAGGAGAGGAATATTAAGACAGACGGTCACTTACATGCAATGACTTCTTGAACATGTTTGGTAAATGGTGAGATCGGTAGGACAACTTCAGAGTCAGACTACCATCCCAGCCATGTTGTACACAGAGGAATGGTGTTTTTAAATATACACTGAAAATGTTATGGGTGAATGTGGCAGATTAGTGCTTGCAAGCCAATGTAACTTTATAGTAACCCAACCCCACCCCATTTAACAAGCTGCACCTTCATTTTGAGTGAAAGACTTGGCAGCAAACAATTTTTTCTATATCTATATTCGCCAAGACTAATACATATACCTTTTAAAAAGATATATGGTTCAAATTTCTTGAGGGGTTAAGCATTACTGACAGGAAGTATGTTTGGGAGGAATGCTTTTGATTTTGAATAATTCCACACAAAAATAAAATCCAAATCAGAGATTAGGACCCTCAGCCCTCAGGCTGAACCCAGCCTGCTGAGTTTCCCAAAAGGCCATATTGCTCATCCTTTAGCACCTCTGATCTATAATTCCCCACCTTTTCCATGTTCTTTAGTCCCACATTCTGGAATTTGTCCTTTGTCATTGGCAATCTAGGCTCAGAATTCTGGAAGTTGTGGTCCAAAACATCTGGAGTGCCCAAGGTTCACCACCACTGGCCTGTGAAGTCTTGTCACGAGCCAGTCTGAACATGCTGCTAAACCTAAGCACCCAAAATGATATGCTGGTGTCTTCATAACCAGAAACAGTGCAGACCTAAACTGTAAATCATGCCTGATGATATTGTTGTTGGGCTGCCCTTGCTGCTGTTTTACATATTTTTTGGGGGGGGGGGATTTACCATTGTTCTGTTTTTCATAAGCTTTTACAATTGTGACTTTTCAACTTTTATTGCATTTTAATGCATCACGTTTCAGATCTGAAAAGCAAGATGCATTTATTTTTCTTTTAAAGTGGAACACCACACCTTTACCTTTAGGCCTACTTGGCTCCTTTGTGGTTCAACATATCCTGTCACAACAGTCATAAGACATGTTCCTTCTAGTTCAAGGGGAAAAGACTCAAGAGCAGGGAGCCCAAATGGATTTTTAACGTGCCAGTTTGAGAGAAAGAGAGAGGGAGAGAAAAAGAGAGCAGGAAGCAGGGTGGGGAAAACATAGAAAGGGATGGCCAGGGAATGAGAAATGTGAAATGCTGGGACAGGAAATCTATTTCCTCCGCGAGAATTCTCTCGTAACCCCCTCCACCTGCACATCTGGTTTAATAACAGTAACAGATAATGAAATCATCTCCTCCTGAGAGCCGTGAAAGGAAGATGTTGGTCATCAAAAGCAAGAGAACTCTATCTTGAAGGGGATCTGAGCACTGCTGCTGCTGCTTCCTGTACCAATTGGCCATCTATCGTCTTTTGTTAGCATCGCGATTGCCTCGCGGATTAAGAAGAAAGCCTGATGGCAAGTTTCAAATCAGCACTACACGCGCTTTCAACTCGGAGATGGCTGAGATGCCCATGTTCCCTCACAGCCGCCAATTGAGAAGTTAAGCCACACGGCAGCACCCAGGGGCCCCTTTCACAACACAACCGTTGAGAAAGAGGTGGCAGCAACCACTTCTCTTCCACCGAACCAAAGTAGGTGCCTCCCTTCATCATTTCTGCTGTTTTGATCTGCTAGGTGAAGGTGATTCTTTAAAACGGTGCCAGGAGATGTGTCAATTCCAGAGACCTGACTTTTTCGAGGAGCTGAGAAGGGCAGGTGTGCATTCACAAGTCATCCCACGCAGCCAGTCACACAGGGCAGGCCGAAACCTCACCGATGCTTTCGCTTATGAGGACTGAATCATAAAAGATCGACTGACAGTGATAGCCAGTATTACAGCAAGATTGCCATTACAAATGGAACTCCCTTAAGAGATTAACTTTATTTCAGATCAGTGTGGGCTTCATTTATAGGCTGAGTGTGCGGACATGGCAGCTCTGAAGGATTGCATCTTTGGAGGGAAAATATTTCTCACCAAGTAACTGTGAAGCTAACATCTGGTTTAGCTCGGCAATAACGTTCTGAAGACCAGCACGCGCATTGCTCTGCACAGAGCTGCAGAAAAGAACACAGGGAGACTTTTAATTTCGTTCCCTTGCCCTACTAAAAGAACAACCTGGCATCAGCCAATTAAAACAGATGGACCGTAAGTGAAAAGGACGGCTTTTAGACACAGCACTGATTGCAACAACCCATGGCGAACAACCAAGTCATAGGGTTTTAAAATTAAAATACTGAGTTTCATGGTGTACAATACATAGTCATGTATTGTCATATTTTAAATTTTAAATGTTTATGCCTGTGGAATGCTAGGACCCACATCTGATTGTCTGCCTGAGGGCCACAGTTCATGCACTGGACAGGCATTACCAATAAAACTAGGAGAAAATGTTAGGATAGTTCATGTCACAGAAGTAGCCATGAAGCAAAGAGAGGCAGTTACTCCAGTTGGCTGTCTTAACCCACTGGGCCTCCCCCCCCCCCCGAGTTCCTAAACCTTTTCATGCTTCTTGGCCACAAAGTCACTTCTCACCCCTCAAAGCAGACATGTAGCAGTAAATCACAACAATCTCACACACCCCCCCCGCGCCGCAACCTCTAAGGAGAATTTTAAAAATACAAGCAACTAGATCAGACTATGCCAATCCATGAAGATACAGTCTTTTGCATGGCTAATGGCTCTTAATTGTCACTCTAATCCAAACCACCCTTATGCCATTGACATTGCAACAACAATAATTTGCATTTGCTGCTGGTTTCTGGGAAAACCCCTTTCTTTCTCAACCAGTGTAAAGATTACAGCTAAACCTGGAGCAAACAGGGAAGGCAGAAGTGTCTGGTGGTAGGTAGCGAATCCCTGCTAACAGAAATTCCCAGGGCTTCTACACTGTGAACCTTGACTCTATTACACAAAGCCTTCAAGAGCAGCATTTTTTTCCATAAAATGCTGCACTGGTCTCTTTCCAAAACCAAACTAAAACCAGAGGAAGGATTATGGAAACCCAGAAAGAATTTCATTTTTAAATATTCTGAGGGCTGGAATGGCCTATGGTGGGTCCGGTGGGGGGCACACAGCCCCCAAAACTCCTCCAAAGTTGTCCAACTCTTGTAGGCACACAACTCTCTCATGTGCTGGACAGAAAGGAAATGTAATTGATGGCCAGCCCCTGGACAGAAAACAAATCGACACACGTTTCTCCGTGAAATTTCCACTCCTCCCAGCATCTGGCGAGAAACAGGTGTTCTTCTCCCTCCCACCCAGGGGGAGAAAATATCAATTGTAATACAGGAATTCACAAAAAAAATTGGGGGGTGGGGAGGAGGGGGAGTCTGAACCGGAGGCATACCTGGGTCGTCTCAAGGATTGTTCTACCAGGGCAAACAGCGCTTCAAGGACGAGCGAGAAAGTTGCTGCTATTTGAGGCAACTTCATTATAAAATCATTTTTAATAAGCAATCTTAACAAAGAGATGGAGCAGTCTGGCAGAGAAGCCCCAGGGAGACCTGAGGCTGCCCGGTTAAGTTATTAGGCAGAAACACATGAGGGACCAAATTGCAGTTTCACCGGCCTCCGGGGACAGGATTCAGTCCCCCCCCCCCCCGTTCTCTAGGGGCATCAGTGCTAGCAATGCAGGGCCCCTAACTAGCATTCCGGGAAAGTTCTGAACTTCTTCAAGAAAAGTGTGTGTGGCTGATTGTGTGTGTATGTGTGTGTGTGTGTGTGTGTGTGCTCTTCAGAAAACTCCCTTGACTTTGGACTCAGGAGGCAAAAAAAGACAAGCTTGTGAGCCACCCAAATACAGAGCTGGTGCCAAACTCCAAAAGATGTGCCACGCAGCACACTTCGTTTAAGCCTGAGAGAGGAAGGGGCCATCTGGACCAGAACAAAAGTCCGCTGAGAGGGCCCTCCTTCCTCTGCAAGGCTGCCCAATATCTCTCAGGTTCTCCCAAGGTCATTTAGAGTGCCACCGAGATGGCCAGCGTAGCACCTCGCAGGTTTTAGCAACGTGACTGCTCCCTTGACCGATTCCCTACAAGCGATGCTTGGCTGCAGCCGTGCCCCATGTCCCCAGCACCCCCCGGCAACCATTTTGCCCACATGATAAGGTCCATTCTGCTGATAGAGGTGAAGGAGAACACAGGTAATCTGCAAGGATGGGGAAATGCTGGACATGGAAGCAATAAACACATTTCTTCAATTTGTTTTTGAATTGAGTGAGGCTGTTGAATGAGGATGGGAGGGAACAGCCCGCTGCTATGTTTTTTGCTTTTATCTGGAACCAAAAGGACTAGAAAACTCCATATGTTGGCCTCTGTGCCACAATATAGGAGCCAAGCAGTAAATCCACCAGTGGGCTTCTGGACTGGCAGTTCCAACTCAGCAGTTTTGAGAGTCCTGTGATTCCTGTGAATCTCCTTAATGGCAAAAATAGGAAAGGATTTAACCCAGGATTAGGGGAATGCAATTATTGAATATATAACATATATACCTGATGGGGGTGGGATTTCTCTCTTGTTTCAGAATGCTTCAGTCAAGAACAGATATAAAAATAGCCCATTCCTAGCCAACTGCAGAGACTCCTTAAACCACTTCTAAACATCCCATTAGAGATGGGCACGAAACGAACAATTTTTTGTTTCCGTTTCTCTTTTTTCATTTTGTTATGCAACAAAATGACAAACGAATTTTGTCTCCAAAATGAAACGAAACGAACAGAAACACCGGAAATTTTGTTGTGTGTTTCGTTTCCATTACTGCAATACAGTGAACTGCTTTAAATGCTAAAAAAAAAAATCACAAAAATTGAAATAAATGGAAGCAAAACGGTAACAAAATGAACGGAAAATGAAAACGAATTTTTTGCAAAAGTTCTCGAAAAACGGAAACGAACCAAAACGGACCCTCCAAACGACACGTCATTTTTTTTATTCGTGCCCATCTCTACATCCCATTGTTGGATTTGCACCAATGTCTATGAATCAAGATGAGTGTCTATTTGGAAGATAATCAACCCTTTCAAACAGAGTCTTGTGTATTTTCTGCAGCCCCCCCCATAAAATTTATCTTTTCTCAGTTCTTTGGTCCAACTCTGTGCAAACCCATAGATCAAATATGGATCCTTCTGCCTGCTTTATTTATTGGCTTTTGAAGAACCAAACTAATACAATACTTCACATGTGCATTAAAAAAAAACCAGACACCATATCAGAAAAGGCAGCCTTTACTTACATGTGTGCGTCTTCTTCGTTACAGAAATACCTAGAAGGAAAAGAGAGTGATTGTCATTAGTAAAGGTACCGGCTCTTTCTTTCTTGTTGGCCCTCAACTGCAGTTGTTCAAAATGTGAACCTGATAGCACATTTGAGATTAATTAAAGCTTTTGTGGGATGCATGATCTATTGTTTTTCAGGGGGCAGAAGTGAAAATGCTAGAAACCAGCAAAGGGGGAAAGGTGATGATGAAAATCACTGGCTGGGGAAGACTCCTGCCTGAAAAACTAGGCAGCCATCACCAGACAATGTAGGCCATGGCTGCTGGTCTTGTAGCCCATGAGCCACACATTCCCTGACAAGATCTGCACTGCGGTCCCCTCCCATCACCAGGACATTACTACAGTCCACACCAACCCCTTCTCATCAAGCTCCTTATTCATGCTGCCTTCCCATTATAGACTGACCTCTTGACATCAGGGAATGAAACTTCAGAGCCAAAAGGGACAAAGGAAATGTCATGAAAATACCAAAATGCAGCACTGTCAGGGTTATCAACACATGAAGGTTTCAATATTACACTTATCATGCAATCCATCGCCTATGCGTTTGCATCTGACATTATGACTGAATTTAAAAGAATCCGGAGTGGGGTGGGGGTGGGGATTATCTCCTGAGAAATCTGGATCGTCTGTTGCTGGCAGCTCTTTTTGTTTGAAACAGAAGTAACTTTGATTGGAACCCAAAGTCTTATCAGCACCCTTCTGCCTTCCCTATCTATAGAACAACATTTAAAACAAACAGATCCAGCAGCCACAACAGCATCAGAATCTCACCCCAACGGACGGTATGAACGAGGTGACGCTGTGCCCTTGCTCAGGACAGGAAAGCAATTAATGTTCATTAGCACATATTACGGCAAGTGCTCTGAGTCATTTTGGTCACTTCATAGTAGAAGGGGGGAAAGTATATTAATGGACACTAATGCTCCCAGTTCACTACAAGGGGGAATAAATTATATCAGAGGTTGCAAGGATGAAGGACAACACAGGATCCAGGAACCGAAGAATTTAAGACTGGTGCCAGCAGGGTGGGGGCAGGAGAACTCCATAAGAAAATTTGACTGTGAATGAGAGGGGCTTTTCCTTGGAATATCCCACATTTCTTAAACACCTTCTCCAAACTGGTTGTTGCTGGGATAGATAGAAACAACTCGGAGAAGCTCCCCCATCTCTGATTTGTGGAATGTGTAGCCACAAGATGTAGTAATACCTGCTGAATTCAATGGGTATCCCAATGACCACCTGGACACAGTAGCAAATATGTAGCCCGCAGGGGCGAGGAAAGCTAATGCTAGGCTAAACTGATGTCTTCTGCTTCTTAAGATTGCTGTGCTGCTATGGCAGCCTTATATTTTGATGCTAAGACTGCTTCTGAAATGGCCCTACTGAATGTTGCCTCCGTCACTTCAAAGGATCCCAGAATATATCCTGTCCATTGAAAATTTATCTCTACAACATGGTTTCATTGTCCCTTTTAAGGACTACTGATTCTTCCTGGGTCTGAGGAACCCATGCAGCACAGACTTAATAAGAGAGGGGCATTTAAAACCACTGTGGCACCTTGTATAAAGGAATTAATTGGTTCCAAATGAAATTCTGTTAAGCAAATTTTCCTTTATACAAATTTTCCCATAGGAAGGCATTGAAAACAGAGTAATCCCTAATTGTGACCATTTTTATGTTGTATGGATTTGCCCCATAGGCGATTCTGTTAAGCAAATTTCCCCTATCTCTGGAATTTTTTATGTTGTACAGATTTTATGTTACACAAACTGTTTGTTATACGAGGGTCCACTTTACCTCATTTGGTTCACCAAAGAGGCTGGGCAGCACAGCATGCTGGCAGATGCCTGGATCCTAGATTGTTTTTTCTCCTTACAAAACCAGGTGCCTCCTCCTCCTCCTCCTCCTCCTCCTCTACCTGATCCATTTTCAGACTGAAAACTTTTCATCCCCTGCAACTCATCATTTTATGTAAGCTGCTACGGTGACAGTAAAATATTGCCACAACGAGGCGCGGACGCCCTCTGAACAAGCTGTGGACATTTTCTTCCTGGTGACATTCAGAGAACAGAGCCTCCTTCAGAGGAAAGTTTGCTCTAATGGGAACAATTCATTTTGCCTGCGCCAGATACGTACATACGGAGCTACTTGGCTGTAAAATGTACGACTTCCTGGGGGGAATCAATCCACTGAGCCAGCCCTGCTTGCTCTTTGATTCATGGACAAAGGCGTGATATTCGCTTCTACTTTGGTTGACTTTATACAAAAAAGCAAGGAGCCTTTAAAGTGGGACCGAAGGAGGAGAGGAGGACCAGGCTGCAGTCCTGGGCTGCATCGACAGAGGTGTGTTACCCAGATCAAGGGACATCATGGAGGAGCCCCTCTATTTTGCATTGGTCAGAACTTACAGGGCATGCTGTGCCCAGCTTCAGGGCACCATCATGTCAGAACAATCGTGATGAATTGGCATTTGCTCAGAAAAGGGTCTAGAAATCAAGTCAAGCAAAGAAGGACTGAAGGACATGGGCACCCTTACTCTGGAGGAGAACAGCCTTGGGAATCTGTCCTCCCCTCCAGTTGTTTAAACCTGACTTCTGGTGGCTCAGGGGCGCGGTGGCTCAGCAGACTAAGGCTCCAAAAACTGTCGGCTGCAAAGTCGGCAGCTGGGCAGTTCGAATCCCGGGTGCCACGCAGCGGAGTGAGCTCCTGTTGCTAACCCCAGCTCCTGCCAACCTAGCAGTTCGAAAGCATGTCAATACAAGGAGATAAATAGGTACCGCCGTAAAAACGAGAAGGTAAAACAGTGTTTCCTTGCAGCCATGCCGGCCACTTGACCATGGACTTGCACAACATTGGCTCTCCGGCTTGAATACGGAGATGAGCACCGCCTCTAGAGTCAGACACAACTAGCGGGGGAAACCTTTACTTTTTTTTTTGTGCCCATACCTTGAGCTGGGCAGCTCCTGATGAAACCATCCTTGTGTTGCAGTCTGTAACCTTCCAACACCAATTCCTTGCTTTCCCCAGTATCTTAGCTTAGCAACCAATTTGTCTTGTGCCCTGCAATCAGAGGTATCCAGTCTGATCTATTAGGAAATATTGTCCCATGTACAAATTTCCTGCCATTTCCTTTGACCTGACAAAGGAATTTACGCCACATTCCCTAAAGAGCAGGAAGGAAAGGTTTCTCTCTGGACATGAAATGTTCTCTCTTGGAAGGGTGATGACATGAAAGCCCCTGTGGGTCCATTGTTGGGGCCATGTACATCAACATACTACCTGTTGGGTTTCATGCCTCTGAGGCCTTATAGAAAGGAGGGTTTTGTGGTGGTTGGTTTTTCATCCATGCATGCATTTCAATGTAAAGACGCCTGTGACTTTCATAGCTCTTGATTTTTGGAGGTCACCTTTAAACGTCTGTCCATCAGAAAGCATACAACAAGCGGATAAATATCTAGCTCAGATCCAGACAAACTCATCTCATAGGGCCTTTTTACACGACCCCTAAGATCCGCTAGCCACTTAAATTCGGACCAGAGATCTTAGGGGTTCGTCGCTCTTCCTCTGTCCCCACCCCTTCCGCACTTCCTGGCTGCTGGCTGCGTGAGGGGAGGGATAAAAAGAGAAAGAAAAGCATGCCGCTCACCTCGTTCTGCCACTCGTCTCTGTAAAAGTAGCTCTTAAAGGGGCAGGGAGCCAAAAAACAACAAACAGAAGCAAGGAGAGCCCCGCACTCACTATCCTTACACCGGATCAAATAATTTTCACCTCCAAAGAGCAGGTACCTGAAAGCTGCGCTGGGACGCGCTAAAGTGGGCGGGGTCGCACTTAATTTCCTGTTAACTCCGGAGCTGGTGGGTAAACATTTTTAAGCTCCGGAGCTGGGAGCCATTTGCCCCGGAGTTTAGGAGTTGTGTATAAACGCTCATAGTTGCAGCATCTTTTGGATATCTGCTGGAGTGCGGCACATAAACGCCAACATCCGCAAGATCTATGACTGTTTGTTGAAGGCAGAGAATTTAAGCCCCTGTCGAAGACTTTTTGTTGCTTCAGCGAGCCCTGGAACAAAGTCGTTTTGTTCTTTCGAGAAAGCTAAAAAAGTCTGCAAAGTCGGAGGGAGACAGGCTCAGAACTTCTTGTTCTCGGGAGGTACAAAGCTTTTAGGAGCAGCTTTCGAATGTCTCCAGCACTAACGGGATGCTTGTCAAAGCCTTGCTGAGTTGCACCAAAACACCTCAAATTAAAGAGCAACTGCAAGAAGGGAACTACTCACTGGGAAGCAAATGAGGAATAACCGGGGTTGAGCGAAGAGAATAATTGCAAATGATACTCTGCTGTTGCAAAGTTGCTGTTTAAGTTTGGAGACAAGGGTAGCATCCCATTCAAGTTATAATAATGATCATATAATTATAGGCCACGGTTCAAATATTCTGTAGTATTGTAAGGGGAAGATCTCAATGAAATGGAAATGCAAGGACATCAGACCATCCCTCGCATCATCGTCAAACCTGATGGAAAGGAGCCATGAAAGGGTTTCTCTCCCTCTCCTAAAGAGCAAAATACTTGTGGCTGTCTTAAGATGAGGATGCGAAGAAGAGCAACTGGCGTGTGTGCAAATTTGCTTAAATTGTGCAAAGAACACACTTGTAGCCAGGAGGCAAGAGGACAAGGGCTAGCGCTTTTTGGGCACTGACGTCAAAATATCAAAAACATGGGGGGGGGGCTTTTGTGTCCCCTTTTTGTGCGTCCCTCAGCCATTCTAACTGGGCTCACGTGTGTTTTGCTTCTCCCTGGGAACACCAGATTTGCATAAAATCTGTTTGCACAAATCCAGGAGATCATTGGGTGCGAGGTGACTGGGAGAGAGATGGCACTCCTTAACGTGGCAGCCTTCTATCGTTGCTTCTTGAGGGTTTTCACCATCCATTTTTTATGCTGACTTTTGGTCACCCTGAGTTCCCAGGAGGAAGAGAGGAGTGTGCACTGAGCCAGCAGCTACAGAAAGGCAGACACTGCTGGGGGGGGGGGGTCACACCTGGCACGTAAAACACCCTTTGCCACCCAGTGCCAGCCCACCCCCTCCCCTTTATCGAAGGGAAAAGAAGAGCAGAAGAACGGCCCTGCAAAGCTATTAACATGGAGGAGAGGGGAGAGGATACACCTCATATTTGGAGAAAAAAATGGTAGAGGAATTGAACCGGTATCCAATATTTCACAAAAGTCAGTGAAAAGAGACTCCCTGATGAACGGAGCCCAACGGAGCTGCAGGATGCTTGTTGCACTCTGAAGACCAGCTCTGGAAGTGGAAAGGGAAGGTGTTGGTGTATTGGGGGGGGGGGGGGGTTCAAAGGCCACAAGCCTTTTCGGTGGCTGCACTCCAACGCTCTCTCGGCTGACTGCTTACAAACTCCAGAGAGCGATAAGGTGGGCGGGAGGCTTGCCAAGGGAAGGCTGTTAAGGCAGTGGGATGCATCAGATGGACTTTGGGGTCGTAGGGAGGGGGAGGAGAAGTGCTCCCGGCTCCCTGGTTTTGGACATGATCCATCACTAAGCTAAGCAGCCGGGAACAGGGAGACACAGAACCCTGCCTTCAAAGGTTGCAAGCCGACACCCTTAATGCCTCTCCATATATTCCCTCCCCCCACTCCTCAAAAAGAGCAATAATTAATGAGCACGGATATGTACACAGCCATTAAGCCGGAGAAACTGTCAAGAGCATCTCCATTGAAAAGTCCGCTGGGACATGCCAAGAGGCAGGTGGGGTTTGCATTCGGGATCGTAGCACTCTTTAATGAAAATTTCAAGCAAAGAGGGCAGGAAAACAGTTCAACCAGTTGCACGGAAGAAGGAAATCCCAGGCCTTTATATTTTCCGATCTGCTTATCATGTTTGTTGGAGAGAAGAAGAAGAAAATCTTGAGGATCAAGTGAGAAATTGAAGGAGGACTGCTCTGCTCAGGAGGGAGACTGTGGTGGAGGGAAAGTTTTCCTCTCTAAACGAGCAAAAGAGAAACAAACCAACCCACCTACACGTGGCAGAACTTGGACGCATGAAGCCATAACTTCTAGTGCTCCCTTCAGTCCTTTCAGGGAGAAAGGCGGGATAGAAGTAGTATAAATAAATGAATGAATGAATGAATAAATAAATAAATAAATAAATAAATAAATAAAATCACTACCTAGAACCATAGAGTTGGAAGATACCTCAAGGGCCATCTAGTCCCGTAGCTAATTGCTTTTTTGGCGAGGAATGCGATGACTATTAGTAACTTTTCAGGTGTACTGTCTAACACCTAAGACACCTAGATGTAACAAGGTACCTTAGAGTTACACTAACGGGGTGAATGGCTTGAAATTCTGATTGAAAAAAGATTGGGATGAAACGGACCCTTCTTCCCCAGCCCCCAGGCAGGCTGGGGTGTTTAGAGGCTGATGGGATGTGCAATGTGCCCACATTTCCTGCCTCTGCAGTAGAGACCCTACCAGTTGTGGAAACTCTCTGGGAGATACTGGCTCTTTTAGAAATTGCAAGGCCGCCCCTCAGCCAAAACACAGAAGTTTTGACGGTTGTGAGAACCCAGCCTGAGCTTTGATTGACTCTTTGCAAGCACATCGAGGCCCACCTTCAGAATTTTAAGCAGAGAATAGACAGTGGAGCAGCACCTTTTGCCAGCGGACACACATTAGCAACGTCTCCGTCCTGATGTCGTGGACGCAGAAGCTTTGACAGCTTTTGTGAGGCTGTCAGGGCCCAACCGATGTCAAGCCCCCGGCAACCAAGTTCCGGGGAGGAAGGCGAGGAAGACGAGGGACACCAGCTGTCAGTTGAAGGGAGGGAGAAGGAGGTCTGCGCTCCTAAACGGGCACCAATCAAGACGCCAGGTGTTTGTTAATGGGAAAGGAGTGGAGTTGTGCCACAGCCTTTGCACCGGCAGGGATTGGTCTCCGGGAGTGAGCTGGTGAAGGTTTCTGTAGGCTCCAACCAAGCCCTCACAGGTGGCTTTGTGCTTCTTCAGATGCACATACGGAGCATCGCTAAAACAGACAGATATTTACACCCATGTGAAAGGAGGCCTGGGGAGAGGTGACTGTGAAATGGAATAGAGACATCACCACGGGTGGTTAAAGAACATTAAGCACTGCAGTTATTGTGGGGTGACGGGGACAAACCTTCACTGTGGGTCATTAAGAGTATTGCATAGAAGACCTCACAAATACATCCAGACATGGATAATGGAGAAAGGTGTTTGCCTTAGGCCGAGTGAGAAAGAAAGGTTTGGCCTACAGAAATGGACCCAGGGAATTGGAGAGGTGAATGATTTTGTGGGGCCCACTGACCCACTTCACATTTAACTATGATGAAGTGCTGAACCTGTGAGAGGGATAGAAATCACTAGGACCACCTCAAAAGGTCAGCAAGTAAGTCAGCAACAGCAAGTGTCATTTTGCCTTTTTATAAATCTATAGTGAGGCCCCATCTGGAGTATTGTGTCCCATTCTGGTCACCCTACCTCCAGAAGGATATTATGGGAATGGAAAAATTGCAGAGGAGGGCAACCAGAATGATTCGGGGACTGGAATACCTTCCTTACCGTCTGAGGCTGCAATGTCTGGGCCTCTTCACTCTTGAATGACGGTGCCTAAGAGGTGACCTGATTGAAGTTCATAAAATCATACACGGTATAGACAAAGAACTCAGAAGAGACACACAGCGAACACAGGAATTCCTCATTTCAAGTGGATGGTGGCATTTGAGATGTACGCACAGAACGAACATAAATAATCACTCATGGAGATTGACTTGGTGAGGCAAGAAACCAAGTGACCTTTCCATTAAAACATCCAAATGCTAATTAACTGGAGGGGAAACTTGGTGATCTTGAAGGCGGTTGGCCCTCTTAGTTGTCTCAAGGAGGAGAAGGAAAAGGGGAAATGCGTTCACATGCCCCTTTCCTCCCATGGCTAGGATGGAGATGAGAGCAAAGACACAGCTCCTTGCTTTGAAAAAGAAGCCCATGCCACCTGAACAAGATAAACCTCTGAGTGGCTGAAGTTGATGCTGAAAGAGCTCACTGGGGGAACCGTTGGAGAGAGAGAGTGTGTGTGTACAGAATTCACTGGCCTGACATTTGCTTCACTTACAGCTGGGCCCAATTTGATTCCTGGCATCCCGAGAGAGAACAGGGACCAGGGAACTGGGATAGGAATGTCTTTTAGTTGCACACTCAGTGGCCATTTCTCTTCATGAAGATTACTGTCTGGTCTCCCCTACCAATACCTTTCCATATACAAGATGACAACCCTGCCTGTGATTTGCCTAATCCTTGCTGGACTAGAACAAGACTCAAATGTTCTTGAATTACAAACCCCAAAGGTCCCATTGATCAGATGTGCGAACTTGGAATTTGGAAACTTGTAATCCAAGAACAGCTGGGATCCCAAGTTCTGGAACTTTGATTGCACAACTTTCATTGTGCGATTTGTGATCAGCCTAGGATCATGCTGTGCAGGAAAAAAATGGAGGAGGAGGAGGAGCCATATTAAAATTTTCTTGTGTTGCGGGGGGAACAGATTATAAAATGAGAATGAACTTTTCCAACCTGCATGAAAAGGAACGGAAAAGACAGATATCCAGAGTTTTGGAAGAGCTTTTCCAAACTGTATTTTTTTCCTTCAAGAATATTTGAAGTTAACAGCCCCTTTAAGGGAGAAGAATCCCACCTGTTATATGAGTTAGGGAAAAAATGTCAGTTGCATTGCATTACAAAATGTGGAACCCTGAGGTCATGCCATGGATAATCAAAAAAGCACAGAGAGGAAATTAAAGAAGGTAAGAATGCAATAAAAAGGGGCATTCAGGAGAACCTACAATCCTCCACTGAAAGAACACTAATTATACTGCTGCATCCTCTTATAATTAACCCCAATCTAAAAGAGATTTTTTTAGCAGTAATAACTTTCATACATAAACTCATTTTTCTTTAACTTGTGGATCTTCTCCGCCTCTTCCATTTGTGGTCCTCCCTTTTTCCCAACGTCAGATCATTCTTGGCAGCTTATGAAACATGTCAAAATATTTGCTCTGTGCTAACTGCCAAATCACAGAGGTTACGATGGGCAAACCAAGGCTTATTCAGCAAGGAAGGCAAGCATGTCTTCCTTTTTCTTCCCGGAGATCAGATAATTGAGAGGCACAATCAAATCTTTAGAGGGGTGGAGGAACCAGGCAATGGAAGCGAAGGCTCTCAATATAATAGGTATTATTCAAATAATTCCTGCCCCCAGTTTCTCATTTCAGCTTTCAGATGTGTGGCATATTATCTGGGTGAGCTCGCTGGCTTCCAAGGACTTCTGCTTTCTATAATACCAGGTTTGTTCTCTGAGTTTGGCTGCTCACAAGGCTCAAGTGGTACTCTCAGTGCACAAGAGGTTTAAAGCTAGCCAGCCAAACCAAAGAAACCAACAGGCTGAGGCCCCCCAGAATCAGGGACAAGAGGCAAAGCCTAGGTCTGGCAAACAGGGTGATAACAGAAAACCAAGGGCAATCTAAAGCAAAGTTCCAAGAGGTGAGTCACGTCAACCCAAATGTTATACTCAGCTAGGAGGTCAACCTAACCAGGGAGTCAAGAGGCACAGTAAGGCAAGTCTAAGACCAGAAGAGACCGTGTGTCCATCGTAATCCCTGTCCCAGCCTGAGGCTAAATGAGCCATTCAAGTCCCAACCAGAGCTCAGGTGCAGATGCTTGACCCATTGGGAAAGTCACTTCTAATTTGGCCAGGCGGTTTCCCCAGAAGGATGAGCTTTGGTGAAGGCTTCTGCGAGTTGCAGTCCAAGAACACCCAGGGATCCGAGCTTAGAAACCACTGCCCTAGACATTGGGGGTCTACAACTCCCATTGTCCTCAACCCGCATGACCATTGAAATGGTGGGAATGGCACGCCAACACCAACTGGCTACCAGCTGCAAGGTTTGAACTTCCCGTCAGGATTGCCGTAATACGCCATCCATTGAGTGTGAGGTTGGCTCAGAATCTCTTCTCCTTTGGCACCAGGGCGGCTGATTAAGTGGCTCAAGGCTTGCAAATTTTAGACGGTTTTAAACTCAGCCTATTTAATGAGCTAGCACCGGAGCAAATATTTCTAGAGCTCTCTCCCTGCTAATGACAGAGAATCCACCTCTCGTTAACTGGGCTACCATACAGCGGAGTTCAAGTATATTCTCTGAGTAATTGCTATTTCAGGTACCCGTTTCCTCTCATCCCATTCAAAAAGAGAATTGGAAGGGGAGCCCACTTACAACCACAGAGAGGAATTTTATCATAGGAAACAGATACCCTTGTCAGGCTCACCCTCATTGGCTGTTATCTTAGCCGGTAGCTGCTGCCACCCAAGCCATGCTAAAGTGCAATGCTGGATGGCCTTATTAGCAGCCCATTACTTTCATTGTCTGTCTCTCCTCGGGATGAGAGCAAACAATTAGAAATCACAGGAGACACCTATGATTCGCAACAGTACATTTCTGGTTTTAAAAGAAGGGATAATTTTAAAGATGACACTCAGTTTAACGTGCAACCAAGTCTGGCTGCCCTATTAAATCCTTTTGATATCCCGTGAAATGCCGTAGCGTAATTTCCTGAACCATGATGTGCTTTTGTTTTGCTGGAAGAAGGATTGGAAAGGACCATGTCAGACCATTGTTCTCTCTATAACACCTAGTCAAATTACACATTAAAGGGAATGTATCCTTCTGCACAATCATTCCAACTATGTCAGCCAGCATGGCTAATGGCCAGGGATGATGGTATTGGCAGTTAAGATTGCAGCTCTAAAGTTCAGAGGCAACATGGAAACCGAAAGGGGTGTGTTGGGGTGACAGATGGCACCATAGTCCCCACTACCCAGTCCTGGTTCTAAAACACCTTTGATCCAAAGGATCTTATATAGCTTCCTATATAACATAATACCCCCATGGCAGGACCTTCCAAGAGGGTTACTGCTGTCCTAGAGTCTTCTAGGTTTCAAACGGTAAGTTGATTTCCACAGCTCCTTATAGTATGCTGTTCAATGGCTTGTTTCCACCTCACATGGCCTCCTGCACACACACACACACACACACACACACACACACAAACTTGAGCAGCCATGTTAATCCATGTTGGTCAGCTTGGAAAAAAAGCTCTGCAGAACGCTTGCTTTAATGCAGGCATGTCCAAACTTCGGCCCTCCTGATATTTTTGGACCACAGCTCCCAGAATTCTAAGCTTAGATTGCCAATGGCAAAGGACTATGGGAGTTGTGATCCAAAACATCTGGAGGGCCAAAGTTTGGACATGCCTGCTTTAATGCATCACATCCCTGCTCATCGGCACAATGGCCTGAGAAGGGACCGCCACCCTTCTGAAAGCCACCTGGCCACCCTCAGCCTTCAAAGGCCTGCCCTCCAAATTGTTTCCACGTCTCCCTATTTTAATCTGATTTGCTCCTCATCCGCTGGTAATTGTTTCATTATTGGCAGGAGAGATGCCGACCACGGAGCTGACTTGCACCCCCACTGAACGCGGGCTAGAAGTGAGGCTCAACAGAAAAATTAGTCGGGGTGGCTCGGCCCCGCCAGGTGTGCGCTTGTCAGGCTGTTCCTTTTATAGCAGCCCATTGGAATGGAAAGAATGGAAAAAAGGAGGAGGGAGGGGTGGACAGAGAGTTGCCTACTAAATCTTTCAGGAGGGGGAAAAAAGCATTCCAGCCAGTGGCAGTGCAAAACCAACAAAAATGTATGTAAATTCGAGCTGAGTGAACAGTTCCAGGAAGGCAATTTATCTAAGAGGATTTCACCCCTTTCTCAGCCGCGAGGGCACGCAGCACCCACTCCCCCCGCTTCACAGCCAAAAAGCAAGCGCAAAAAAACTTGGAAACTCGTTTTTGCAAGCAGTAGCACTTAAAATCTCCTAGGGGCCGTGGTCAAGAGCCACCTTGGTGGTAGCGGTGGTGAGGAGAAAGGGCCGGCCTGGGTGGTGTAGGATTAAGTCACAAGCCAAAGAGAGAGCTTCAGCCCATAGACCAAGGACGACCAGCACCACCACCACCACCAGCAGGATGGAACAATCACTTAGAATCATAGAACCATAGAAACGGAGAATCATAGAGTTGGAAGAGACCTCAAGGGCCATCCAGTCCAACCTCCTGCCATGCAGGAACCTCCATCACAATATTTCCGACATAAATATTTACTGTGGAAAGGACAGTGACCACTTACCTATTGCCAGGAAAGAGGACAGGCACCGCCAAAAAAGAGGGGACTGGTCTGCGTGAAGCCGCATATATGCTTATCTGTAGCATGCAAAATTAGGGATGGTTTCTTTTTTTACAGTTGAAAAATAACCACTGGGCATTTCACTTAGGAGGACCAGACCGTGATCCGGCGGGCTGTGTGTCTGCTGAGCCTGGTGTTGAGGTGCTGCTAGAATTGGAGTCAGGATAAGGGCCAGGTCCCTGATCTCCTTTCTCTCATGGGTCTTCTTGAGCTTTAAATCAAATTAGGACTGGACACCCCTATCAAGAGGGAAAACAAAATCTGAACCATTGGACCTCCGTCAGGGGCACCTGTTCCACTGAACGAGCACAGGAGCGGCCTCTGAGTGATGCAAGATGAACATTTGGAATTATTATTTGAGTTGCTATTTGACTCACAAGAGCAAAAATTGATTTCCAACGGCACTAACGTATTTATGCCTATTCCCTTTGTCTTTTACACCTACGGTAGTGATAACTTTTATACCCAACACTATCATGGCTTCGGATGATTTTTTTCGGAATGAATATATTTCCCAGTCTTATAATTTTAGCAGGTAAAAGATGTTCTGTCTCCTGCCAGGTAGATGGTTCCCAGTGACATCATTCAGCCTGGAGAGCTTCTGCCGAAAAATGGATCAGGGAGTTTGCTAATTCCAAAAATCCCATCCCTCATTATTCCATTTCTCATCTATTAATGTAATTATTACGTTTGTTTGCCTTTGCTTCCACCAATACTATATTGCATTTGCAGCGCCCCTGGTGACTTACTGTATTTAAATGATACAATAAATGTGCCTGTCAAGGTATCAATGGCCTTCTTAAAAGCAAGGAGGGAACTTGTGGAAATTCTCAGACTTGAGGTCTTTTGATAGAGAAACGGGTGGTACGTAAGATACCCAAGGCCAAGCATCACTGAAATGGAGGACCATCCTCTGTAAAAGGGGACACATGGTCTCCTTAGTAGTGGGAGCTCCAGGTGCAACCCATGACTATGTCTCCAACCTGTCCATCCCATTCAAGGGCTGCCCACCCTTGCTTAAGAATCCTGCCCCTGCCCCTTAGGGTGGGATTTAGGGTCTTCCATGAAGGGAGCCTTGGGTTGACTTCTCTTTCTCTTCTTGCTGAGTCATTTCTCTCCTCGGGAGTCACGGTCTCCAAAAACACAGTGCAGGAAAACGGCCCTTGTTGTCAGATTTCCCACGGGGTCCTTCAAACTGACCCATCACACAGGATATCAGCTCAGAAGATGGGGAAATGGAATACATAGAAAAAGGAAGGGGGAATCGCCGCACAGAGCAATGTGGATTAATAAACCACAGTGGCTCCGGGGACGTGTAAAAGACAACAGTGATATTGCACAAGGACTGTCCGTTTGAAAGGCGGGAAGCAGCAAAGCAAAAGAAAACCCAGCCTCTCCACTCAAGGGAGGCAATTTGCCTTCAGAAAGCCACCCCAGCCATGATGATGATGTGAGCCAGAGCCCAAGAATTCACTAAAGGCCCCTCTCGAATACTAGACCATTGAAACTTTTTTTGTCTGCGCTGCCACTGTCACCGAGAGCCCATCTTCTCTCCCTTCCCCTCCTTTGAGGGCAGGGTTTTAAATAACAGCCCAGGCTTTGTTCAACAAGGATACCAGAAAGAAAAGTGTTGTTATGCTTAGGAGGAAAGAAGGGACAGTGTTTCAAACAACACTAAAGGAAATAAAAGCTGAATGGCAGTGGTATGCCTCCCAAGGGACCCAGCCCTTGGAAATATGACTTCCTGGACTACAATCCCCCGAATACAAAAAATTAAAAATAAAATAGAAATTAACTTTCACGAGCTCTGGGTGGTCTTTGAAATAATGTGGCACACAGAGGTATTTAAAATCCCATCATTTTCTAGGGCAGACTCATGCGGCACAACAACCATAGCTTTGAATCCACACCATGATCTGTGTTCCAGAGGTCGACACTTTTCCTGGACGTACTTTGATGCGGCTCCAACCATTGGCCTGCAAAGGGTGAAGCAACATCCCCAGCCATGGGTGATCCATTTAGAGGCAAGCATAAACCACCAAGGTATGAACCTGAACAACTACCTGGCAGATCTCCTTTGATTTGTATTCCTGCGTCAAGCGGGGGTTGTCCTTGTAGTCCCTTCTAGCTTCACAATTCTATGATTCTCCCCATGATAATCTCCCCTCTGCCCGGCAGCCATGAAGCACTCAGTACAGGAGACTTTGCCAGAATTGTACAAGCCGTTTGGTCAAACCCTCCGTCCCACCAAAATAGGAAATTTCCAGCTACAACATATTTGACAGATGGCCATCCAAGTCCTGTTTAAAAAAACTTCCAGCAAAGGAGAGTTGATGACCTTTTAAGACAGTCCGTTCCATGGCCAAACCGGCCTTAACACCAGGAAGGTCTTTCTCACCTTTCGTTGTGAACGTTTTTCCTTGCATTTGAAAACACTGGTTCAGGTTCTACACTCCGAAGCAGAAGGAAACAAACTACGGTACCTCCAATTTCCACCTGCCTGCTTTTTAAATATCTGAACATGGCTCTCTGATCATTTCCTGGTGTTTTCTGGTTCAGGTTAAGCACACCTGATGCCCTCAGCTATTGCTTCAAAGACTTGGCTCCCAGGCCCTTTATGAGCGGGTCACCCCTGTGTGTGTTGTGTCGTTAGAGTTGTGACCGACTCTTAGTGACCATGGGGTTTTCTTGGCAGGCATACTGGAGTGGTTTGCCAGTTCCTACTCCAGGCCCCTACAGCACCTGGTATATTCCCTGGTGGTCTCCCATCCAAGGACTAACCAGGGCCGACCCTGCTTAGCTTCCGAAATTAGGCAAGATCGGATGTGCTTAGGGCATTGAGGCAGTAGGTCACCCCTACTTTGATAAAACTCAGCCATCCTTGCTGGGATATCATTTCCTTTGGGATCACAACTGGACCTCAAAACCTTACTTGTTTTCTCTGACAGGGGAGGAGCTCCCATTAGGGTGAGCTGGCTGTTGAAGAGGAGAATGAAGCAGGTCTATCAAAGCTCATCTAGGTAGCAGTGCAGCAACCTTCGGAAAGCTAGGCCACACAGAGAGACCTAAAAGGTTAAGAGCTAACCTGAGAAGCAAGCCGATCCCTTGCACCTACACGCACGCACACAGCCTGCTTGCCTTCGTCCTCTTCCAAGATTCAATGGCGGCCCACTGCAAAGCTTTCTGGATGTGTATCCCTTGGAGGGTTTTTCTGTACTACCCGTTGAGCCATTCAAAACCACTAATTTCCTGTGTGCCATCAATGTTTGAAACAAAAGAATGTATACTATGAGAAAAATCCCAAACTCCCTTTCAAATTTGCTCTAAAAGCATTTTCTTTAGCAGAGAGGAAGAGAACTATTTCAGTGTCCTTGAAATGACATCTTCAGCATTATCCCAGTGCATTTCACTCTCCCTCCTTCCTATCCTCCAAAGCAGACACAGGTGTAACACAACCAGTCCGGCATGGGAGACCCACACACTGGAGCAATAGTGCTCATGCCTGACTTGGTGGGAAATGCATCCCTACGCACCCCTCTGCATTTGGGGGGCCATCAAAACCTTTAATCTAAACACCCAGAAAACTAAGAGGCAGACCTTAGAAGAGGAGGAGAGAGGCACTGGGGCTAAATACATCAGATGAATAAAGCTCCTTCATTTAGGACACCTTTACCTGGGGATTTGTCTTTTGTCCTGGAGACTTGGTGGAAAAAACCCCCAAAGCCCAGAGAGTTCTCCTGTCACCTTCTTATACCTATCAAGCCTTTCCAAACTGGGATCCATTCAGAAGCCCCAAGCTGCTTTGAGTAACTGTGCTGTGTTCCATGAATCACAAGATGTGGTGATGGCATCTAGCCTGGATGCCTTCAAAAGGGGATTGGACAGATTCCTGGAGGAGAAGTCCATCATAGGTTACAAACCATGATGGAGATGTGTCATCTGCAGGCTTAAAACCAGGGTACTTCAAGGGCCAGATGCAAGGGAGTGGGATCAGGAGACAGATATCTAATCTCATGCGCTCCCGGACACATTTGGTGGGGTCACTGTGAGATAGATAGAGTCAGGGTGCCCCAATGCATTTTGCCACCTGAATCAAAGAAAATGACCATGTTCTCCCTTATGTCTTCTACCAAAGCCAACGGAGTGTCTGGTGAACCTTCCTGTAGCGCACCTGAAGACAAGAAGTGTGCTAGTTCAGAGGGGGCATCCTGAATATGTCTTGACTCTTCTGATAAATTGGGGACCACACCCCAGCATCTGCCACTTAAAGCAAATGCCTCTCTCTGTCTAGTGATCCAGGCAGCCTCACTGCTGGAGAAGCATATACCAGATCCCAGCTGCCTCAGTCGCCAATCTGTGTAAGCGTGTCTTCTCACTTCCTTCACAAATGTAATCACAGGGCAGAGATCTGCAGTGGGAGGGGGTCTTTTAATGAGCCGCCTGAAAGCACCAGGAATTCCTCAGAGATCTGAAAAAGAAACCAACAACAATGGCCGCCCCCCTCTGTGTTGATTCACACCTTGGTGTTTGTTTACTGGCTCCCCTGGGACGACTCCCACTGCAAAGCAACAGGGCTGGAGCCTTTGATGTCTCACGTGCGTCTGGGCTGTTCCCACACATGCATGGGGAGACGAAAAAACAGCATCTTGGCGGGACTCCTCCCCTCCCCTCTGGAGCCTTTGAAAGTGGATGTCAGCATTAGGGAAGGAAATATCAGAATATGATTGGAAGGATGTAAGCAGAGTTGTTAGGGCTGGGCTAATAATAAGGTAACAGGCATAAAAAAAATCTTGCTAGGAGTTGTCTTCACACCGATTTTTGAGTGAAAAGTGGGATATATTTCATTTATTTTTTTAAAAAAGTCCCTTTGTGATCTCTCCGCATGTTAATTTCAGCCAGCTGCACAGGGCAGGGATCAGTCATTTCTGCAGATGTTACTCAGGCCGCGATTAAACTCCTTCAACTCCTCCATTGCAGAAGCTGCTTCCTTACCCGTCCACTCCCTTTTTCAGTTATTCCTATCAGCTCGCCATCCGGCAAGGTGATTAGAGGGCAGGAGACTGCCCTTACATAACAACAGCAGTCAAATTAATTTGCAGCTGAGCAAAGGGGAAAGTGTTTTTATTTTTATTTTTTGCAGCGTCAAGTCTCTCTGGGTTCTTCTCTTCATCTCTCCGTTTATATTGCGAGTGACATCAAGGGATTACGGCAAAGTGGGTCAGTAGGACCACAACGGGAGAAAACAACCAACCAGAGCAACATTGTGCCTGACTCTCTCGAGGGGTGGAAGGAAGGAAGGAAGGAAGGAAGGAAGGAAGGAAGGAAGGAAATAAACAAAAAAATAAATAAATAGAGGAGAGATTTTTCTACCAGGTTCCATTAAAAGAGCCATTGGAGTGAACCGGGGCTCCTCAATTTGGGCATTTCTGTCGAAAAGTAAGAAGGACCCAAAAGACATTTAACCACCCACTCAGAACTAGCTCTCCTCTTCTCCCCCACCTCCTCCCTACGTTTTAAGATACTTGTAATTTTTAATTTTGTATTGCTCACATTTTTTGAGATTGAATTTTAGTCCATTTAATCTGGAGCACTTTGTTGCACTGTGTTTATGTTTTATGGTGTTGTGGACCACTCAGAATGACCACAGGTCAATGAGCGGTATACAGACTGCACGAACCACGTCAAGAACAGCATCACACCACCCGAGGACCAGGCATGGAGGCAAAAGAGGAGGGAAGGTGGTCTTGTCCCCTTTGGTTCCTAATCATTTGCCTTCGGAACCCCAGTTATATTCAAGGGTTGTGCCATTTGGCAGTCAGTTCCAGGACAGAGGGACGAAACTATTTCACGTCATCCCGTGTGGACGTCATCTAAAAGATTTCATAAGAAGGCATGGATTAAAGAGCTTTTTTAGACCAAAGTTGGGGAAGGTTCACACAAGACCAAACCCAGTTATTAAAGAGGGATCACACGGCTATCTGTTCTCTGCTGCAGTAGCCCCCGTCATAAGAAATTTGTGGGTCGTGCGGGCGCACCTTCACAACGCTCCATGCTCTGAGGATGAGAAATTATTCCCCATTCCCTCCTCTCTTTCCCCCTTTGGTTTGCTTCCACCACCACCCTTCCTCTTCAGTTTCCTTTGTCAAGGTATTATGCTATAATTTCCCCGCCTGCTTCACCTTTTCCCAAACTGGCAATTACCCCCACCGCCACAGCAATTTCTGGGCTTCAACCAGAGCTTTCAAACAAGCGATGCAGTGCCCATTATTGTCCTGGCATTGATGAAATGTATAATCATCCAATTATTCCATTTGTTACCAGCTGGATCGCATTTGCCACGGCTACCTCAAAGGGCCAACCTGATCCCAGGGCAGCAAAGCTGGAGGGTTATAAATCGTTGCTTGTCCCGTTTGCAGTCTGGGAAATCAGCAACTAAAACCTTTCCATGTCGTAAAGGGGGAGGTATATTGACCCTCAGTGGTGCTCACCTTCGCCAGAACTATTTTCATGCAAATCAGGGGAATCGTGGAAACCATGCAACACAACTGCAAGTGCTGCCTTCTCGCTTCACTGCTTAAAAATTAGAAGCAGTGGATGGGTTTCTGGCATCTTACTGAGCCATCATCTAATCCTTCTGCACTTGCTGCAAACTTGCTGTTTGTGTTTTACATCACAAAAGGGGAAATGTGCTACTTTAGCACAGAGGCATTCTGCACAAATAGGGGGAATCTGGACCAATTCCGCCCCGCCAACTCTCTGTCTCTGTCTCTGTCTCTGTCTCTGTCTCTCTCTCTCTCTCTCTCTCTCTCTCTCTCTTCACCACCTTGGCCTCATTTTCACATGGGAGAAGAAATCTTGTGGGGAAGTTAATGAACTCTTGACGGTCTGTCTTGAGGTGTCTTAGGAAACATGCAGAATTCAGTGAGGTTTCTTCACATCTTTAAGCAAAACCTGCTTATATTGTCAAAGGACAGCCGGTCATTTATTAAGGGCGATAAAAATCACGACATTTTTGTTCCACTGCTGTTTTGGAGGATGTCCGATTCCCCTTGAGTGCACTCTGTTGCCTGAAGGTATCCCTCTTATACTCTTTGAAATTTGTCCCACACTTCCCATAAACTGCGCATCCACACACCCACATCCACAGACCCAATGAACACAACAATTGCCTCCTAGACAATCTTTTGGCAACCATCATGCTGGCCTTGAGTTTGCCATGGGACAGGAACTGTCCTAATGGTCACATATACAGTGCCCTGCATTTCCAAACTCCTTTTCTTTTATTCTTGGGTTGCTCAACCTGCCTTATACGAGCCTCGTGGCGCAGTGGTTAAATGCCTGCATTGCAGCTAAAACTGTGCTCATGACCTGGGGTTCAATCCCAGGTAGCAGGTCCAAGGTTGACTCAACCTTCCATCCTTCCGAGGTCAGTAAAATGAGTACCCAGCTTGCTGGGGGGCAATGTGTAGCCTGCATAATTAAACTGTAAACCGCCCAGAGACTACTTGAAATAGTATGCGGTGGTATATAAGCAGAACATTTGCCTTGCTTTATGCTGAGGCTTCCTTAAAACCATTAATAATCATTAAAATAATTTAAAATAAAACACAAAACCTTTTCAGTTTAAGAACTTCTCTCCTGATCTACATGAACTCAAACGCCTCTTCCTATCCTCTCTATTTTACATTTCTGCTCCTCCCTGCTCCCCACAAACTGCAGCATTTTCCTCCCTAAAGTTTAAGCAGAGATTAGACCCGCTGCCTTTTCATCCTTGTTCTCATTAACACGAACGTTAAGACCCCCTTGACTCGGAGCTGCTCCGAGGTCAGCGCAGATTCAGACTCGGTAGCAATTAATAGACTGCTAAAAGACAGAAGGGGAAAATAGTTTTTATATATTAAAAAAAACACACTGAATCAATAGCAGCTGTTTTTCTCACAAGTAGATAATGAGCAACCTCTGCTTTTAATAGTGTTACATATTGGTCTTTTGGGTCAGGGGTCATATTTATTATGCGCTTTTAGGTTCAGTAGAGGAAGCAGGGGAAAGAAAACAGAAACAGCCAAGGGCCAAGTTGGAACCATCTGCGTAGAGTGCCAAAACAGACTAGTCTCAGTCTAAGACATTTACAGGCTGTGCCACAGGTACTCTGTCCCAGAGCCTTCGAAAGTTACTTTTGAGGACTACATTTCCCAGAATCCACTTGCCACAGTGACCGGGAGTCACTGTCCTAGCACATCAGGAAAGATCCAAAGAAGCAAAACCAAGACCAAAACATGTCGCACCTTCAAGACTAAACTATTTGAATGAGAGCTTTCCTGAATGCATCCACTTCATCAGACTTCATCTCCAATACAAGAGAAAGCGAAATGTCCCCATCTTTGAAACATGGCGGTATTAGGGCATGTTCTGGAATTACTTCCCCAGATGGCCTGGGGTGCTTGGAATCACCGAAAAAACAACAACTTCCCCCCCCCCCCAAATTCTGGGTTTACCACCTTGCTGCCTACCCAACAGCGAAGAGTGTGGAGAAGCATTTTTGCTGCTCAACTTTTTTTTCCTTCCAAGCACAAAACAATGGATTTCTTGCAGTTTTGCAGAAGAGTCCTGTACGAATTTTAGCTGCAGAATTCCCATGTTCTCTCCCGTTCAGCCCCCTTGACTCCTTAAGCCAGTTTCCCCTCTCTGCAGACAACACTCAAAACTGCTAAGAAAGTGGGAATGTGTGTCTGTTGCGGCATCGCTAGTGAGGGAAAGGATCTCGGAACTAATTTAGCTTTTGTCTCACTGGGGACAGAGGAGTTTGTGCCACCGCGAAGTTCACTTTTCCTTCCTTGCCTCAAGCAATTTTCTTCAACTTATCTTATATGCAAAACTTTCTCTCGTTCTCCAACCCCCCCCCCCCACTGCAGCACCATTTAATCATTAACAGGGCAAAGTAGAAAGCTTTTCCAGTAGAAATTAAGAGTTGCAGAAAATGGCTGCAAGGGAATGACATGCCCAGCGGTGGAGGGGAGATGGAAGAAAGAATGTACATTCTGGCTAGATTGCTGCAAGGGAGTACATGCGGGACTGCCCTCAAAGACACCCTGGAAGTGCTGTCATGTCAGAATGCAGTAGCAAAACTTTTCTTGGGACTTGCTTATCCAGGTTATTTCCCACTCTACTCTTGTAAGCATCTATGGTTATCATCTGGCTTTTACGTGCACAGTGTTTGGCTTTGTTCTTTGGAGTCCTAAACGGCATGAGGCCAGGCTATCGCAGTGTTTCATTCCAAATTTGTAGGCAGTTAATGTCCCATCTGATTTGGAGCTGACCTATGAAGAATTACTGGAGTATATAATCCTAAAACAAACAAAGATAAAGTATACAGGACACAAACCTTATCATTACAAGTCAGTATTTCTTAACTTCTGGAAATGTTCAACCATCATGGTTAGGGGGTATTCTCACCTCTCCTAATATGCAGGATAGTTTCTCTTGTTTTGTAATTCATATCTGGAAGTTGAGGCAAGCTTTATTTATTTATTTATTTATTTATTTATTTATTGCATTTTTAGACTACACCAATTTCTCAAAAGTAGAACTTTGTCCTTGTTTACCAGGGAATGGTAAAACCCATCTGAATGCTCTCTACATAGAATACTCCAACAGTGGTGCTAGACCTGATGGTATGTGATGACTGTTAAGTTTTTTTCTTTGGATGGATATTATTTCTTTGAGACATTGGGCTGATGGATATTATTCCTTTGAGACATTTTGTGCTTCTGAGTTACAAGTGGCAGTCAATATGGAGTTCTGTTAAGTAAAAAGACTTTTTAAAAAAATGCTTCTTTGTCTAAAAAGGGCAAAAGCCACCATACTTCTCTCCATAAGAACAGAAATCTAATCAGAGGTTGGATTTTGTTGGCCAAAGGGGGGGGGGAATCAAATCCAGAGAAGCTAGGGTGGTGAGACAGTTTGCTGCACATACACATCAGGAGAGGATGGTTGCGAATAGACTTTTGCTACTACCGGTTTTATCCATTGTTGGCAACTGAGGATAAAGTGCTAGTGGAATATCAGAATGCTAATTTAAACATCGTTTATGACAAGGCAGGATACCAATTATCTTTCTATCCTCTTGTAATTTTGTTCTGCTGTTCGAAAACCTAGGTGAGGAAATGGGATATGGAATTAATAGGAAATCTGTTGACGGCAGCTTAGGGTGGAAGGAGAGACGAGATGAAAATTGTCCAAACCTCAAGCAGCTGGAGATGGGATGTTGGAAATGTGGCATGTGGCTAAATTGGTTAAAATAGCAAATTTAATTAGAGCAGGAGAAAGAAAACAGTCTTGTAATAATTCCCCAGTAAAATGGCCTTCGCTGAAGGCTCCGACAAGATCTGCATTCTAAGCAATGCAATCAGGGAAGAGCACCGTTATCATTATCATTGTTATTATTATCCATATATTTTCTTCCACCCACTCCTTCTCCTCACCTGGACTACTTCACAGGTTTACTGGTGACTCATCAAGCTATATATTTTTTAATTACTTAAGACCTGGAAACAAGCAAGGAATGTTCTCATTTCAGTTGTGTTTCTCAAGGGGAAAAAATCACTAATTTGGACCACGATACCCAGAAAAAGCTTGCTGGCTCATGGGTCCTGGAAATTATGGTCCAGAAAAGTAACTTGTCCATTTTTAAAAAGAAGATGATTATAGTCTGCATTGGACTCCGAGCAGCCGCCCGAAATCTGACACTCCCTGGGTGTCTTGGACACCATCTTGTTCCATCCCAACAGACTTTGCCAAGAGGACCCCAAAGAAAATCCACTCGGAGGACTTGGGGCGCACATGCAGCTTATCATCCTTTCGTCTTGGCTTGATCTTTCTTGCTTTTCTTTTTAATGAAGTAAAATAAAAGTTCCAGGATGTTTAATTATTCATCGGTCGAGTTTATTACTTAGACAACAGGAAGGGAGAAAAGGAGAAAGGCAGAAACCGTCTCTAAAAATAAAAAGCACAGCTCGAGAGCTAAGAAGATTTCCAGGCCCCCATCGTAAGAAGAAAGGAGGGGGGGGGAACAGGGAGCAACCCAATCAAAACACAGAAAAAGGAACTGCTGTTGCTGCCGCTGCTGCTGCTGCTGCTGCTGCCGCTGCGTCAGCAGCTCAGTCTGAAAATAAAAACTCAAACCAGATTACAGCATGCACTAGGAATACAAAATACGGTTAGGAGTAATGTTTCAGCTGTGAGATCTTCAGGCGGTGGAAATAATAGGGCATAATTTAGCCGGGCAAGAACGAGGGAGTCAGCAGCCATGGAGGTAGGGATGGAGTGGATTGGGGGAGAGAACAGGAGAGAGGAAAGGAACAGGGGGCGGGTGGGAGGGAGGAAGCTGGGAGGCACAAAACCTGCCCCCCTCCCGACCCACCCTTGCAGAGCTGAGAATAAGGAGGTAAAGGGAGTGGTTGTTTACACAGCCCCCAAAAGGAGGGGGAAGAGAAGGCCCCAATCCATGTCAAAGGACACGTGCTAATTTCTGCGTGCAGGGGCAAAATTAGAACTCAACGTCCATCGTTCCAACCAGGCCTAGGAGAGGAACCTAGCCTGTTGCTGAGGCTGCTGTCCCGGTGCTGTTTAGGGTGGATGACAGGTGACTTCAGGGCCCCTGGTCTCTGGTTTTGTCCTCAGGGTGCCCTCCAGATAGAGGATTGCCGTCCCCAAGGGAGAAGAGAGATGTGCCCACCTTAGGGAGAAATCAGACCAAAGGGAAGGAGAGAGGCAAGGGACGGGGACCCCAGGTGGGCTCCAGGCTCTGGAAAAACTGGGCCACTCACTTTTAGATGTCACAGATTTAAAGGGTCCTCCTAAGTCAGAAGGAACGTGGTGGCAGGCAGAAGCAACAAAGGGCATTCTATTGCTGCAAAAGGTTTGAACATGGGAATCTGCACAAAACCAGTGGCCTTCCCCTTTACAAAGCAAAGCACACAGAGCAAACACAGAAATGATTTTTCAGTTGGATGCAAGCAACCCATCTAATGCTTCTCAGTTTTCAAAGTCTATGTAACCAAGGCAGGAACTGTGTTGTTGAAGTAATGCAAAAATTATTGAGTTACTAGTAGCAGAAAGTATCTCAGTCTTTTGCAGAATGATATGCTTTTTTTGGGGGGTGTGTTTTTGTTTTTGTTTTTGTTTGTGTGTTTTTGTGTGTTTTTGTTTTCATAATTTGTTAATGATGCCTGTAAGAATGAGGCAAGCCATAATTTACAGCCCTACCTCTCCATTTGTAAGGTAGAGAATAATGTTTGGGGATGGGTGAAAAAAATATATTCTCCATCTGCTCCCCGTCCCTCCAAGGAGAATTCTTTGTCTGTGAGAAACTCTTGTTCTGTCTGAATGCTGCAGGCAACAGATTTTGTGTGATTGCTCCTTCCAAACAGCTCAGAACAGAACAAAATGGGCCATTTTGTGCACTCCACAGGGTGCCGAAAAGACCAACCGCTCCCTCCCCGCACATTTATTGAGCCACACAGCTGGACAAATGTACACTTCAGTCAGAAGGCTTCCAAGGACCCCAGCGATACAAACAGTTTAACAACAGCTTATAAAAGCACACGGACTCCTCCTCGCTAAGCCGGCTGCCTCAGGTTCTCATCCATCCTTGAGTATTGAGCCTAGGCCAAAATACTGAGACTTAATCCACCAGTCAATACAGTGCACGGCTGGGTAGATTCTATTGACCGACAAGCACAAGTTTTGCTTCTAGCAAGAAAGGGCTCCCTCAAGAGGTGTGCCCCCCCTCCCCACTCACGAAGCTGTATTGACAGACATCACAGGTGTTGGTCCTTCAGCAAGGAACCATTATTGAGAAACACATTTAGTGGGAATGAGTATAATCCAAAGATCAATGCAGCAAATCGTGCCAACCTGACGTCTCAAGGATGTTTGAGCCACCCTGCCGTCTCCGACTCACCCGGCCTTGTTAACTGAGGATTACGCTCGCAGATTTATTTATTAATTAAAAATGAATGTGCCGTGTTGTTCTGTTTCACACTCGCCGTGGAAACAGCAGGCCTCACAGTGCTGCATTAGTCTTTCCCGTTTGATGTTTCCCCCTTTATGGCGGCTGGTGTCAAACAATGTGAAAGACATATTCTGAGGGAGCCTGCCATGAGTTCCCATTAATTAACACTGGCGTTTCATGCCAAGGTTGGAAATGGTCTTATAGCCAATCAGGGGATGGTCTCGTCTCGCTTGCTGCTGTTCACAAGGACAGGCAACAGGTTGTCACATTTTGAGAAGTGTGCTCTTCCGAGCCCTTACCCGGAGACACTGAGAAATTAACCTGGGATCATCTGCATTGATTCCCTGCACTCGGCCATTGAGTTACAGCCCTTTCCCAATGTTTGTCTAGACCATAAACATCTCCTCTGACTGAGGTTGGTCTGCTGTAGAGCAATGCCAAGATACACCAATCCAAAGTCTCTAGTGGACTGGACTGTTGCTCGGGCCCTACTTTGTTCCATAAAAGAAAAATGGTGAGGTTTCAAAGAATCATAAAGTTAGAAGGAGCCTCTAAGGCCATTGTGTCCAACCAACTGCTCAATGCAGGAATATAAATCATAGGATACCTGCCAGGTGGTTGTCGAGATTTCTCTTGAATGCCTCCAGCGTTGGGGCACTTACCACCTCCTGAGGTCATTGGTTCCATTGCCATATTGCTCTATCAGTTAGGACATTTCCCCTGATAGTCAACTGAAATCTTGGTTTCCTGTAACTTGAAACCATTGTTGCATGCCCTGCATTTGGGAAGACTGAGTACAGATCCTGTCCCTCCTCTGTAGGACAGCCTGTCAAGTACTTGAAAAGTGGTCTCCTATCATTCTTTCTAGCCCAGACTTATGTGTTTCTTCAGTAAGGTTAAGAGCAAGTGCTGGACAATATCTGGGAGAAAGGAGACAAACTAGAAGACAATCGACATAATAGGTCTGCTATAAGGAGCAACTTAACAGCTCCAGCACCTTGGATAGCTCCCACAGTTCCAAGTTGCCCCTTTAACAAAGTTTGAAGCTTGGGTTTCAGTGTTCCTACGCATCTAAAAGAAGATTCTTGCTTCTCAGAACCTTACAGTTCATTTGCTCTCTTGCTTCCTGCCAGCTAGGAAACTTCTGGGTTCCAGCTATTAATATGGATTCCTCTCCTGACTTCAGATTTGAATCCTTGTTTCTCACATTCTTACACAAGAAAATCAAATCAATAAAAATGTCTGTGAAGATTCTCAGTCATCCAGGTGAGTTTATCTGGAAGTTGAGTCATGGCAACTGGACTTCTTTTCTTGAGAGATCGAAACATTTCGCTGCTCACCCACAGATGTGCTGCTTCCGAAACAAACAGCCCATCTCTAAATAAGTAGTAGAAAATAAATACCTGGAGAAGGCATCTCCTTTTGCTTAGCAATAAGGATGCCTCTGGTGCTTGCTGTACCCTGCCTTGTACCCCACATCACTGAAAGGGCTGGTCTACTGTTGCTTTCATGCCGATTGATAACCTAATATAGCCCAAACACTGAACTTTACAACTGGCAATGTTTACTAGCAAGACCACACCATCAACCATGCAGTAATGCTGATGGATGCATTTCCTTCTAGCACTGGGAGCATTTGACTTGCATTGAACACCCCCCCACACACGCACACACACGCACACACATACTTAACTCTCTCACACGGGTGCACACTCACAACCCTGGGCACTTGGGCTCCCACTGTCATGTCTGATTGCTTAGCCTGAGATGTTTGCTTTGAGGTGGCCTCAGCTGATTTAACACGATGCCTCTGACCATCTTTGTTGGTCCTGAAGTGTGTCTGACCCTCCACAACCACCGCCCCATCAACGTTTTAATAACATTTTGCTTTGCCACTCTAATTAACTCCGTCACTGTATCTGCAGTCAGATAAAATGCTCATTTCACACCACATTAATTTTTATCAGCTGAACATTAAGCAGCACAAAGCTATCTATGCTTGGTTTAATTTACATACTGACGGAGCTACAAAGTGTTATGCCAGTTGACTGAAAAGCATGTCAGTAAGAAGCGGCACCTAATATGGAAAAGGAAGGAAGGAACGGAGGTTAAAAGCAAGATGGGGCGGGGGGGCAACAAATCGGGAGATGCTGGCTTCTACGTCACAATCTATGTCCTACACTGGAAAACCTGCAAGACCTATTGGAACAAAGGTGCCAGAGGGACAAGAAACAGGAGTGTGTACTTCATGAGAAACATGTCCTTATCTTTACAGCTCAGTTTCCTTGCAGTCATGCTGGCCACGTGGCCATGGACTTGCACAACACTGGCTCTTCGGCTTGAATATGGAGATGAGCACCGCCCCTAGAGTCGGACATGACTAGCACGCATGTGCAGGGGGAACCTTTTTACCATTTACGATGTTTCTACACAGTGCTGTTGGATTTACTCTCTGCAACTTTAAGATGTTCTAGCTGGTGTTTAGCTTTTTAAATGTAAACGTTAACAAATCTTGGTACCCCTAAATTTGAAATCTGCAAATTGAAGGGATTCAGGGATCGGAGGATCTGGCTCTTTTACAAAAAAGGACGGGCTCCAGACATAAAGTTCTAGAATAAGGTATCATTTCACCCTCTGCCATTTTAGCTTCAAGGCACTGCGCAGAACCGACATGGGTCATTTAGTGCTGATTTTTTGATGGTTTTTGAGAAAACACCATACCTGGGCACCATATGTGCTATTTGAGGGAAAGAGTTGGGATTCTTCACATCAACATATGTGAAAATATGTGGACAAACTTAGAAGCACCCAAGTCTCTCTGTGCAGCTACACACTCTCTGGAAATGGGTATTACTCCTCATTTCTGAGCCAGCCCAAACATTACACTCTTCCTTCTGAGTGTGAAGAATTTGCTTTCCAAAACGCCAATCCCTCATAAAGGACGTTTGCAAGCTTTTTAAAGAATTTCAGGCCGAAATCAAAGAAAAACAAAACAAAACAAATGACACAAAACATGTGGCAACTTAAAGACTAACTTTCATATTTTAATGGAATGTTTCGTGGAATACACGTCCACTTCTTCAGACATAGAGCTTTTTTAAGGGGAGGAATGACTCCTGGTTGACCCTTTCCTTTCCTTTCCTCCTCCATCTTGAAATCCAAAGGGTTTCTTGGAAACATTTCTGATTAGCTTTCGTCACATGGCCAGCGAAGCCGCAGGCTTCAAACCTACTTGGAAATGCCTGACTTGCTCGCTCCCTCCGCATTGCAAAATACCTCATGGTGCTTCCACAGTGAAACTGATGGGTGACATTTGGAAATCCTGAACACCCTACCTCCATCTCCATTTTGCTGGAGTGGTTGCTTCTCTCATGCTCTCCTGCTCACTCATTCTAAATGCACTCCAGTCTGCACCCCTTCAGGCAATCACACACTCATCGCCCCTCTTGGTCACCTCCAAAAATGTCTCTGTTTTCCCCTCATTCTTGAAGGGTTTTGTGTTTCGGGAGGAGGAAAATTCGGTTGGGTCACTCGCGGCAAGCAGGAGAGGCCCGCCTTGGTCATTTCTCATAATAAAGACATCCACCTTGACAAACAGGTACAAGGAGGAAAACGGAGAGAGGCTTTGAGCTTCGGCACCGCCGCCATCGGACGGCAGTGAGGAGTTCATTACCGAAGCTGAGCGAATCGCCGAGCGTAAACTCTATTTGGATACAAATCAATTTAAAATGTCGTATTAATTATTTATGAATGCTGACACCAGCGATGATTCGACTCAAAAAACCTGGCCATCTCCTGTCCGTTGGTGCCTCCCTAATGAACGTGGACAAGACACAATTACTGGCATGGCTGATGACTCTCTCTCTCTCTCTCTCTCTCTCTCTCTCTCTCTCTCTCTCTCTCGTTTCCCAAACCATTCATGAATCCATACCTGCCCTTCAAAGAACTGCTCTACCTGGACTGGAGGAGCACCAGGGCCTAGTGTTTTGAGACTACTGGGAATGAATTGGGGGAGAGGGCATTGCAAGCCAAAGACAGACAACACTGCTTGAGCCCCGTGGTGCAGCGGTTAAATGCCTGTACTGCAGGTAGAACTGTGCTCACGACCAGGGGTTCAATCCCAGGTAGCAGCCGGCTCAAGGCTCACACAGCCTTCCATCCTTCTGAGGTCAGTAAAATGAGTACCCAGCTTGCTGGGGGGGGCAATGTGTAGCCTGCATACTGTAATTAAAAACTGTAAACCACCCAGAGACTACTTGAAGTGGTATGGGGCGTATACAAGCAGAACACTTTGCTTTTGCTTTCACAGAAGTAGAAAGCAGGATGGGTGAGTGAGACCCTTGGCCAGTATTTCCAGCTCCGACTGGCAGTTGTGGCTCTCCAGGGTCTCAAAAAGAATCCCTCTCCACCCACCCACCCACCCACCCACCCCTCTCTCTCTCTCTCTCTCTCTCTCTCTCTCTCTCTCTCTCTCTCTCTCTCTCTCTCTCTCTCTCTGTGTGTGTGTGTGTGTGTGTGTGTGTGTGTGTGTGTTTATGTCTTGCTGCAAAACCAAAGGAGGCGGGAATTCTAAATGAAAGGAGTTAAAGGCTTAAAGAGCTTCCAATATGCATGTCTTTATTAAGAACTGAAACCACGTGCAATGTCCTGTAGCTCCCAGTGGATGCAACAAGGGTCAGGAAGCATTTGGTTTCCATACATGGATCAAACGGCCCAATCCAGCTTCCTTTTCTAGCCAGCACCTCCTCTTCCCCACCATCCTCAGCACTGGCCGGCTGTAGCGTAAAACGCGCCTCTTCTTCACCCCGCCAGCCAAGCCGCAGTCCCAGTGAAAATCCAGAAAGGCTGGGATGGAAACTTTGCCTGCAGTGCAGAGAAAGCACTCCCTCTGAAGGGGCGAGGGTGGCTTTTTCCATCATGGGGGGGAGGACTGACTGGGCAATTACGCAGCTGGAAAACGGGCTTAAACTCCTTTGCCCTATTTAAATTACTTGGCCAGATTTTTAAGAGGAAAGGGACGAAAGCCCCAGACCTGGAGAGGGGAAGATCTATCCAATTCATTCTCTCCACCGACCTACCTACCTACACCCAACACGTCCAGGTCAAAAATGGGGTAGCTCTTAGAATCGCGAGATGTGACTGTCACTTCTCTGGAGTCTGACAGACAGGAGATGCCAAACCACACGTACGTTAGGAAAATAAGCATCTGGACCCCAAGGTTGCCTTCTCCTCTGAAAGCAAAGATAACACTAGCAACACTAGGAGGTTTATTGGGGGGTGATGCAAGACGCTTGTGAGTTATGAAGTTGCCAAGTTCCTACATAGAACTTCCCTCTCAGGCCCAAAAAGAACAGTGGGGAGGAGGAGGAGGAGGAAAGAGGCAGGAGCATCATCCTCTCTTTCTCTCTCAATAGCTCATTACAGATTCTTTTGGTATCACAAGTTGTCTTACAACCGTGAAATTAGTTCTGGCAGGGTGTGCAAAGGAACGCCCCAGAGACGAGACTGAATGAGTTACGTAAGCTTCTCGTGCACATCGCAGGGTTTGGACGCTTAACTCTTCAAAAGCAGAGGTCAGGGAGGAAAGGTGCAAATATTCCCCATGGGAGGGAGAGCAGAGAACCTCTCGTCTCCGTTCATCAGAAACTCCCAGCCATCAAACTATACAAAATGCCAGTTTCAGAGTTAGAAGGTGATAAAAAGTTGCTTCTCCAGAGACGTGTTCCTTTGAAGGTCCCTTGCCTATGCTACTGGCACCTCCTCATCTCCCCATTCACAAAAGAAAAGCAAAATGATTTACATCTGGTGGAGCTGGTGAATCCATGTGCTGTGATAAACCAACATCTTTTGGCACTGAAGGCAGCTTAGCTTCGAATCATTCTCCCGTTTCCTTCTAAATCACAGTCTGGAACTAGATACTCAAGAGTTCAAGCTGTTCCCTACACCACAGAACTGGTTCAGCTGAAAAAAGGCTCTTGGAGCCAAAGGACCAACCCTTTTGTGGATGAGCTGTGTGATTGTTGTTATTTATTTATTTCTTTGCAGGGAGGTTTAGTCATTTGTCCACGTCATGGGTTTCCAAGTGCACATCGTACTCCAATCCTACCCTACGGGATCATCTTTTCCACGGGTGTGTCATGGATTATCTAAGAACCAGACGGCATCCTTCCAAATCAGGCAGAATACTGAAAAAGCAAACAATGTCCACTGCAATTGTTGATGAAAAGATATGGAAGGAAAGAAGCTACAGCAGGAGAGGGAAAGGAGTGACAGGCCTGTGTCGCAGTGGTGAGAGAGACTTCTTTTGCATACGCAGCGGGGTCAGAATCTCACAAAAGCACCAGGCCAAGTCCTGGTTGAGGTCAGGCTCCATTCCTTTTTATTTAACAGAGGGGAACTGGAAGCCAGTCAAGAACCTTGCTTTCTAAATGACTGCATAAGGCCGCAGCTGCATGTGCAGAGAGGGACATGTGCAGAATCGCAGATATGGTTTACCTATCCTGATGTTTACTAGGAGGATACAGGTCTAGGCATTCTGGGTTCGGTCGTCTATCAAAGTAAATTTCCAAGGTGTGGTCTGGCCCCACCAGACAGGGATGCTGAAAGACTATATGAAAACTTTCTTCATGTTCCTTCATGGGCACTCAGGAAAAAAAGACAACCATTCAACTTTATAGGAAAATCCTGGTTGCCTGCTTTCCAGCCTTCCTGTCTGCCTGCCTAGGAGACAGAATCATCTGCTCACACATTCAGACAGGCTTGGAGTGGTGGGAGTGGGGAAACAGAACATTTACCATAAGCCTAAAACATCACTGGTATCCTGATTAACTTGGACTCTGTTTACACCCAATGGCTCCCAAGGAGACAGCCGTATAAACCTTTTTACTCCAAACAGTTATTCCAACACGGTTAACGTGTTAAACCTAAATCACATTTGGCCGGGATCCAAGGGGAGGAAGAGACTGCTTCCGATCACCTGAGCTCATATTATAACAGGCCCATGTTATTTAGCTTTTACGACGGCTCCTGGGCTGGCTGTTTCCAAACTCTTCTGAAAGCAGCGAATGTGAAAATAGGCAGAGGCAACAGATGCAGATTGTGGCATCTGATGCCTTCTCTTTCCTCACCACCACCCTTCACCAAATCCCCATAATTTTAGTGCCTGCATAATCAACGATCTGCTAGACTTCAGATGGAAGAGGTCATCTGCACTGCACAATTCAAACTGCCTCATCCCATCCTATGGAATCCTTGAGATTTTTAATCTGGGGAAGGACTCTTCTGCTGGGGACGAACTGATTGATTGAGCTGTGCCACCTTTCCCTTGGTGTACAGACACAAGGCAGCTCACTAAATACTACTGGAGGGGGAAAAACAATAGCAAATTAAATGCACTACATTCTACCATTAATAATACTAGTAACATGAAAGAGATCACAGTAATGACCTTAACAACTTTGGGTCCATTCTAGGGAGAAGCTTGGGGTGGAAATAAAGAACTAGAAAATGAAATGAATAAACCAACTCACTGAATCAACGGAAATGCTGTCAAACTGCTGTAACTCTGTAAGGTAGACACCCTGTGTATCTAAGGACACAATTCTGCAGATTCAAGAGTCAGTACCTCTGCAATAAGGGGCGTGGTGGCTCAGTGGGCTAGAGCGCTGAAAACGGTCAGCTGCAAAGTTGGCAGCTTGGCGGTTCGAATCCCAGGTGCCATGCAGCAGAGTGAGCTCCCGTTAAACCCAGCTCCTGCCAACCGAGCAGTTCGAAAACATGCAAATGCAAGTAGATAAATAGTAAAAAGCAGGAAGGTAAATGGTATTCTGTGCAAAGAAATGCATCTGGCCATGCCAGCCACATGCACGGAGTTGCCCACACTGGCTTTTTGGCTTAAAAAATGGAGATGAGCACTGCCTCTACGGTCAGAGACGGCTAGCACGCAAGTGCTAGGGAAACTTGACATTTCCTTTACCCTACCTCTGCAATAGAGCAGAGGCTCACATAGGTGGGCCTAAGCCTCAGCGGAATTTACTATCCAGAGAATTTTCACAAACTAGTCACTGGGTTATTATTTTTTAAAAACATTCACCCATGCCGGGGGTGGGGGTGGGGGTGGGGGAGAAGACTTTGCCTAAACAGTGATGATCATGTGAAAATTGTGATGATTCCAGAGCTGTTTTCTGCAGAGGTCTGCTTTGTTCCCTCTCCCCGTGAGCTGAATTATAGGCCATAAAATGACACCTTTGCGGAGGGAAACGCCTTGAAGTGTTATGTAAGCCCCCCCCCAAACAAGTCGTGCACTGCAGTGTTTTGCTTTTACCAAACCAAACAAGCAGAAAGCCTGATCTTCGAGAGTGTTCTCCCTAGAGCCCGCCGAAGTAAAACCACCAGTAAAATCACCCTGGAGAAAGTTATAAGAGCTGCTGCCAATTTCTGTCTAGAGGCAAAACTTTCTATGGTTGGAAATATTTCCGAGCCCAGCTGGAGCTCCCGGGGTTCTGAGATAACTGCTATACTGCCTCCAAAAGCCTCTCGGCCCCTCCCTTCAAGACACAACCTGGAAAAGCGCTCAGCGTCCCCTCGCCAAGATGTAAAAATGAAAAACACAGGCACAAATATTTGAACTTAAGTCTGCTTTGCAGATGCTTCGCAGGCCTTAATAGCATAAAGATGCTCACGCAGGCTGACCTCAAATGCCCTGGTTTAAAAGGCTCAGAGAGGGCGGTCCGCTCTCTGCCTGGGGAGAAAGGCTCAGCACAGCACGAGGAATGGAATCTGGTGGGAAGCTGAATGCGAAGGAGGCCCCTTTGTGTCCATGGACCTTTAGGGAGACATTGGCTTATGTAGAGATCACCACTGGTTCCATTGGCCTCTGCTAGCTTGACCTACTGCGGGAATTCTGTCAACAATTCTGGTCACCGCATCTCAAGAAAGACATAGTGGAACTGGAAAAGGTGCAAAAGAGAGCGACTAAAATTATTACTGGGCTGGGGGACCTCCCTTATGAGGAAAGGCTAAAACATGTGGGGCTCTTTAGTCTGGAAAAAAGGCGCCGGGGGGGGATAGGATTGAGACGTACAAAATAATGCAGGGCATGAGTCAAGTGGATGGAGGGAAGCTCTTCTCCCTCTCACAAAATACTAGAACTAGGGGACATCCACTCAAATTGAGAGCTGGGAGAGTGAGAACAGACAAAAGAAAATATTTTTTTACCCAGCGTGTTGTTAGTCTGTGGAACTCTCTTCCACAGGATGTGGTGATGGCATCTGGCCTGGATGCCTTCCAAAGGGGATTGGACAGATTCCTGGAGGAAAAGTCCATCCCAGGTTACAAACCATGATGATGTGTCATTTCCAGGTTTAAAACCGGGGTGCTTCAAGGGCCAGATGCAGGGGAGTGGTGTCAGGAGACAGATATCTAGTCTCATGCGCTCCCAAATGCATCTGGTGGGGCCCCTGTGAGATATAGGAAGCTGGACTAGATGGGCCTTTGGCCTGATCCAGCAGGGCTCTTCTTATGTTCTTATGTTCTTAACAACTAACAGATTCTGCCTTGCTTCATGCAAGCGGCAAGCAGAACTAGTGGGGAAAGACTGACAATCCACAATCCTAACGGAGCTTAGCTTCATGGCATCATCACTCTATGTTTCCCTGACATGCTCAGACTCACATCACCCTGGTTGAGGTGTGCACCTAAGAAGCAAAAGAAGGGAGATGGGTGGAATAATCACCCGGAACTTAAGATATTTAAATGGCACACAGATATTGGCAGAAAATAGCAATGAGTTTGAATGACTACCAAGGAAGATCAAAGAAAAAATGCAAAAGAAGGAATACAGTTGAACGTTTAAGAAGTCAAAGGTCAGGACTAGGGAAGTATTGAAAAACTTGGAACAGCGAGACTAAGAAATCCAAACATGGTTCATTTAGCAAAAAATAAAAAGAAGTATAGAAACTGTAGCAAAGAAGGACTAGGCTTGAAAAGGAAGCTTAAAAAGAAACCAGAAAATATCGTTATGCATAAGGATGGGTTTTATTCCCCATTACTACATATAGGTGTAAAAGCTGAACCGTGAAGAAAGCTGATAGGGAAAAAATTGCTTCATTTGGAATGTGGTTTTGGAGGAAAACTTTATGGATATCACAGATCATTGGAAAGACAAATAAACTGGTCTGAGATCAAACCAACCCGCTCCGAAGCAAAAATGACTAAGCGTAAGCTATCATCATCTTCCAGAAACATTGTAAGGAAACAGGGCTCACTGGAAAAGTCAAGAGAGCTGTGGAAAAGTGGAAGGCAGTCGGAAAAGAGGAGAGCCAAATGCAAAAGAGGTTGATTCCATGAAAGAAGCCCCAGGCTTGGCTGTGCAAAACCTCTGTCGGCCTGCTCGTGGCAAGACCTTTCGGACATCACTAATGCATAGGGCCTCCCTAAGTTGACGTGTGCCCTGGAGCCCTTTGCACTGACGCCACAAATGCTGCACCCAGCATCGCTTGGATCATGTATCGATGAGCAGCGGGCCTCCTCGTGAGTAAAAGAGCAGGTAAAACGGCCACATCCGGTCCAAAGCATAGCTGGGCAGTGGAGAGAGAGCTGGGGCACCCCACAGAACATGTAGGATGATTGCACAGCTCTCCTGCCTTCCCACTGAGCTGAATGGTTTATTTATTCCCCCACTTCCTGGCTTCCCCTTTTCTCTAGTAAACATTGGTTTTCCGTGTTGATTAATGGCAGGGTTATCACAAAGGGCGATAACGCAACAAGGCAAGCTTTCCGAGCCCAGTGTTTTTAACAACTGCCAAACCCAAGTGGAAGCTGCACCACCATCTCTCTTTAATATCCCTCCTCACCCTCCGTCCCACAGGAGGACAATAAATCTTCCTGGTGAATAATACAGCCATCTCTGGCGCTGGTAATTTATCATTTTTATTAACATCGGGGCTCCTGCCATGTCGTTTGGATTAAGAGCTGACTATTGCCTGCTGGTCTCCAGCTCAGGTTGATCCATAGGAGAGGCTAAAAAGATCTCCTCTCCATCCTCTTAGGAAGCCAATGACCCCTGGTCCTTTAGGAAACAGCGGCTCTTCTGACACAGAATCCATCCTTGACCTTAGGGAAGCTACCTGTGGTTTGCATCCCTCCCAAAGTATAGTTCCAATGAAGGAGCAACTAATATTCCATGTTGATTTGTTTTTCTATCTATCTATCTATCTATCTATCTATCTATCTATCTATCTATCTATCTATCTATCTATCTATCTATCTATCTATCTATCTATCTATCCACACACATACATACAGGAATTAATTCATTACAAATGAAATTCCAAATTTTCCTTTGTACAAATGTCCTATAGGAATGCATTGAAAGCAGATTAATCCCTAATTGTGACCATTTTTCTGTTGTACAGATTCGCCCCTAGGCGATTCTGTTAAGCGATCCCCCCCCCCCCCGTATCTCCAGAAATTTTTTCATTTAAGCGGATTTTCTGTTAAACAAACTGCATTTTTGATATGCCCTGAACCCTTTTCTTTCCCCTGGGGGGGGGCACATCCGATCTCGCCTGATTTCAGAAGAAGCTAAGCAGGGTCGGGCCTGGTTAGTACTTGGATGGGAGACCACCAGGGAATACCAGGTGCTGCAGGTGCCTGGAGGAGGAACTGGCAAACCACTCCAGTATCCCTGCCAAGAAAAACTCCATGGACATGGGGTCACGATGAGTCGGCCACAACTGTAACGAGACAACGCACACACAACTTTATTTAGTTGCCAAGAATTAGACCCCGTCACGATGAGTCGGCCACGACTGTAACGAGACAACGCACACACAACTTTATTTAGTTGCCAAGAGTTAGACCCCGTCATTCTTCCAGTGGGCGCAAGATGGCATCGCACGAGCCTTCTCTTTCCGATGATGATAACTTCACAACAGGACTGTCAAGTAGGCCAGATGAGAGAGCAGCCCGGGCCTCTCACTACTGCAACCACACTGTCTTTCATTTCCATCAGTTATCTCCACTAGGTCTATATTTCATGTCGGATTTGCTGGATTAAATAACCGTTAACCGAAAACAGATATTTCCAGCAAGCCAAGTTAAAAAAAAAATCTCATTACAAACCATTAATCATTTTAATACAAGTACTGTACTTATTCAGGAATTTCTGGCTGAGGTCTTTGGCTGCTCAACAAGATGGTTGGGAATTCAATTCCCCTGCTGTCCCTCCTTGAAAGGGGGTAGACTCCATGTTCCATGATCCCCCCTTTTAATGGAGCCAAATCATTTCATTCTTGATCAAAAGCAAAAAGTGTTCTGCTTATATACTGCCCCATACCACTTCAAGTAGTCTCTGGGCAGTTTACAGTTTTAATTACAGTGTGCAGGTTACACATCCCCCCCCTCCCAGCAAGCTGGGTACTCATTTTACCGACCTCGGAAGGATGGAAGGCCGAGTCAACCATGAGCTGGATACCAGGGATTGACCCCAGGTCGTGAGCACAATTTAACCTGCAGGACAGGCATTTAACCACTGCGCCACGGGGCTCCAGGAAATCTCATAAGCAACAGATTGTGTGTGTGTGTGTGTGTGTGTGTGTGTGTGTGATATTTCTCATTTGTGTGCAGGAAAGCAAAACAAGCAGGGTTTTTCTGTTCCAAACTTGGAGCATTTCCGCTGGGGACCGTGACCTCACCACACTCTTGGCCAAGCTGGAATGACTTGGAGCCCCTCAGAGACTGGGAACTGTAGGGTTCAGGTCAAATGCCCTCGGGTGGCGGCGGCTGTGCCCACCCCGGCCAGCAGCTCCTGGACAGAGACCCAAGTGTCCCAAAAGTACTCCGGCCAGGAGTTCATCATCATCAGGACTCTAAACTATCCAAGAGAGGAAAGAGGAGGGGATTTGCAGCCAAGCCACATCTGCATTTGGCTGAACCGTGCTCAATAACTAAAGACACTGACCGCGTTCATCTCATTGAGGGAATCAAGGTTCTGACGTTTTCCCTGTAGATCAGCGTGCAGCTACTAGGATGCACCCTGACAGTTTTTTCCTGCCCCCCCCCCCGCCCCAACGTCCTTGCCTGCAGAAAATGATTAAACGTTTCCCCCAGCAGCCGAAGAGGAAAACTTGTGGGTCCAGCCATGACTTCATTGTGCGCAGTCACTTTGACAACAGCCCAAATACAGACACTCTGTTCCCAATGAGTAAGAAGGGCTGTGACTGAGCAAACCGGCCCCAGGCGCTTTCTTTGGCCCCACCTAATCACCGCATCGGCCAGACTGCGCCACGGATGCTTTAAAAGCGGGAGTGCATTCCCTCACCAGCTCAGATGTTTTGAGGCCTCCTCTCTTTGGACACAGCAGTAGCAAAAGGATCAAGCCGGCGGGAGATAAAATTGCAATTGAATGAAAAGCAGAACCGAAGGAAGATAACGCAGAGAGGGGAGAAGGAGGTGGGCGAAGATCACCCCAGCTGACACAAATCCATGCTAACAAGAGGTCCCACTCCAGGAGGGTGCCTTATACCTGTCCCTTAAAATGACCGTGCAAAGGGGGGGGGGACAGTCAAAGACATCCACCCTCAAACCTAAAAGCAGCAGTGATTAATCAGACCAAAAGCCTCCAACCAGAAATAAATAAACAAAACATGCTGCTTATATACAAGCCACATAACACTTAAAGCACTCTCTGGGTGGTTTACAATTTAATTATGCAGGCTGCACATGGCCACCCGCCCACTCCAACAAGCTGGGTACCCATTTTACCAACCTTGGAAGGATGGAAGGCTGAGCGAACCTTGAGGAGCATCTTCCTGTCTTCCTGTGAGAGGAAGTGAGGCATGGAGGAATTTCTCAGTGTCAGATTCTTGGCATGTCTTTGAATACCCTGGACTCTTCCTTCCCTGCCTGGTTTCACACTGGGTTCTTGTGTGCACTTTGATGCCTTCCTTTCTCACAAGCACTTTTTCCTGCACCTTTTATGTAATTTGTCTAACCTTCCCTATGGACTCAGGGATTCCCAGGGTGGTCTAGTGGATAGAGGAATAGAATGTGGAAGGCTTTATGGCATCCAATATTTTTTTTCCTATAAGCTTTCCAAATATGTGAGTTCAGGTATGGAAATTGCTTTTTGTTCTATAAGAAAGGTGGGTTAGAAGTAAACTGAGTTAATCAACCAACCAACCAACCAAAGCCTGAACATTTGCAGTTCTTGGGTGTAACATGTTAAAAGGAGCAGTGCAGCCTGTTATCACATTACGCTTTGGGGTTAAAAGAGGAATAGCAGCATTATTTTCCTGAAATAACATAATAGCTTGCAGCATCATTAAGGTAATGAAGTTACCAGTTGTTCCGCTATTTTAGAAAAATAATGTTGCTATTCCCTTGTCACCCCCAAAGCATAATGCACTAATAAATACTACTTGTTATATTAAGAAGAAAGTTTTGTTTAGTCTAATGAGTAATATGAATACATTACTTCTTAAAGGTTGCTTTTGGACAGCCACTGGGGGAAACCTGCAGCCATTCCTTTATTTGGAGCGTATTTTTAAAGATGCAATTGCAGAAATAATTAAGACAACAAGGAACAACATTGAGGCTACGGCCTTCAAATAATGAGCAATTAGCAATTGCTGGTAAAACGCTCATTAGACATTGTATCTATTAGGTCGATGTGACCTCCAAATTAGAATGCTGGATTAGAATTTGGGAGACCTGAGTTCAAATCCCTACTTGGTTTTAAAATAAACTGAATAAATTTGGTCCAGTCGTATTTCCTCAGCCTGAAGGGCGGTTGTGACAATAAAGTAGGGAAGAAGAGAATATATATGGTTGGAAGATGATCAAACATCCATTTCCACTTAAGACAGCTTGGAACCTAATTATAAAGCTGCATCTCCTATAATCCAGCCTTAGGATTCACCAACTTATTTTGTAGACTGAGTGTACATGTGGAGAGGGGGAAAGGTAATACCTTGTTCTTCCTTTGAAAGGATTTTTAAAATATATATAGTGCATTATGTTTGTTAGGGGAGATCTCCTCTTTGTTGGTATTCCCTTCAAGAAGAAAACAGTATCTTGAGGAAATCTATTCCCTTTTGACTAGTGACTTTTATTACTCACCTCCCAAGGGCAGTGCATCTTTAATAAGTTAAGTTTTGTCAAGCACAGGTGTGGAAGTTACTCTTCAGGCACATGTCAGAATTGCCAGACGCTGAGCCCTTCTGCACCTCAAAATAAATAAATAACAAGAAGAAGCACCACAAGGAAAAGGAAGCAGGCACACCCTCGCTGCAAAATATATGCCAGATATTACATATTTATACATCAAGCATGGAGGCAGAGGCTCTTAAGGCATGCTACAGGGTAAGCCTTTGCTGGCTACAACTTCTGCTGCATGGGAAGTGCACAGCAGCGCACGGGGCTGGGAAGAGAAGCCAAGGCGTCCCACAAGGCACTGGACAAAAGCTTAGGGCTGCCTCTGAGTTTAAAGCAGCATCCTTTACTTGCTACCCATCACCCTTGGTTCGTCCCAACGCTGCCAGAGACAAGCTTCCGAGAACCCCCTCTGGCAACCCAGTAAACGCAGGAGCACTTGGTCCCAGTGTACCCGGTGGGCTTAAAGACCCTTCGGTCCTGAAAGCCAGCCTGTGAAATGGGAAGCGGCGACCTGAACTGTGAGCTACTTTGTCCACGAGGGTTTTTCCTCCTCGGCACTGCCTTTAAATGAAGAAAGAAATTGGTGGGTATTTTTAGCGGCCCTCTGCCACCCAAACTCATTTGACAGAAGTACCGAAGGGACCGTTAAGGTGGAATTTGATATTTTTTTCCCTTCCCTCCCTCTTTTTAAATCCCTTCTGCAGGAAGAATAGGTCCTAATTTATCAAAATAAAATGACTTGGGCTTTCCTGGCCATTGGGCATAATTTTACTTGATGTCCTTTGAAAGCAAGACAGGTGTGTGTGTGTGTGTGTGTGTGTGTGTGTGTGTGTGTGTGTGTGTGTGTGTGTGTGTGTGTGTGTGTGTGTGTGTGTGTGTGTGTGTGTGTGTGTGTGTGTTTAAAAAAAGAAGAAAAAATTGTTTCCATTTTCAAAAAGAGGTGTCACTCCTCCTTGGAAACCTGTTTTTGGGTTGTTGGAGATTCACGAGCCGAGATGGGAAAGATTATCTTAAATACTACAACTCCCAGAATCATTACAGACCACGAGGCTAGAGGGTTGAGGTCCGCAAAAGAAAAGAAAAATCCTCTTCCGTGTGTCTACTTATCTTTTAGTCTTTAACCTACACTTTGAAATCTCAGCGCTTTCTCACTGGATGTCCTCCTGGCTTTTCCCAGGCACCAGTCTCCTTTCTCTACACAAAAACAGCAGCAGCAGCAACAACAACAACAACAACAACGAGAAAGGGGATGGTACTCCTGGTCCACCCCATGGTAAGTTGAGGCATGTGGGGGGGGTTGCAAAGGGGAGGCATGATTTTCCCCCAGAAATCTGGTGTGGGAAACTATCCTGTGAAGCATTGCAAAAAATTATGGGCTTTCCTGGAAAATACAGTTGAATCGTGAGCCTGGTTGGTCGACTGATATATCGTACCACCTTTCTTTGTATGTAAGGAACTCAAGGTAGTTCCTTGTGTTTGGGTCCCAGAGATAGATCCTGCTTCCCACATTACAAGTCAGTGGGGTTTCTTGGAAGACATGTTTCAGGTGGCAGTGACAACTTAGACCACTGCCTAGACAACCCAAAAAACCCCTTTTTAGTATAAAATTGTTGGTGCTCAAGGAGCCAAGACACCGCGAGCCATCGGTGGGGTACAAACCAAATTTTCCCCAGCCCTATTCTAACGCTCAGGTCCTTTTGCTCTGGATCAGAGAATACAAACAGAGCTGCTTCTTTTCACAGCATAAAAGAAGCTGGACTGGATCAGCCCCCCAAACCCTTGTCCTGAGCAGGGGATGTCTCGCTTCCCATCATTGGCCACAGAGGTGCTCCCGGGAAACCCACCTGCGGGCAAAATGGACAAGTGGAAGATTTACTTGTTCAAGTAGTTCAATCCTTGCTCTTAAATTGTTGGCCCATGGGGTGCAGAAATGGCCTCCTTGATTGCTGGAGGTAATACGAGATTAAACTGCAGTTGTCTGAGATGACAAGAATCAAATACACCAATTTAGAGAGCTGGGGTGGGGTGGGGTGGGGGATGGTGAATCTACAGAGGGAGGGAGGGGGAGGGAGAAACCCACCCCCAATCCATACATTGTGCTTAGCAATGGCACAGGCCGGTCCTTTCGAAAGCAGATGTTTAAAGGTGGAGAGGAAAAGGAGTGAACAGCAGCAGACCGGAACCTGCCCTGATTCAGACTAAAATAGTTTGAAAGAGGGGGTGGGGGAATGAGTAACCCAATTTAAAAACGAGTGCCGAGAAAAGCAATTTGGTTCCTCCTTTCTTTTTGCTGCAAATATTGAATCAGGAAATTCAATTACACACACACACACATCTATCTATCTATATGACTCAATTAATTATTGTACTGTGTTTTATATATATATATATATATATATATATATACACACACACACACACACACATATAATATGACTCAATTAATTATTATACTAGAAAGATTGCTTTTTCTGGTCATCAACCATGTTAAGGCGAAAGAACAGCACCAGCCAAACACACATCTATCTATCTATATGACTCAATTAATTATTGTACTGTGTTTTATATATATATATATATATATATATGCATGTTAGGGTGGATTCGGGTTTCTTCCCGTGTAGAAATCTGGTTGTTTTGGCGACGTTTCGACGAGGTCTCACTCGTCATCTTCAGGCTGGTGTTCTGGCTTCTTTCTTCTTGAAGCAAAGCGTGATCTCAGTTGAAGTCCTTCTATAAATACTGCTGGGGGTGTGTGGTTTGCTTGCTCTGTTGCTGATTGTAGGTTCGTTTGTTCTTTTGTGATTTGCTGTGTGGCTGAGGCGATCGTTAAGGGCTTAACTGCTGGTGGGTTAGATGGCTGTTTAGAGACATCCTGTGTGGGTGAGGTGCTGGATGTGTGTCTATTAGCCTTTTGTTTCTTAACGACCTTGGTGATGGGTGTTCTGGCAGCATCCTGGGCTTTGGTGGAGTGGGGTCTTGTGTCTTGTGAATTCATTTTGGTCTGGCTGCGTGTCTGTGGTCTCTCAAAGTTTTTTTTGGTGTGTGTAAGTGTGCTCCATGTGGTGGCTGGAGTGGGGAGTAGCGGTAGATGGTGCAGTCGTGGTTTTGTTATTGGATGGTGGTTTCGTTTCATCTGTGGGAAGGGTCTGGGTTTGTGTTTGGTGTGGATGGAAGGTGGTGGCATCTTGTGTCCTTTTGGACCTGGTGTCAGTCTTTGTGACAGAGGCTCGTCTGTTGACCAGGGCTAGTTTCCAGATGTCAGGCAAGCGGGAGGTGTCATCACGTTTATTCATGTTGTTTTTGGGTGTTTCTCTATTTCAATGGCTTCCATGATTATTCGACTGTTGAAGTGTTCAGTTTTGGAGATGAGTTTGGTTCTTTTTAAAATCAATTTCATGACCTGTTGTTTTTATGTGCTGGAAGAGAGAGGAAGATTTTTCTTCTTTTTTGACTGCGTTCTTGTGTTCTGCGATGCGTGCGCTTATTCTCCTGTTTGTCTGTCCGATGTATGTGGCTGGGCAGACTTTGCATGGTATTTCGTAGACTCCTTGGTTTTCTAGCTCAATCTTGTCTTTGGGGTTTCTTAAAATGTTGGCTATTTTTTGTTCGGTGCAAAAGGCTGTCTTGATATTGTGTTTGTGGAGAATTTTGCTTATTTTGTCTGTGGTGCCTTTGATGTAAGGGAGGAGGGCAGTGCCGTTGTTCTCTTCTGTTTCTTGGTTCTTGGGGGGTGTTTTTCTTTTTGGATTAGTTTGGTGATGGTGTTTTTTTTGGAATCCGTTCGCAATTAAAGCATTCGAGAGGGTGTGTAATTCAGTTTTTAGGTGGTCTTTGTCAGCGAGGCGTTTGGTTCTGGAGATGAGGGTTTTTGCTACGGAGTTGATCTGTGCAGGGTGGTGGTGTGATTGAGCATTTAAGTAGCGGTTTGTATGTGTTTTTTTCCGGTAGATGGTATGTCCTAAGGAGCCGTCGGGTTTTTTGTAGATTAGGACGTCCAGGAAGGGAAGTTGGTTGTTGGCTTCTATTTCCATAGTGAATTGTATTTTGGGGTGTAGGCTGTTGAGATGTGTGAGGAAGTTGTTCAGTTTGTCTTTCCCGTGTGGCCAGATAACAAAGGTGTCGTCAACATATCTGAGCCAGAGTTTGGGTTTATGTTCGGACTTCTGTAACGCGTTGGTTTCAAAGTGTTCCATATATAGGTTTGCGATGACCGGTGAGAGGGGTGATCCCATGGGTGCTCCTTCTATCTGTTTGTATCTTTGTCCATTGTGGATGAAGTATGTGTTGGTTAGGCAGTGGTTGGTCAGATCTAGGATGTGCTTGGGGGGGTTGTATTTGTTGTGGATAGCTGTCAAGGCTTCTTGAATGGGCACTTGTGTGAAGAGCGAAACAACATCGAAGCTCACGAGTAGGTCATTGGGTTGTAGGTCTTGTTTTCTTTATAATTTCTATGAAGTGGAACGAGTTTTGTACGTATGAAGAGATGGATTCTGCATAGGGCTGGAGTTGTTTGGCAAGAAATTTGGCGAGGTTTTGTAGGGGTGAGCCTATGGAGCTGACTATGGGTCTGAGAGGTGTTCCTTCTTTGTGAATCTTGGGGAGGCCGTAGAGCTTGGGGCATCTGGAAGATTTCTCTCTGGGGATGATGCTTGGCTTGATTTCTTCACTTAAGGGTGAGGCTTTTATTTTGGCTTTGGTGGTTTTTTCCAGGTAGGTGGTGGGGTCTGTGTTCAAAGGTATGTAAGCAGGGTCTTGTAGTAGGTTGGATAGTTTGGCTTGGTAGTCAGATGTGTTCATCACCACTGTGGCATTGCCTTTGTCTGCTGGGAGAATGATTATGTTGTTGTCTTTCCTCAGGTTGGTGAGGGCTTTTTGTTCTTCTTTGTGTAAATTGCTTCTGGGTGGTTTGCTGGAGCAGAGGATATTGGTGACTTCGAGTCTGATTTTGTTGGCTTCATCTGGGTTGATTTTGGTTAGGCTGGCTTCCACTCCGCATATGATGTTTTCAGTGGGGATGTGTCTGGGGGCGACTGCAAAGTTGAATCCTTTGGACAGGACTTTGGTCTCTGCGATGGTGAGTGTCCTGTCTGATATGTTGTGAACTGTTTGTTTCATGGGCTGCTGTGGGGGGTTGGGCTTCTGGCGTTTTTCCAGTTTGTGGAGTTTGTTGGTGTGTATGTCTGTCTTGTGGGAGGTCTCTGTTTCAGCTCTCCAGGCGGCGAGTTGCTTGGATTTGTTCCAGAGTGTTGGGTGGATTTTGTTGCTGAGTTTGAGGTGGAGAGTGAGTAGGTCTCTGTTGGTTTGATCTAGTAGGTATCTTTTCTTGTGTAGTTCGTTTCTGATTAGGGCTAGTTCTGTTCTTTTCAGGATCCTTTCGCTGGATGGGGTTTTTGAGTGGAATTTCAGTTGGAAGCTTGTGGGGATCACATTTTTATCTCGGCAGTTGCGTAGGAATGCAATGTCACATAAGATGGTGGCTCTTCGGACTTCTAGTTTCTCGTAGGTTCTGGTCAGCTGGAAGGTTTCCTCCCCGTAGAGGTCGGATATTTGTTTTCGTAGATTTTCACGGGTATAGGTATGCATGTTAGGGTGGATTCGGGTTTCTTCCCGTGTAGAAATCTGGTTGTTTTGGCGACGTTTCGACGAGGTCTCACTCGTCATCTTCAGGCTGGTGTTCTGGCTTCTTTCTTCTTGAAGCAAAGCGTGATCTCAGTTGAAGTCCTTCTATAAATACTGCTGGGGGTGTGTGGTTTGCTTGCTCTGTTGCTGATTGTAGGTTCGTTTGTTCTTTTGTGATTTGCTGTGTGGCTGAGGCGATCGTTAAGGGCTTAACTGCTGGTGGGTTAGATGGCTGTTTAGAGACATCCTGTGTGGGTGAGGTGCTGGATGTGTGTCTATTAGCCTTTTGTTTCTTAACGACCGTAGCAAAAACCCTCATCTCCAGAACCAAACGCCTCGCTGACAAAGACCACCTAAAAACTGAATTACACACCCTCTCGAATGCTTTAATTGCGAACGGATTCCAAAAAAACACCATCACCAAACTAATCCAAAAAGAAACACCCCCCAAGAACCAAGAAACAGAAGAGAACAACGGCACTGCCCTCCTCCCTTACATCAAAGGCACCACAGACAAAATAAGCAAAATTCTCCACAAACACAATATCAAGACAGCCTTTTGCACCGAACAAAAAATAGCCAACATTTTAAGAAACCCCAAAGACAAGATTGAGCTAGAAAACCAAGGAGTCTACGAAATACCATGCAAAGTCTGCCCAGCCACATACATCGGACAGACAAACAGGAGAATAAGCGCACGCATCGCAGAACACAAGAACGCAGTCAAAAAAGAAGAAAAATCTTCCTCTCTCTTCCAGCACATAAAAACAACAGGTCATGAAATTGATTTTAAAAGAACCAAACTCATCTCCAAAACTGAACACTTCAACAGTCGAATAATCATGGAAGCCATTGAAATAGAGAAACACCCAAACAACATGAATAAACGTGATGACACCTCCCGCTTGCCTGACATCTGGAAACTAGCCCTGGTCAACAGACGAGCCTCTGTCACAAAGACTGACACCAGGTCCAAAAGGACACAAGATGCCACCACCTTCCATCCACACCAAACACAAACCCAGACCCTTCCCACAGATGAAACGAAACCACCATCCAATAACAAAACCACGACTGCACCATCTACCGCTACTCCCCACTCCAGCCACCACATGGAGCACACTTACACACACCAAAAAAACTTTGAGAGACCACAGACACGCAGCCAGACCAAAATGAATTCACAAGACACAAGACCCCACTCCACCAAAGCCCAGGATGCTGCCAGAACACCCATCACCAAGGTCGTTAAGAAACAAAAGGCTAATAGACACACATCCAGCACCTCACCCACACAGGATGTCTCTAAACAGCCATCTAACCCACCAGCAGTTAAGCCCTTAACGATCGCCTCAGCCACACAGCAAATCACAAAAGAACAAACGAACCTACAATCAGCAACAGAGCAAGCAAACCACACACCCCCAGCAGTATTTATAGAAGGACTTCAACTGAGATCACGCTTTGCTTCAAGAAGAAAGAAGCCAGAACACCAGCCTGAAGATGACGAGTGAGACCTCGTCGAAACGTCGCCAAAACAACCAGATTTCTACACGGGAAGAAACCCGAATCCACCCTAACATGCATACCTATACCCGTGAAAATCTACGAAAACAAATATATATATATATATATATATATATATATATATATATATATATATATATATATACACACACACACACACACACATATAATATGACTCAATTAATTATTATACTAGAAAGATTGCTTTTTCTGGTCATCAACCATGTTAAGGCGAAAGAACAGCACCAGCCAAAGCCTAGCTATCCCAAAACGCTCTAGCTGCCCAAATGGCACTGAGATCCTGCTGGCCATTTCACCACCGTGGTCTTTTGGCCTGGCAGAGGCCGACAAGGAGAGCTAGTGGTTTGACCCAATGGGCAGTTTTTGAGTCTATTAATGGGCTGCTGGTTCTGGCTTGGCTTCTCTGGCAGAGCAGCATGTCAGACGTTAGCCTCTTAGGTTCAGGAGGACCACAAGGGCAAAGTGGTCCTCGTGTCCCAAAAGGCCCCAGAAGAAGAAGTCCAGCCAGACCCCACCCCCCAGTGCAAATTCTGAAGACCTGGAGGGCACACATTTTGCAGGGGAAAATGTGAGAATCATTCCCACTGGAAATTTGCACCCGGGCCTTGAAAAGGGAACCCAATTAGTTTCATTATTTGCTGATCGCAGAGGGACAAATTCATCCCCCAACACCGACCCCCACAGACACCCACCCCCACATGTGCACTCGTGCACACATGCACACACCCACACACCCACATACTCTCTCTCTCTCTCTCTCTCTCTCTCTCTCTCTCTCTCTCTCTCTCTCTCTCTCTCTCTCACACACACACACACACACACACACACACACACACACACACACACACACACACACACAAGTTTGACCTTTCCTTTGACGATGGGTTGTGTCACCTCAAAGTGGGTCACACCCACAGCCATTTTGGGCTTCCCGGAATCAGACAAACCCCCGCCAAGACACAAAGGAAGATGCCTGCTGACCTTCCCTTGAAGTTTCATTTTCTTTGAGCGCTGGAGCTATTTTCATTCCTTGCCACACAAAGGAGGTCCCAGGCGGGTTTGATGGCCTCTCCCGCTGCCCTGTGGAGTCCATGGGTGGCAAGGCATTCGGCCAACAGGAAAACAGGCAGATCAGCTGCTCCTGTGGTCACCTGGCTCGTAAGAGGGAGATGAACTCGAGGGTGCTGAAGCCAGGATGATGCCTCTCCCACCTTCTTGAGTTCATGGGAAATAAGTGTAGAAGGCCATCTGTGACCCGATGATGACCAGGGAATTTCACATGGTGAAACTGGATCTTGGTCGTTGTGTGCCTGGGTCCCAGGAGGTAAATATTCCAGGTCTCCGATCCAAAAACAGGATGGTCACCCAGTTAACACAGCCTTGAATTGCTTGGCAGATTAAGGAAGTTTGTTTACCTCCCTAGACAGGTAGCATCATATTCTAAAGTGAGAAATGTAGCAGACAAATATCCTGTAAAAGGAAGGCCAATGTATCTGCTTCTCCAGCTTTGATTGAAGCTTCTGGTTGCTCTTCAGATCCATCCAAATTCAATGCTGGAGGTGATTCATATTGTACATCATTCCAATTAAAAAGAGCCATGGAGAAAACAAAAAAGAGGGTAAAAGTTGGGGCATCTGGAGCAAAAGGAGCTCCTGCCCTCTTTGGATGAAAGGCCACCCTTCCCATGACCTTGGTCATTATATCGCGTCTTTAAAAGGTCACCAGAGGTGATGGCTTTGACTTTTCCCCCATCACACGGCTTGTTCATAAACTTCAACGTGACCGCTGTTGGGAAGCTTCAAAAGAGCAAAGGAACGGGTGTGCTAAGAACATGGTTTTGAATATGTGGGGCAAGGTTGACCTTTTCAGCTCTGCCTTACTTATCTTTGCCAGGAACAGAGAGAACTTCTCAAATTCAACAGAAGGAGTACAACATCTCCAAGTTAATTGGGAAAGTTACAACCAGGAACATGGTTTCCAGTGACAGCCGCCAGCGCAGGCCACGAGTTTGGGTGGAAGGACACATCACTCTGAACCGTTCACCATCCTGCACTTTGAGGATGTTGTGCCTTCATTTGGGGAGCTCTGCTAAAAGAACTTCTGAAAGCCGTTGTTGCTTCGATATTGGCTGTTCTTCACTGCTCAAAGGTCTTACAGCAGGCATGTCCAAACTCCGGCCCTCCAGGTGTTTTGGGCCACAACTCCCACAGTCCTTTGCCATTGGAAATACAGGCTTGGAATTCTAGGAGTTGTGGTCCAAAACATCAGGAGGGCTGAAGTTTGGTCATGCCGGTTTTACAGTTCAACAGTTCTAAACCCACCCTAAGCACTTTGCTTCCCAATCAATAATGGAATCCTAACTCAAAGATGTGTGCTCTCAGAGAGTTAGGAGTGGGCGTCAGGTTCATGTGCCAGCAGAAACCCTCTTCGGCCAACAGGGGTGGGGGAGGAAGGAGCAAAAATGATCAGAACATGCATTTTCACAGCTGATAAAAATGTTGCAAATTCGTGCCCCCAAATCTCCCCCCCCTCTCTCTCTGTGTGTGTGTGTGTGTGTGTGTGTGTGTGTGTATTTAAGTCAGCATTACTGCTATAGATTGGCAGAAAGAAGCACAAGTCTTTCTCTTACCGGGTCACCATACCCCTTTGTCCCTTTCTACCTAGTAAAAGCCAACCACGCTGGAAAATGTGTGTTAAGCTGAGGAACCGCTACGGATCTTTACCACTCTCTCTTGAACCGTATGGGGAGTCAGACGGGATACCACGCAGGATTGGGGCCAATCTTTTCACCACTGGGCTTGATGTTCTTCTGAGTGACGCCGGTCACCAACCATTTTCCTTTTGCACAAGACAGCTCTCCAGAGTCCACCGTGTTGGCAAACTGGAGAGAGAGCCGCTGTAGTCTGTATTCTGCCTGGAACTTAGAAACAGTCTTTTTAAGATGATGACCTCCAAAATCCTCTGATAAGCTTGGGACTGGGGTCCAAAGGCATTTTTTTCTGTTTTGCCTTGACTTTTCCTGTATCCCAAGTGCAGATTGTTGGAACCTTTTCTGGAATTTTTCCTTCATTCTTTTTTAAATTCTTTAAATAATCCATGAAAGAACAATTTTTGAAATTAGTGTTGGTATTTCATAGTGAGAGATATGGGTTCTTCACTGCTCAAACCCATACACCCACTGGTGTATGGGTTTAGCTTTTTTTAGCTTTCCTTTCCTTTAAAAAAGATATAGTGGCAGTTAAAGGCATCTGGTATGAATAAAAGCCTGCAGTCCTTTAAACTCAAGTACTGGATATTATGTTTATGAAGTCACATTAAGATGCCTGCATTTGTTCCACACTGTAACCAGAAATCAATTTCCTCTAACTCATGGCTATATTTATGCCACCTTTAACTTTCCTTTGTAGCATTTTCAAGCACTGGGGAAATAAACAAGGTCTTTTGATTCTGTAATAATATGTGTGTGTTGTGTTGGCTCCTTCGCAATGATCCTACACAACCACTTCCAGCCCAGACAGCGGCTTTTAGAAGAGCATGACAAGAGAGCTAAACTGTGAACAAACTCTGTCTCTGAAAATGATTTTTTTTAAAAAAAATTGAAACCAGGTGTCCATCTCCAAACGGGCCTTTTGTGGACAATAGAAATGTCAGGGAGATGATGACAAGGGCAGTGAAACAAGCCATGTGCCTCTCTCTCTCTCTCTCTCTCTCTGTGTGTGTGTGTGTGTGTGTGTGTGTGTGTGTGTGTGTGTGTGTGTGTGTGTTGTGTCATTATAGTTGTGACCGACTCTTCGTGACTCCATGTCCATGGAGTTTTCTTGGCAGGAATACTGGAGTGGTTTGCCAGTTCCTACTCCAGGCGCCTACAGCACCTGGTATTCCCTGATGGTCTCCCATCCAAGTACTGACCAGGGCCGACCCTGCTTAGCTTCCGAAATCAGGCGAGAACAGATGTGCTTTTAGGGCATCTAGGCCTGGCTAGGAACAGCAAAAATACAAAGACCGAGAATGCCTGAGCACAGCTGGTAACCAAAAGGGTTTCGAAAAGACGAAAGTGGGAGCTGTTTTTGCTTTTTATGTGACATGTATTTTCATTTAAAAAAAATATGACAATGCCCAACCGATATTAAATACCATCCTGCCCAGTACTTTTTCTGATGGGTAGCTTTTCTACAGGATCTATCAGTACAAATTAATCAATAAATGTACTTTCACCATGTTGTTTTTAGTGTTTTTTCTTATTGCTCGTGAACTGCCCAGAGTGACCATTGGCCAGGCGGGTGGCGTATAAATCAAACAAGCAAATAAAATATATACATTATCTTTCTTGGACATCTAACTTGAAATCCAATGGGAAAACTCGGGACTGTACAGGTCTCAGAAATCCTGGCTAGCACAAGAAGTGGTGAAGGCTTCTGGGAGTTGTAGTCCAAGGTCATATGGGGACCTCAAGTGAGAGAGAACCATTGTTGTAGGTGAAGTCTGACCAAAGCAGAATAAGATAGGGATACTGCCACTTTCCAGATTCTGGACACCAGTGCTCTCTTGATCCAGTCTGGAACTCCAGTATCTTCCTCTTATTTTACTGTTCTATTGATTGACCCATTGGTTGTTTTGCTGGGACTGTTGACTTTTATCTAACTTCTGGTCTGCTAAGACTCCCTAGTTGTGCCCATTTTTTCTAGTTTCAACCCTGAGCAGCCTTCATCTGCTACTGGAAATGTACCCAATTGGACAGAACCCAGAATCTTCTGTGAGTGTTTTCTGGAGACCATTCCACGTGGAATGCCCTGGTAGAATCATCCATTGGGAGGTGTTCCACAGCAGAGGCTTGGCCATTGAGCCATAAGTCCTGAGCACAACACCCAAGCATTACTCTGAATTCCAGAAGCTGCCAGGCTATACAACAACAATCTTTATTTGCAGCCACAGGCCCAACTAGGCTATACTGGATTTTGGGGAGAGCAGTTCCAAAAACAAATGAACAAAAAACCCTAACTTTCAAAACTCAGAGATGTTTCATACCTCTGTGCAGGAAAACACACTCTAACAATGAAAGAGCAGCTCTACATCCACTCTCTTCCTTTTAAGTTGGTAGACCCGTAAACACATCTCAAATATGGGGCCAGACTCTGCCTTTAAGCTAGACTTTGGCAAACAAGCGTTTGAAACAGAAAACGAAATGAGGGCTCTAATGCCATTTGGCCTTTAATACGCACTTCCTGGACTTTGTTGAACTCATGTACAATACAACCCCTTTCTTGTTCATTTCCCCCCTTTCCTTTTCTTCTTCCTTTTTTTCCTGTGGGGAAAATATCTTTAAGATGATAAAGAAGCAGAGAAAATTACTGCCCGAATTTCTTGAAAGTGACTGTTGAAGCAAAACAATTATTCTATTATAAATTAATAATGCAATTCATTTGTAATCTATTATTGAGTGCTTGAAGAATAGTTTATGCTCAGATGGACTGAAATTCTCTCCCAGAACCCATTTATTGCAGAAGATAAATTTAAGGGTAGTGTCACATTTTGAAAAATGTTATTTTATTGGCAGTAATTTTTCATGGTACCTGTGGGGACGAGATGACAGCTCCACACTGCAATTGTCCTTCATGTTGATATCCTTTTTTAAAAGTTGAAATTGCCCTGGGAATATATGGAATTTGATTTATTTCCCCCTCCCTTGGCTTGCTGGAAGATTTTTTTCTGAAGAGGGAGGATGGGACCAAGGGCGGGAGAAGGCGAGTCGGACAACGGGAGTAGAGAAGGGATGGGACCTGTGCCAGACCGAAGGGGTTACACAAGGGAGGAGGTTGGGAAAGTCACTCATGCAGAACTACCTCTTTCTTGCATGTCTGATGGTTGCCACGTGTCCTCAATAACACACAATGGAGCCAGCTGAGTCGGCATCTGCATTTGGGGTAAGCCTCCTCTGAGATTCTGCAGTAACTCAGAAGGCACTTTCATGCAGTCGCAGAAAAGTTGTGGGTTTCAGCAGAGGCTGCAGAATTCTTCAGGACGAATCCGTCATGGACTGGAAGAGGGTTGCATATAGTAGCCAGGGCAGGAGCATCCCCAACGCACAACATTTCAAGGCCCAAACCGGTGAAGGCTTTTGTGGAGTCAGAGGGAGTGAACCCTTTCGATGCCGCAGGGTGGGAATCGAATAGAGATCAGGTTGCTGCTATTTGAAGGAATTCCCTCTTTCCAGCTTAGAAAAAAAGTTGTAGAGGAGGGTGGAATAGCCTTTTGTGGCACTTGAGCAGGTGGCGAAGTTCCCTTGTTTCAGCTCTAGCCCTAAAACAGGCATCTTTCCACTTCCAGCACCTCTCCTGGCTTACAAACGAAGAAAGAGGACTCTGGGAAAATCTGTCTGGCCAAGAACATTTGGACCTTACATCTGAGAATAACTTTCTTGGCAAAACCCACCTTGCCAAAAACATTTGGACTTTGGGTTATTCACCAAATACGTGGAAGCTTACATATTGTACGGTGATTTTTATTTATTTATTTATTTTTAGTGGCCTATCAAGGTCTCGCCCCCTTTTTTGCATTGTCTCATAAAAAGTACTCTCTCTCCTTCTGGAGAAAAGAGGTGTTCTTCAAGTTGTGACTAGAGACCTTTGCTTGGATGGCTTCCAAAGCAGAGTGAATAAATTCACGGCTGAAACGAGACGATGACTAGCAGTCAAGACGGCTGCCTGGCATTTCTAGAGATGTCCACAGACCAGCTGGGGAACTTTTAATCTGTTTGTTGTATAAGTTGTTCACCAGCGAACTTTTTTCCCCTTCCCTGGGATCAGCAATCTCCTTGCACCACATGGGTCCTTCCTTTCTGCTGTCTAAAAAAAGAGAAGCGATTAAGGAACGGACACGTGATGACTCCAAAGAGAGCTTGCCACATCCCTTCAGAGCTTGGAAGAGGGGCTTGGTGGGGACGCAAGAAATTGTAATAAAGGAGGGAGGGAGGGAATGTCACTTAAGGCCAACGGCAGAACTTTCAGTAATATGCAACGCTTGGGATGCTTTTGTCCAAGCCTACAATCCTGTCCCTTGTCACTGAGTCATGCCCCTGTGCCAACCTGCAGTCAGGCCAAATCTGGCTTATGTATCGATCCTAAAAAAAAGATGAATAATAATAATAAATCATCCTCTTTCTTCAAGTGTGAGTGAAAGTCCCTGCCTAACTCTGCTGCTGCTCCTCCTGCTGCGGCTATATTTGGCCACCTTCAAAATGAGATCAAATGAGACCAAGGTAATTAAGCGATTAGACAAGGGAAATGATAAGCGCTGAAGAACACACCGCAACCTTGGATGTTCTTGTACAATCCGGGACAAGGCGCCTCCTGTCACATGAATGCGGCAGAATCAGCTCCTTCCCTTCCCACTCCAGACACTGAGAATCTTCTTGGGGGGAGGGGGGGAGGTTTGGGGCAGATACAGACCTTATAGCTAGCCCCCAATTTCAAGAGTGCGTGAAGAGTGTCACAGTGGGAGCTACTCTCACTTCTGAAAGAAGTTTGCAAATTAGCTTGCTTCGTATTGTGACAGGTCTTTAGAGCGTACGTGCAAGATTCCTTCAAAGCCTGATGCTCAGGCACCAGCGATGGCCTCAAGTACTCCTCTTCAATCCCCACCCGCTTCAGCTCTAATTCCTGCCTGCCTGTAACACCCAAAGTCAACCGTTTTTTGGTTTCGTGTAAAGGCAACCAAGGAAAGGGCCATGACTTTTAAGGCCCAGGTCTTGATCTTTGTTCCCTTCCTCCTGCAGCAAAAACAGGATCGGGGACAATCCCACTTGACCAGCGACAGGAAAATTAAAGTGGGGGGGGGGAGGCAATCTGTGATTCAATAAGTCAGCCAGGGTGACATGTGGTTGATCCCTTATCTGCGGCCAGTCAAGCAAGCAAGCGGGGCATGACTCCTGCATGGCTGCTTCCCCGGCCCTGACATTTGGAGATGGATTGCATCTCTGGGTGGGAGTTGCACCTCAGAAGGGAAGGGAAGCCACTCTTCATGATGAAACCTCCAAGGATACAATCTATGGTCTGAGTGAAAACAGAGGCTGGTAACGCCACTTTGGTTAAGTAGCGTTCTAATGCCCCAAATTGGTTATGTTTCCACATTTACTGCTTTCCAGAGCCACGCTTGTTGGCTGGAAGTGGCAGATAGGAGATCAAATTCAGCTTTCTCAAATCCACCTCAAAATAAACCCTTGCATTCCAGGTAAACAAGAAGGTGGTCTTCCCCGTTTGCTCCTCCATGAAAAAGCCTTCCTCGGGGACAGAAGGAACACGTAGACAGAATTTCATTTCCAGGATGATGATCCTGACCTGCAGCAGTTAAAGATGCCCGGCGTGCAACTGCTGGAGGTTTGCTTGGGATGTTTATCCTTGTTTGTCCATCATGTCTCCAAAGCATCAGAGCCAAAATAATAAGAGATAAAAACCCACTTTAGTAAGAAGGCTACCAATTTGGGTTTATGAATCAGCCAAGATCCAGGTCACAAATTCAACCAGTTGGGTTCCAGATCACCATGGGCTGGCTGGGATCTGCCCTGAAGTTTCCATGCTAAATATGATTATCCGTGCGTAGCTGTAATTGTCACCTCTTTATATTTTCTTGGAAGAAAAAGCAGCGATAGTAGCAGTTAGAGCAGAAATCCTTGAAACAACATTGTTCAAGGCTAGGCAGTTCTACAACTCCTGAGTTTGGCTCTCTGGTGTTTGCTCCCAAGACATCCTCGGCATGGAACTGCTGCCTGAGCAAACCACGGCTATTATTCAATTCACATAACACGTCGGCAGCACCAGAAGGCTTGAGCGGCAAGATATATGGACTGTGCAATGAGCGCCGCTTGCATTTTGAGATGGCGAGCATCCCAGCAAGGCTCGGTGACATTTATCATGCAGAACCCACAAACATGTGCGGTTTGTCCCCCTAACACCACTGCCTCCTCCTCCTCCTCCTCTCACAAATGCCTCCCTTCAGAAAGTGGAGAAGTAAAACTTTGGAGGAGACCAAGGGCAGTCATGGAACGGCAGCCAGTCTTTCATTGGCCAGTTGCTCTTTCCTTCTTTGTTAATGGGCATACTCTGAGCTGTCACCTTCCATCCATCGAGCCTAATTAAGAGCTTATTGACTGACTCAGTGCCACTGGAAGGGATAGCAGCTATAGAGAGAAAGTCCCCCTTTTAAGCCAGTGCTGCGTTTGGAGGTTTCTTGCCCACACTCATAGATGGGTGCTGCTTCGATCCCCAGAAATGCAATGTTGCAGCCACGATACAAACTAATTTGCCTGCTCCTTTAGAAATTAAGGAGGGATTGAGCAGCTTCTTAATAGAAACTGTGAGAGGTGCTTACTCTAATTAACTAGATTACATTTGTGTTTTCTTCTCTCTTTCTTTTTATTCCAAAGCTTGCAAGACGGTAACATGGGTTTATTTTAAAAACTGATGATGGCATTTGTTTTAAATATAGGGGAGCAACAGTTACATATTCCTCTTTGAATAAGTGCTGCAGGGGTCCTTTGTACCCTTTAGGGTCTATCAAACCCCACAGCTATGTCTCTAATAGAAACCTCCATTGGTTCTCCAATTGCTTCAATTGTCTGTCACCATATCCACCAAAAACCTGTTGTTCCAAGGTTTGGGTTAGGGCAAGACTAAGGCATTTTGCTCTCTGAGGCCAAACATTTCTTCAGGCAGTCAATTTACTTGGGCTGAACATCTCAGAAACATCATCTCACCCCTCCTGGCCTTTCACTGCAATGCACACAATGATGGTGTGACCTTCTCCTGCCTTCTTGTGCCATGCAAAATTGCCTTGCGCTGTCTCAGAACACAGAAAAGTTATTATTCAGAATGCTCTGGCCCATAAACTTCCTCATCCAGTTGCCTTTTGGCCTCTAAATGTCCCTATAGGATCACTGTTATTTAATAGGTCATCACAGCATTTTTCTATTGGTGTGTATTTTTATCAGATATTTTGATTTGGTTTTAACTTGTTTTAGCCAATGATGGTTTTGATGCTCTTCCAGTTTATTGTATTTTAATGTCCTTGTCTTCAATAGGCCCCCAAATGGATGCCAAGAAACAGCAGTGGCTGGAACCCAACCCTTCAGGACCCTGGACAGGTCCCAATGAGGCTTGTGCTAGTGCTAAATAAACCCTTGTCTGCTCTTTGTGTCTCAGTAACCCTGCCCAGGCTCTACCTCCTTGTTATAGAATGGAGACACTTAAAGGAACAGTTTTTTTTGGCTTTCATGGGTACATGGATTCTCATCCATCTCTCTTCTTGCTGTTTGGCACAGATTCTGCTCCTTATTTTTTTTTAAAGGCTTGCCCTGCAGAATCAGGGTCACTCCTGGGAGTTATGCTATTTGTCCACTTAACTCCGCTGTCTCCCATGGTTAAATTAGATTTAATTGGTTAAATAAACACAGAACATACGCATACTGACACAGATTTAATCCATTAAAGCTAATTTGACAAACTGCCTAAGACTACGCTCATTTTTGATCAGTTGGTCTTCTCAGAAGTAAGCTGTACCTGCTCCCAAATATCCTGGAATAGGGCTGTGGCCTTAATCAAGTTGTGGACCAATCTAACACACCTAGTCCTGAAATCACTGGCTTGCCTCGATCCGTTTTCATCCGAGAACAGCCTCAGAGGTATTTTCAAGGGAGAAGAGGGTAAATTCCACGGATAAGACATACACACAGAACTGCCACTTCCCTACACCCAGCTACAAAGGCAAATCACTTCTAAAGTGCCTTTGTTTTTCAACACAGCCATCCTCTGAACACCAGTCCATATATAATTTATGGGCACACTAACATATTCATAAGAAGAATGCCTCTACTATTTTTTCTTTAAGTGCATGGGGTGGAGTGGAATTCAGTGAATAATCCAGGTAAGTAGAAACAAGAGGGGGAGCATTGCTGGTTTCATTGTGGAAGCAAAGCAAACTTGGGATTGTTTTCTGGAAATATGATAGGGAAAGGCTTAGCTGAGGGCAGTGATGGTGAACCTTTTAGAGACCGAGTGCCCAAATTGCAATTCAAAAACCCCTAATTTTTTTGCAAAGTGCCAATACAGTAATTTAACCTGTATACAGGTGGCTATAAGGAGGTGATGTCAGGTGCCCACAGAAAGGGCTCAGAGTGCCACCTTTGGCAACCATGCCATAGGTCCGCCATCACTGGCTTAGGGCATTTTATAAGGGGTTTTCCTGCTTTTCCAAGTGAAGCAAGGCAGACATCTGCCACGTGGCCTTAAAAATGCACCATTCTGTTCTTGCTTAGCAAGCATGTAGACAGTGAACCCATGGAGGCAGAATCCCTTACTGGACACTAACAGGGCTGAAGACTGCATGACAGCATTGTTAATGACAGGGACCCCTTCTGTACCCACTCACTTCCCCTGTGGCCATGAAGTAACAGAGAAAAGAGCAAACCCCAGCAGTTTCCTCCCAGGCTGCTTTGGGGGTTCATGGTTCATGTAAGGGAGGAGCTGTGTCTCTTGCAAAAAAACAGGGTGCCCTGGTCTCCTAGGAGGGGGTACCTGTGCTAACTCAACCCACAGGTGGCTTTTCCATCTCCCGATGAGAATGTGTCTATGTGGCATGCAGGGAGAAGGGGGTTGGGTGGGGATTCTTCACAGTGAGCCAGCAAATAATATATTTGCAATTCATTTTTACTACCTAAACTGTTTTAACTATCTTGAAAACCTTTTAATGGTTTTATTCTCTTATCCTTTTAAAACTACACGTATGTATTTTCTATTTTATTGGTTCGGTCTGTGGCCGTAAATAAAGATTGTTCTTGTTTTTGTTCTTCTTGTTCTACAAATAATAATATTAAAATGGAGAGGAAAGAAAACTTGTTGTGATGTCTATGAAGGGTGCTGTTTTCACCCAACTCCTTTTTGAAATATGAAGAAACACTGGTACATTTTTGAACGCCCGATGTGTTCCAATGTCACACGCACACAGACACCCCTCCACCTGAAATTCTGCTGAATGGCCGACAAGCCCGACGACATCCAGGCTACCCAAGGCCAGCGAGAAGAAGGAAAGCAGGGTTGGGGGGTGGTTGAGATCCAGCAAGTTTCACCGGATGCTCCTGCAGCCCTGGAACATACACGGAGTGCATTAAGAGGCAGGCCTTAAAAAAGACAGCAGCTGAGGACAAATCCAGAACAGCTCCCCTTGCAGGGAAGCAGACGTGGCAGAGCAGATCTGGGTGCCAGCGAGGGCTCCCATAATGTCCCTGTCAAAAACAAGTTGCTTAAGGATTAGCACTTGCTAATACCCCTGTCAAAGAAAGCGAGAGGGAGGGAGATCTTTTCCCCCCTCTCAACAGCAGGAAAGGGGCTTTAGAATCACAGAAATCAGAGAAAACCCACTGTTCTCTAAAAGAAAGAGAGAGAGAGAGAGAGAGAGAGAGAGAGAGAGAGAGAGAGAGGGCGGCAGGGGGTGGGTACCAACACTCTGCAGCACATGGGATGCTAGTGGTTTCCCCATTCAGATGACTCAAAGATGCCATGTTGTTTGCAGATCGTGAAGGACAGAAATGGGACAAGTCTTGAAAATGACAACATCTGGCCTTCCAGCCTGAATTGTTCTCTAAGCCATGTGGCTTCAAGGACTCTCGCGCAGTGTAAGGCATATTCATTGATTAAATGGCATGAATTTTAGTGGATTAACCAATCCTCTCTGCCTCCATTTGCATCAACTTGTGTCTGGGTAGAAAGAAGAATAATTATTCTGAAAGCAGAAGTGTGTTTGGATCATTTTTTTTGAGAGCTGTTGCCATAAACTGTCCCACTAGGCATTACCAGAGTGGAGAGATCCCCACTCCCCACCCCACATAATTAAGGAAAAGGGATCTTACAAGAGGAGAATTGCTACCTGGTGTTTTTGGTCACATGCATGGATGGAAATAGCCGCGTGTACTCCCTCTGACTGACCTGTGGCAAATCTCAGTGGGCATTTGAGGTGGATCAATATCTGCAAATCCACCCTTTGTGTTCCTGCTCTTTACATGCTACCAGTTCACTCTTTTATTTGAGCCAAGTTTCATGTTATGTGCGCTAGTCACAGCAAAATAAATGAATCTATTAATAAAAGTATCACTATAACTATTATTTGACAACGAAACAAACACTTGGAGGACTACAGCGCTGGTGCCATTTCCAAGATGAAAACAATGGATGGAAGATGCATTTGTCAGTAGCTATGCTGGCTGGTGGTTACAAGCTGGGAAGTACCTGGCCAGCATTGGAGGCAGGAGCTTACCTTCTGAACCTAAATATTTTTGGAGGCTGGAGATATGGAATAAAGAGAATTTCATTGACTAGGACAGCCTGGACAAAAATAGCATTCTTGTAGACCCCCTGAGACTCACCGTTAGGAAGCACGCACTGTGCCTTGGGAAGTCAAACATTTGCTGGGGCTTATTTGTTTCATGAGGGGTGGGTGAATGAGGAGTAGACACAACGGTGTGCATATTTTAGAAATGTGCACAGATAAAGCTCAGGCAACTTTTAAAAAATATGCATGCACAAGGATGTGGATGGAATAGCTGGCCGCTTTTTCTGAAGGAAAAGGAGAGTCTGCATTTGGGAGCTCCTTCAGCAGAAGAATCTTAGGGGAAGCTACAAAAACACCCTGGGGAGCTTTGGAATCCCCTTAAGGAGGAAAGAATGAGATTCCTATTGCTTTCAAAAGGGGACATGCCCAGATGGGCTGACGGCTCCCCTACACTCAACATTATTTGCAAATAAACAGGTTGCAAACATACTATTGGCTCCCAGGTGCTAGGTCTTCGCAAGCAAAACGGCCCCACAAATGTGTACACACACACACACACACACACACACACACACACACACACACACACACACACACACACACACACACACACACACACAACCTGAGGAAGATAAGGAGGCAAGCCACAACATCTTTATGGATCAAGAAGACCGCACGGTGTTCAGCCTGGCCAGGAGCCCAAGCTGCTTCCTGTAAGCTTCAAGGATTTGAGTTTCTGTGAATGTATTTTGAATCCAGTCAAAAAACCTGGCAGATGTCAAAGCCTTTCAAATCTCCCTTCCCAAGCGTTTGCGTTTAATATGCTGTCAATGAGAAGCCATTAAGTTTATTGTCTTTAAATCATTTGGACAAGGCCTTCAGCTGAACTTGTCACTTGGGTTTACATCATGAAGACAATGCTGGGCCTTATCCATTTTCCCACTCGGCATCTCTTGGGAGGAAAAGGGTCTACACACAACAAGAACAGAACACAGCCCTTGCCCCTCTCTGCACCTCTCTCTCTCTCTCTCTCTCTCTCTCTCTCTCTCTCTCTCTCTCTCTCTCTCTCTCTGTGTGTGTGTGTGTGTGTGTGTGTGTGTGTGTGTGTGTGCCTGCATGCACATAGAGGCAAGTAGGAAGAGGGATCTGGAAGTATCTTAGTTTTGTTCCAGTTGTTAAACACAGATACACACACACACACACACATACACACACACACACACACACACACACACAGACACACACACACACACACACACAATTTCTCCAAATCCCACCTGTGTTTTCTTCCCCTTCTTATTTCATGATGGGTAGCAAGATTCTAGTCACATCCATTCATCTGGAGAGGTTTTGGGAACCTCATTTTAGAGGCGCAAGCTCCTCAGACAGAGCCTTGTGGGAAAGAGTTTAATCAAAAAAGCTTAAGCAGTGCGTGTACATGAAATAATAATTGGAACTTGCAGATCAGGATATGCTGAATGGCATTTTCCCCCATGCTAAAAAACAAACAGACAAAACCACACCTTTACTTCTAAATTATTTCCAACTCAAATTTAAATAAATATACGAATCTGTTAAATTCTTCAGAAAATGAAATCCATTCATCCATCCATCCATCCATCCATCCAGGCCTCTGCAGACTTATCCATTGGAAACAATGTCCGTTCATTGACTTCGAAGCAGAAGGGCTAGAAATTATTAGCACAGTACAGCCCCTGAAATGAGCATGAATCTCATTTTAGGACACATACACCCCTGCCCATTGGAGCTTTCCATACATCTCTGTGTAGGCTGCTGATGCGCCAAGGACAGAGTATATGTGTGCATGTGTGAATGAGTGCCCATGTCATACCACAAAGGGAGAAAGAACAACGATGGCCCAAGTCTAAACTGTTTTCTTCTACTCAGTTTTCTTCTCACTGCCCTTCTTTTTGCATCGAATCCACTCTACAAAACTTTGGAAGTTTAAAGAACAACAGAAAAGTGCCAGGATGCACAGACAAGCTTCAAAAACTGACACACCCTTAGAAGAAAGTGATCCGCGGAGTCACCGCTCAAAATAGGTAGATGAGAGAGACAGTTATTTATCAGCCTTCCTCTGACATATCCTCCCCCGTACCGAAACATTCAGTAAGCTCCCTCGCTATAATGAGTAAACACAACAAGCACAGTCAGTTCTGAGCAGTACAGGGTAAGGAGCTATTATAGTCGCATCCATTCATCTGGAGAGGTCGGGGAACCTCATTTGAGAGGCATATGCTCCTCAGACAGAGCCTTGTGGGAAAGAGTTTAATCAAAAAGCTTAAGCAGTGTGTGCCCACACACGCATGTGTGCCCGTCTGCTTTGGGTGGCTGGCTGGCAGCCTAGGCTAGAGCTTGGTTTTCATTCTCATGCAAAGCCCGAGCCTCCTTTCCTGTAAAGGTCCATGGGAGTGGTGCTTCCCATGGGCCCTTTCTGGCAAATTAGGGGGCACAGGACACAACACCTCCCATGCCATCTCACATAAAACAAGAAATCCGAGAGTTGGATGTCTGCTACGTGCAGGGAAGAGGTGCAGAGTCGGTGTTGATCGGAATACAGAGGTCACACGGCAGGCCACTGTTATCACTGGGGAAATGTTAGCACAGAACATCCGTTTTGCTACAGGTACAGGGCCTTAGAAGAGGGCATCCTTTTACTCTGCATGGTAATGGAACAGAGGGAGACATACCTGCAAGGAAAGAAGCAATGGCCTTCTTGAAGGCAATAAATAGGAAAGCGAGAGGGCACTAGCCCATTAGTGTATCAAGAGGACTCCCTCTGACTTGCTTCCTTTTTTCCCTGCCCTGCCCTGTCACCAACAGAGAGCATTTCAATCAGTTCACGTCGAAGCATTTTGGAAGTCTGCTTTGGCTCAGTAGGGTAGATCAGCCTGGTTAGTCTTCTTTATGCATGCATTCCCCCTTTATCCTGCCACCGCCCTTCTACCTGACGGTAGAGAATAAACACACAAATTATCTCTCAGATAGAACACGCTTGTCAGGATCTTACAGGGTAAGAGAGAGAGAGAGAGAGATTGTGTCTGTGTGTGTCTGTGTGTGCATGTGTGTGTGTGTGTGTGTGTGTGTGTGTGTGTGTGTGTGTGTGTGTGTGTGTGTGTGTGTGTGTGTGTGTGTGTGTGTGTGCTGGGGGAGAGGTTGGATTATTAGCCTTCATTTCCCCAAATAAATAAATAAATACATCCCCTTTGAATTATATAGAGTTCCCCAGGACATGTCAGAGGAAAGGCTAATAAATATTTTACAAACATTGCACAAACAGAGATTGAAATTTGCAAGGCGTTTTTTAGCGCTTTTAAAGAACCTTTTCGGAGGCACTGCACCTTTCAGTGTGCAAGTGACAAAGGATTTCACCCTGGAATTCCTCTTGGGTTCTTTTCACACAACCATTCGGGACTACATAAATTCAGTTTTAATGAATTATGCCCTGATGGGGCTGGTAGACAGAGGTGGGGAACACAGCACCATTAGTTCTACTTCATTATACTGGAATTGAGACTGAATCTTCCGAATTGAGGTGGCTGTAGACAATAAGCACTTTAAAGAAGCTTTTGTGTTGAAGCTAATGAAGTGTTGCTTCCATGATCACATACATGCTAAGTTCCTCAGCTTCGTTGATCTGGGCTGTCAGCATCCCTCCCCTCCAGTATGAGAGTGAGACAAAGGAACCGAAGAAGAAGAAGAAGAAGAAGAAGAAGAAGAAGAAGAAGAAGAAGAAGAAGAAGAAGAAGAAGAAGAAGAAGAAGAAGAAGAAGAAGAAGAAGAAGAAGAAGAAGAAGGCTTGAGAAAGAATGTTCCTTACTGTGATTTTTTTTAAAATTTTATTTATTAGTCCTACCTTTTGAACAAATGTGTTCAACACTCAGAAGTCAGAATCTCTGCTGGGCAGAGCTGTAACTAGTCAATTTGGCACCAGGGGGTAGGCAGCACTGCCTGAGGAACAGATGGGTGGACACACACATAACACACACACATAAAATATATACCATGAGAAAGAAGAGGGGGATGTAGAGTCTCTACAAAAGAAAGAGAATGTTTAATGCATTCACAGAAAAAGAAATAAAAGTGAAAACCTCTGCAAGACGTTGCCATTTCCCTCCTAAAACTCGCCTCTACACTACAGTGACCTCTGCATTTTAGGGGCCTGGGCAAAGACCCCTCGCCTTCCCTTTGTCCCAGTCCCACCACTGGGAGAGCGTGCAGGGAGATGGGAGCCAGGATTTTAACCCCAGCCTACCAATGGCCACCTGCCCTGGTCATCTTCTCCTCCCTCTCTTGACCTACACTACCTTTCTGACAGACCCCAGAGTCAGTAATGAATTTCCCAGATCCGGAGCAGCTGTTGGACCACGTGCAAGTATCGAGTATCAGATTGTTGGAGTGAGCTGTTTAAGGGAGAGCCCATTTCGCTCACCTGAACTTGTAAATCACTCTGGGAAGAAACGTTCAAGCAGAAATTATTTAATCAAGTCGGAGGTGATTTGGTCTGGAACTGATTCCACAGCTGCTACCCAGAGATGTCTAAAAGGCCAAATTTATAACTGTCTGATTGGGGGCATTGAGTGTTCCTGGGGGACCTGCCAGGCATCTCAATTGTCCCCCTTGGTTTGGGGTGTCCCTGAGCTGAGAGTCAGGCTCAGAGGGGCTGATGCGGACAAAGCTGTACAAATATTAAAACCAAAATTCAAAATAATGGGTCCTGCAGAAAGAGAGGGTTTTTCTTTCCTAATAGAGCCAACTCCGTTTCAAACGGCAAAGCAAAACTTCAGTCTCCACGTTAAATAGTTGTTCTAAAAGGAAAGCATGGTTTATTTGCTTTCAAGTGATCGACACAGATGCCAGAGCAGAAGGCATCTAGCCTTCTCACTTTCTCTCCCATGCACGACAAATCATTTGCTACTGGAGCTAAACGGACTCTCCTCAAAGGGTAGGGGGGCCATTCTGTGTACGCTCGTGTATCCCCTGAGAGCAACAGCGGCCTGAAGCCCACCAAAAGTGTCGCACTGGAACACCGCCAAGCCCACCCCCTTCACGGCCACCGAACCCCTGGACGACGGCTGAAAGTGAGGAAAGGTTTCTGTCCACATCTGTAACTCTGACTACTTCTGGTGGGAAAAGAGTCTGATTGTCCTGATGTTTCCGTCGGTTTGGGCTTTTGCCTCCATTTCATGGGTGCCTGTGATTTTTGAACTGCAGCAGTGCTCTGAGACGACTCACGAGAGAGGGAAAGAACTGGCGGTTTTCATAACACGACAGCCGTTTTAAAAAAATTATTAGCTGCAAAAGGAGAGCCTTTGCAAAAGCAGGGAGCTATAGAAACAGGGAGTTGAGCAAAGTCTTCCTGACATGGCAAAAAGCAGCTCTAAAGAGGTAGACCAGTGTGTGTGTGAGAGAGAGAGGGGGGGGGAGGCACAGATGCTGTTAACACAACCCTCCCACAGACTTTTAAGTAAATGGCTGATGTATAATTTAAACTCTGACCTTGAGGAGAGGTTCAAATTGAAAGCCACTGGGCCGGGCACACGCCCCGGGTGGTTCCTATACTCTTGTTCACTGTGATGCACACGGCCATGTTCTTTGCAGAGTGTTTTGAAATATTTAGATCATCAGGGAGGCTCTCCGGGGACCACTACAGCAAATCAAGCACCAGGTTGTTAGTGGGGGGGGGGTGCTTCCCCTCCCCCCCTCTGTTTTCCAGTTGCCATGACTAGCAAGGGAGAGGGTTTTTAAAAACTTATTAAAGGAGGCAGTAGGTTAACAGGTGGGGACGGTTAGATTCTCGCTGCAAGACATGGGGCATGTGTTTGTGAGTGCCAGAATTAAGACATCCCGATTATAGGGCAAGACATGAAGTGGAGGCAGGAGGAACCCTGGATATCTGGAGAGGATGCAATGGCCAGCTTCCTGTCTCCCCTCTGGTTCAAGACAGCCACTCAAGAAGGGGGGTGGGGCTGTCTTTTGAGAGTGACAGCAGGAACTAGTAAGCATGGAATGGGGATTCTCTACTACAGGATTCAATAAGTGCCAATTCTACAAACACCCCATCCATCTCTTTGCTTGGTGACTGCTGGGGATCTGCCTTGATTAGAAATAAAACATACTGGCATCTACATCTCATCTCCGTAAACCCCATCTTCCTTGACTTGAGGAATAAGGAAGACTTCTGCCCACTCTTCCCACTCTCCATATCAGGCAGCTCCGCTGCTCACACCTGTGTGCAGGTATCTTGAGCCACACAGCAAATTCTGCACTGTAAGCAGAATTTCTGCCCAACCTGGAAGCAAGGAAACAAAAAAAGCCGCCTGTGGGCTGGTGTGGAAGAAAAAGACCTGAGAGATATTACTGCAGGAAGAGTCCTATAGGGTATGGGACAGCATGGGAACTGTTCTGCTGTTCTAAGAAATTTTTTATCGTCATTATTATAGAAAAATATTTCTAACCTGCCTTTCTCCTTAAGAATGGCCAAAGGCAGTGTACAACAATCAAAGTATAGTATTTAATATTAACAGAAGTACTGTATTGATGATTTACTGTAGTAACATAAGACTAAAAGGATCCACCACTGGCCTTGGTAGCCAGATGGGTGGCATAAAAGTCAAATAAATAAATAAATAAATAAATAAATAAATAAATAAATAAATAAATAAATAAATCCAAAACACATGAAAGGCACTAAGGTACGACAATTCGTTTTCAGGATTAGAGGAGAAGCTGCTTCAGAATTGGGTTGTTACTCTGCCTGTTGCCTTTTCCTGCTTGGACACATTTGCAGTCCACAAATAAAATGTCAGTGGCTAAAATGACACACACCCCAAAGTCCTCAAAGCACAGCAAAAATTGTAGGGGAAAATAAAACCTCTGTGCTGTCGAACAAAGCAACACAATTTTCACACTGCCCTCTGGTGGGACAAGCGGCGTCCGCTTCCCTTCTAATTGTGGTTTCATTTTTGGGAAAAGGATCCTTTTGATGTAAACAAAGAAGCACCACTCTTCCCTATCCACGGACTTTGAGGCTGGGACTCTTCCCCCTCCTGTACTTTAGCGGTGACTGCAACCTCCAAAGGATCCATTATCACAGAGCAAGTGGAGGAGTAGTGTGTGTGTGTTGTGTCATTACAGTCATGACCGGCTCTTCGTGACCCCATGCCCATGGAGTTTTCTTGGTAGGAATACTGGAGTGGTTTGCCAGTTCCTACTCCAGGCGCCTACAGCACCTGGTATTCCCTGGTGGTCTCCCATCCAAGTACTAACCAGGGCCGACCCTGCTTAGCTTCCGAAATCAGGAGAGATCAGAGGTGCTTAGGGCAGTGCTCCCCAACCTTTTTGTCCCCACGGACCGGTAAATGTTTGATGATTTTCCGTGGCCCGGGGTTGGGGGTGGGGAGATGGGAGGTGCGGGGGGGGTCGGGCGGGGGGGAAGGGGAGGGTGTGTGGGGGGGCAGGGGATGGGGGGGGGAGGGAGGAAGGGAGGTGGGGTGCAGGGGGGGCTTGGAGTGTGTGCCCTGCGGGGGGGCCACGGGAGCGGCGGCGGCACTCGCCGGCTGGGTGCATCGGGCGTGCCGCTCGCCCCCGCGCGCACGGGCGGGGTGGGTGGGAGCCTGGGGCTCCTGGGCAGGCGGGCCCCCGCCTCCTCCTCCTGTCGGCGGCCGCGGCGGCCACGGCAGCCGCCCGGGTTCGGCCGCCGCCGCCGCCCGCCTCCGGCTGTGGCCTCCTGGTGGGCGAGCGGGAGGGGGGAGGGGAGGGAGGCCGGTGGGGGGGTGGCGTCCCCGCGCCCCCCTGGAGATGCCAGTGTCCTTTCCTCAGCCCTCCCCCGACACACACACACACACACACACACACACACACACACACACACACACACACACACACACACACACACACACCTGGCCACCTCTCAGGGAGGCGGGCAAAGCTCACCCCGCGCCACGTGCACCCTCCCCCGCCACCAAGACTTGCCCCCCCTCCCGCCGGGTCTCCGGGCCGAGAAGGGGGAGCCCGAGCGCCTCCCGCCGCCACCGCCGCCTCTCTCACCTGCTGCTGGGCAGGGAGCCCGAGCTCTGGCCAGGCGCGAAACTTGTCCGCTCTCCCGGGAAGGCGGCGAGGTGGCCGCTGGGGACTGGCGGAACCCGGCCCGCCCCGAAGGGGCTGCAACAAGGGCGGTAGCGCCTCCTCCTCCTCCTCCTCCCGCCGCCGCTGCCGGAGGAGCAGCAGCAGCAGCTGGGGCGATTGCGGCGGGGGGTCGCAGGGGGGGCGGCAACCACGGGGGGGTCGCGGCGGCAGCGAAAACACCCGGCCCGGCCCGCGACGCCCCCCCGCCCGCCCCCAACACAGGCACGGTCCGGCAGCGGCGGCAGCGGGAGGGCTCTGCCCTGGAGCGCGGTCGCAGGGAGGGGCCAAAGGGCGAGCGCCCCGGGGGAGGAGGAGGAGGAGGAGGGGCACCCACCTCCTCTTCCGACCGAGGGGGCCCCCACGCTGCGGCGGCGGTGCGCGCGCGTGGGGGGGCTCGCCAGCGCCTCCCGCGCGCGCCCCCTCCTCCCCGCCGGCCCCCGCGCGCCCGGCCCCCAGCTTCCAGCTGCTGCTGCTGCTGCTGGTGGAAGGTGAGGAGGAGGAGGGCGGCGGAGGAGGAGGATGTGCCGCCACCGCCACTGCCGGGCAGAGGAGGAAGGCAAAGGCAAAAGCAAAGGCGGCGGCGGCTCCTCCTGTGCTCCTCCAGCCTTCCTCCTCCACCGGCCGGCCGCGGGAGAGAAGAGGAGGAGGAGGAGGGCGGCGGAGGAAAAGGGGAGGAGCCTCCCCGGCCTCCCCAGGTGGCCCGGTGCCGACCAGTCCACGGACCGGCACCGGTCCGCGGCCCGGGGGTTGGGGACCACTGGCTTAGGGCATCTGTGTGTGTGTGTTGTGTCGTTACAGTCGTGACCAACTCTTCGTGACTCCATCTCCATGGAGTTTTCTTGGCAGGAATACTGGAGTGGTTTGCCAGTTCCTACTCCAGGCGCCTACAGCACCTGGTATTCCCTGGTGGTCTCCCATCCAAGTACTAACCAGGGCTGACCCTGCTTAGCTTCCGAAATCAGGCGAGATCGGATGTGCTTAGGGCATCTAGGCGTAGAAGGGATGCTTAAAGAACCCAGCAGAGTTGCCTCAATGGGTTAAGCAAACAATCAAACAAACAAACAAAAACAGCATCCCTGAATGAATACATTACTGGGAATTTTAAAAAGGCCCTGCAAGAGAATATGCCCAGAACTCTGAAAGTCAATGATACTGAGACATTAGCATGAAAAAGTGCCTGAGGGCAGCCCATCTTCATTGCCTTCTGGTTAAAAACTGGAAATGGCACAAGTCACCAGCTGGGCCCACAAAGGGCCTTCAGCACTACACGGAGGTGGATAAAGGTGGGGTGTGGGGTGAAGAAGTCAGAGGGGGGGGAGGGGAGACCGGCCAGCCAGCACAACTCTCTTGGCCTCTGTTCCTGAGTTGCTTAGGCTGCCTTCTCAGGCGGGATAAGAAGACAGGGGCGTCTGCACAGCTTCACTTTTGTCGGACCTCCTGTGCAATTTTGCAGCCATTCCAAATCATGGGGTGTGGGGAGAGAACTACTCTTGCAAGGAACAGCTGCAACTGTATAATTCTTTACAGCTCCTTAAATAGCATTTCTTAAAGGCTGCAAGTTCCTGAGAACTTCTCAATGGTTCCTGACACAGTTATAAATCCCGGGGGTCGGGGGAATGAAAACACTTTTGCTCAAGTGTTAGATGTTTCCAGAGCTGTTGGAGGCTGCAAGAGGTGCCTGCCTAGGTGTGCATTTCTAGGTGAGAGAGATTACCCAATCCTTTTAACACTGCAAGTGTGTTTGGGGGTGAGGGTGAGGGAAAGCAGGGACAACCTCTCTACTGACTTTGGAGAAAGTGGGAATGTAGTCTAAAATTGGCCAGCTGGCCAGCTGTGCAGGGCATAAATATAATTAATTAATTAATTAATTAATTAATTAATTAATTAATTAATAAGCCAACGTGTCACCCACCACTGCTCCAAAATGTAACACTCCCATTTTTTTTACCTACACTTGCAAGGAACTGGCTGCTCCGCCCATCCGCAGAAGACCTTTTCCTAATCAGGGTCCAGAAAAAGAACATACAGATGAATAAAACAGATTCAGCATGAACCAGATGGTTTTTTTTTAAAAAAAAGGAAAACAAATTTAAAGGAGGAAAAACAAGGAAAATGGCACAGTGGAGCCTCCTGCATAAGATACAATCAAATTGTGGAATGTGCTAGGATGCCCAGAGAGGGAATAAATTCGATTTTGCCTGCCGTTTTTTTTTTAACTGGCCATTCTCTTGTCTAAGAAGAAGAAATAGATGAGCTCTGCCCTTCACTCCCCATCCTCTCTTCTTGCCTTCTCTTTGCCCAGTATCCACCGGCACTTAGTCAGAAAGCATTGTGTGCTTGGCCTCTTCCAAGATAACCAACCGCCTCTCTCTCTCTCTCTCTCTCTCTCTCTCTCTCTCTCTCTCTCTCTCTCTCTCTCTCTTTGGTTCAACTAATGAGCCATAAATAACTCAATGAAGGTGTCAACAAAGCGTGTAATTTATCATACCTTGTCAGAAGGAGGGCCGCTTCTTGTGCAGAGAATTCACAGCCTGGAGTACCTTGTTAAAATTTATTCCTTGCACGGACTCTCCTTCTCCCCGCCTGCACCCCACAACACATGCCTCTCCCCGCCCTTCCCTTACACTCACCCCAAATTTGTCTCCCGAAGGAACCCTTGCAGGTGATTTTGCTTTTGACAAATAAGCCAGGAAGAGCGGAATTCATCACCATCAGGCCTTTGTGAAGAGGAAGGTAGCCAGAAATAACTCTGTTCTTAGGAAGAAGAAAGCAGCTTGGGTTTTGGGGGCAGCCTCTGGAGTCCAAGATGTGGAGAAGAGGGAAAGGTCAGGAAACAAAGGCCAAACCATTGTTCTTCCCACTTTGCATTTGGGGGAAATAAATGAGGTGGAAAGGAAGGAAAGGAATGCAGGATGTGACTTTGGGGTCCTTACAGCTGCATGACAAAGGAGAAGGGGCTCAGACATGTGGCTGAGAGGTGCTGGGGCAGGCGGAAGGCACCCAGCACCTCCCTTGAACCAGGAAGCTGGCAGGAGGTCCCATCAGATGCCTGAACACATTGCAGCTGTTGGTCAGAGGTGCTGCTGGAGAGCCATGCTTTTGGCACGGGGGGGGGGGCTTAAAAGCACCCACCATGTGGAATGGAGTTGGTTTCTACTGCTGGGCATGCTCCTTTCTGTCACCCTCCTTTTTCTTCTTCTATAAACCACTTCTTGTCCTGTGCATCACACATGGGTGGTAAGAGGCAAACAGTATTAAACTATAGTGATGGTCAGCTACCAAAAGTAGCAATGGAAACCAAGAGGGGCAGCTTTACAGGAGGGTGGGGTAAATTCATTGAGGCTGAGGCCCTCCAGAGAACACAAGTCAAGGGGGCTACAGATCAACTCAAGCACCAAGAGAAGGATGGTTCTTCTGCATCTTTGAGGCTGAAGAACAGGCGATTGGGGACACGGTTTTCCTTCCATCCTGCAAGGCAGATTCCCCAGACAAGCTGGCTTCTTCTTCTTCTTCTTCTTCTTCTTCTTCTTCTTCTTCTTCTTCTTCTTCTTCTTCTTCTTCTTCTTCTTCTTCTTCTTCTTCTTCTTCTCCTCCTCCTCCTCCTCCTCCTCCTCCTCCTCCTCCTCCTCCTCCTCCTCCTCCTCCTCTCCTTTTTTTAAAACATTGCCTCAATTTTTGGCCCTTCCTCTTACACCCGAACACCAAGCTGAGCAGAAGGCTCCAATATGGGGAAAGGTGACATTTGTTCCTGAACACCACACACTTCACAAAGCGAATCGACCCTTGCCAAGTGCACACGAAGGCCGGTGCTGGCACTTGGCTGGTTTCCGTCATCTTCACTTTGAGCACCGCAAATTCAAACTGACTGCCTGACTTTTAACACAGTGGGGACAGCAGCATTTACTTGTAAAACAAAGCCGGCCCCTGTTTGGAGAGGGAGGTAATAATCAATCCAGTTGCCAGAGAGCCAGTAAGTGTTCATTTACCATGATGTGACCTGCAGCAATAATATATTATGTCTTTTCGCCAGCAGGAACGCAGCCAGGTGCAGTACACCAGGCCGTTGGTCGGCAATCGCTCACAACTGTCCTTCACAACCTTTGGTGCGCTGCTCATTAAGGTGAATTATAACTGTAGGATGTAACTTCTTTTTATTTCCATTTTCTGGAGCGCATCCATTCTCTGGAATGGTTTGTGCGCTCGTCCTGTGCGTCTCCTCCAGGATAACCGTGACCCCAGCATGCAGGACAAGGGCTCCCTACGGGAACTGTTTGCTCTTTTTAGAAGCTAGAATTGACTTCGCATCCTTCCAAAAACTGGGAAGGCACAGGGAGACAGAAAGACCAGGCTCTTCTTTTGGCTGTGATGGAGCTTAGCTCAAACCACCTGGTTTTCCAGGACAAAAAAAAGAGGAAGAGGAGGAGGAGGAGGAGTCCTCTTACTAGGTGGCATCTTGTGACACTGTCACTGTGAAATCTCATCTATTGGGATCACTCATCATTCACTAGCCCTGATCAAGTTCTGTTTGCAGTCAATTGTTCAGCCTTTATATACTTAAGCTACACCAAATCAGTTGTTGTTTGAGAAACCGCAGCATTTCATGCTGCACTGAAGACAATAAACAGAGGAAAACCCATCCTCTTGGCTTTTTGTTTGTAATAGGGTGCTGGAGGGGAGCTTTGCAAATACCTTGGACTGTCCAGGAGATGACCAAGTGAGTGGTAGAACAGATCATGCCTGAACTAAGCAAAAATAATAATAAAACTGAGGCTGTTCAACTTTGGACACTTCACGAGAAGGAAAAGACAGTGATGCTGGGAATGGTGAAAGGCAGCAAGAAATGGAAAAGATCAACTAGGAGACCGACTGATTTCCTAAAGGAGGTTTGAACCTGCAGGAGCTGAGCAGGACAAGGCATTTCAGCAATCACTTGTTAGTAGGGTCACTGTATTTGGGAGGTGACTCGATGGGATGTTACAACCATTGTGAGTGCAAGGCCAAAGGAGCTGTCTCAGGTGCTGAAATACCCTCCCGCTCCACTATCTCTTATCTTTTCAGAAATTGTTTCCTCTTCTAGGTTCTCTTTCTCTGCAGATTTTCCATTTGATCATGCTGTGTCATTATCAAGAGACAGGTTCTAGCAAAAGGGACTAAAAAGAAAAGAAAAGAAAAAACCCCTTCAAAACATTTAATCTCTTGATAATAGAAAAAGAGACTGAAAAAAACCCTTGGAGATATTTAATCTCTTGAGAACAGAGGCATACGAACCCGCCGAGGAGGTGGCATTAGCCACGTGCCTTATCCTTACACACGGGGATGAAGAACCACAAAATTATTCAACACAACCCCACAAGGCGGTGTAGCATTTTGTGGCAGAATTAAGGAAAACAGAAATGATCAGGGTTTGTGGAAATTAAGCCTGTTTGTGCTAAATGGTGAGGGCTGCTTTATTCCAAGGATTTTAAGGATTACAAGAATCAGATGGGTACTCATTTTACTGACCTCGGAAGGATGGAAGGCTGAGTGAACCATGAGCCGTCTGCCTGGGATTGAACCCCAGGTCATGAGCACAGTTTTACTCACAGTACAGGCATTTAACCACTGAGCCACAGGGCTCCTGTAGTCTTAGTGATGGCCATTATACGAGTATGCCTAGGAGGTTAGACCATCTGAATGCAGAGCTGGGGGCGACAGGGGGGAGAAGCTGAAGGATCAAATTGAGTTTTTGGTAAAAGGGCCAACCAAGATCACCCAGAACATGTATGGCAGATGAAGTTATGGGCTCTGCCACCTCTATGGCTCTGGACCAACTGCATGTTGTTCCCAAGGCACCACCAGCAGATCAGAAATGGTTCCCGAAATCCCCAATTGAGATGATTAAGCTCTCATTCCAGAAAATGAGGTGCTTACAAACAAACTGACCTTAGAGCTTTCAACTAAAAGATTGAGAAAGATTTGGAGGGGGGGTGAGAAAAAGAGAAAAGAAAAAGACTGACGGAGCTTTTTCAGAAAGACGATTTTGCATCAACAACCATGATACGGAAGAACAGCGGTTGCACGGAATTACTGGTGCCATGCCATATGGTTTCAGCCAGAAAATTACTATGTTTCTTTTCCACCTTCTAAAAAGAAAATTATTTCACCTGCATATTTCAAATTAAAGGGGGTAGAAAGAGCATCCTCTTCTTCTTGTTAGCTATTTCTGCGATGGAAACAGCAGCTTAAATAACAATGATTATTTGTGCTACTACCAAGTCAGCTGTGTCTCATTTGGCAGAGAATTGTGAAGAAGGTCAGAAGAAAAGGAAGATTTGGAAAACAGTCCCAGAGCTTTGTAAAAGAAAACTGAGGGGAAAGGGACCAGCTTCCGTGTCCTCATAGAACAGGGTCCAAACAGCATTATTGTTTGGTTGTTTAAATTTCCGGGCCAAACTGTGATTTCAAACTGGATCTTTGAACATCTGAGCCAGTTTTTGTTTTTGAGCAGTAAATGCGCGGGCACTTTCAGAAAAACGGCACCATCCTTTGGCATCCCTCTTTGCCAAACTGCAACACCAACAGCAGAGTGTTCTTCTGAACGCAAATCCCATCCAGAAGGAAATCTGGCCAACTGGGCAGTGCAACATAGCTAGCGTGGCAGACTATAACCCAGGTTCAGAACCGGAGATTTAACGCGCACCGTGTGTGTGTGTGTGTGTGTGGATCAATCTGTGTCAACATGGACCTTGGTGCATGGGCAGCAGGCAGGGTACACATCTCCTCCCACACCCCAAAGCATCCAAAAGAGGACACCGCTACATCAACCCCCACAGCATCACCGTCTTGTTAAGATTTATTTGTTTATTTATTAGATTTATATACTGTGGCTATGTAGTGGTTTACAAGGGGAAGAATACAAATTATAAAACATATACTCGTGTGTGTGTGTGTGTGTGTGTGTGTGTGTGTGTGTGTGTGTGTGTGTGTGTGTGTGTGAACCATCGAATTGGTGAAGGCCAGCAAACAGGCTGCAGGTGCAAGCCATTCTTTCAGTCTTTTCCACCCTTCCATTCGCTTCAGAGGGAAAGCAAAGCCAAAGCAGGAAAGAAAAGCGGGAACAGAAGGTCATCCCATATTCTGAGCCAGTGACCTCCTTGGAAAGGTTTGCCTTTCGTTGCTTCGCCCCCTTCCCTCGCCTCCCTCCCTTCCCCAGCCGCCGGACAAAGGATGTTAAATTTATCTTACCTTGAAAACCTGACAGTAAAAGAGGTGCTGGCAATCTGTGAAAGAGGGAAACCACTCCCCTCAGTATCCAAAGAGGAACTGCTTTGAGGAGCATCCCGGTTTCATGCCCTCGCACAGCAAGATCCGGGAGAAAGGGTCACCACACGAAAAATGTGTGTGTGTGTGTGTGTGTGTGTGTGTGTGTGTGTGTGTGTGTGTGTGTGTGTGTGTGTGTGTGTGTGTGTGTGTGTGTGTGTGAGAGAGAGAGAGAGAGAGAGAGAGAGAGAGAGGCTCCCATGTGGATGATGAGCATGAAGCAGACACAGGCACCAGGCCCTGTGAGAAACAGAATACTGCAATGGCATCATGCCTGCACCACGAACAGAAATCACAGGCCAGACCTTTTCTCGTCAATGTACACTTCTGGCAGGGAACCCATGACAGTCTTCCAGGCAAACTGGCTCTCATTGAATATATGGAAGAAGAAGAAGAAGAAGAAGAAGAAGAAGAAGAAGAAGAAGAAGAAGAAGAAGAAGAAGAAGAAGAAGAAGAAGAAGAAGAAGAAGAAGAAGAAGAAGAAGAAGAAGAAGAAGAAGAAGAAGAAGAAGAAGAAGAAGAAAGTGACTTGGCTCCTACTTTACTTCTGCCATGTGACATAACTGCACGCTTGTTACCCCCTAAAAGCTGGTTGGGTACCTCAGCTGCTGAGGCCAATGTCAGGCCAATGTCAGGAGTTTGATTCCCCCACTGTGTGCTTCCTGGGAGAAGAGCCAGCCTGGGTGGCACAGCAGTCCCAGGGCAACCAAGGAAGAAGGAAATGGTAAACCAATCCTGGATATTCCTTACGTGGAAAAGCCTGGAAAGAGTCGCCACATTCAGAACTGCCTTGGTGGCATATGACTGTTATTTACCAACTAACATTCATTTCTGACAATGTTCCAAACAGCTACACGGGTTACTTTTTTGCTTCTCTGACTGGCGTCTTCTGAGGATGTTAATCTTATAGCTCAGTGAAGGACTTGCAGTAGATGTATTAGGAAAATCAGCAAAACAGTAGCACAGTAACTCGGGGCAGAAGGAAGATGCAATGCTTAAGATCCCATTTCAAGCAGGAAAAGGAAGAGGGAAACATGACTTATACCCTGGAGACACAGCCTTGAAACTTTTGGAGGCCAACACAGAGTGGAAAAGAAAAGATGCCAAAATTCAAAATGTTTTTTTCCTTCTCTTGACAACAAACTGAAAGCAAGGAGGTACGGGCAGAAAGAAATAAACATCAGCGCTCATCTGATAGAAGATATAACAAGGTATAAATTATGTAACAACAGGTAAACCCAAAACACTCATTAGTTGTTATGTATTTTCTCCCTCAGTTGAAAGCTGCTAATTAAACCCTTTTCTGTCTCTTTCTTGAGTTTATATTATTCATGTCAATTTATTTTTGTCAATTCCTTTTTTCTCCTTTATCTTCATTTCGTTTGCCTCCGCTTCCGTCACTTTGCTATTTTGGCTGCTAGCTCCTTTTTTTTTTCCATCTTCAATAAACGGCACAGTTTCACATCTTCCATTTTACCTCTTCATTGCTTAGTATTTTTATTTATTTATTTATTTATTTATTTATTTATCCATTTTTATACTGCCCGTCTTCCCGAAGGAACTCCAGGTGGTGAACAAAACAGCAAAGCGGACCCCCAAAACCACAACAGATGAAGCAAAAAAGCAACAACGGGTATACAGAGCAAACATAACATTGAGCAGAGTCCTGGATGGTGTTGCCAATAAACTTCTCGTATACAACCACTCTTCTTTATAGCTCAGTCCTTTTTGGTTTACAGGCAGTAAGGTCCAGTATTTATAATGCTTTTCCTATGAAGGAATGCATGTTATCAACAGTTCTTTCTGAGACAGCCTTTTCTATAGTGGTGGTTAAGAAAACCAGGCTTGACTCTATATCTAAGTAATGTTCTGGCAGCTGACCAATATAGCCACTGCAAATCTTGCCTGGCCAAACATGCTAGCCGCCCAGAGTGGTTGTCTGGCCAGAGAGACAGGATATAAATATAACCCATCAATCAATACATTAAGCTTGTGAGTTAACTTTTAGACACCAGTGACAAGGCTGGTTAGTTTCTCTTTTTTTGGGGGGGGGGAGGGGAGGCGAGAAATGAAAGGGGAAGGGGAAGGAAAGAAAGCAGAAAGAAACTCCCTGTGTTTTCTGGTTGGATGTCCATAAACTGGGTGTTAAAAAGGAAAGTACATGCATGTTGTAAATGTGTGATAAACCCAACTAGAAATGGATGTTGAAAGCTCTTAAGTATTGTAGCACGAGAGAAAGAGAGATGAAGCCAAGGAATAGGAGAAGACAGAGGCCTCAATTCTCAAAAAGAGTGTTCTTTGGACAAACCAAGGATGATGCAGTTAAAGAGCAGAGCTGTGTGATGCTTTTAGTGATTCGGATGTAAGCTTTAACGTCCTTTGGAAGCCTTCACCAGGACGGGTGTTACGAAGTCTATGATGGGGTGTGTGTGTCCAAAATCATCTTGGCCAAACAAGATAACTCTAGGAAAGTGGTGCAGAACCCTTGCCACTCCAGATGTTTTGGTCCACAACTCCAGGAATTCCAAGCCTGTGTTGCCAATAACAAAGGACGTCCCAAATAACAAACAACAAAGGATGGTCCAAAACATCTGGAGTGCTGAAGGTTCACCACCACTGCTCTAGGAGACGTAGTAACAGACGCTCCCCAACAGCCTGCAAGGATAAAGCACCACCCCTGAGAACTCCATCAGGTGTGGTGCTACCAACTCTACGTAGGAGGATCCCATGAAAGAGGATGGTATTCCCCAAAAATGAGAGCTAAAGAGGGGTGCTGAAGTACACGAGCAGCTGCAAAAATTAGAAATGCTGCTGGAGATTCAAACAGCCACGCCAAGCATATCAGCCTAGATAGTCTTCCTAGCCACGTGGAATGCCTCCTTGTTCACACACACTGCAAACTTTAGAAGTGCTTCCGATGAGGAGAGAGAGAGAGATGTATGACAAAGAACAGAAAAGGGGAGGAGGAATTAAAAGGAAAGGTAAAATGAGCAAGAATAATGACTCTGGGTGGGATTTTTCCCTCCCCTGGTTCCGTGCTTTCTCCTCCTCCTTCATGGCTGCGATGGCTGAGCCGATGCAGCTGGCTCTTTGACAAATGTGAGAAAGCCAGCCAATTTGGACTGGTTGTGAGCAGTCTGGGATGCAGCCTCCCAGATAAATGAGAGCCTGCCTCTGGTATGGCACAAGATCGTCCCGAAGGGTTCCTGAGAGATTTGCCTCTCTCTCCGCTGCCTTTGCCCTTCAGAAGCAGAAAACAGAGTTCTCTTCACTCTCCCATTCCCAAACTTCAGAGAAAGGTGACTTTGTGCAGAAGTAATCTCTCTCTCTCTCTCTCTCTCTCTCTCTCTCTCTCTCTCTCTCTCTCTCTCTCTCTCTCTCTCTTTCTTTCTTCTTCACCTCTTTTCCTTCCTCCTCCTTCCTTTGATCTGCCTGAGGCCTCTGCTAAAATGTGAATAAAAGAGAGTAACGAAGTGTGTCACATCACACATGTATAGCAGTTTGATTCCATTGGATGGCTGCATCCGGTGGAACCCAGGGATTTTTGAAGTTAGAATTCAACTAAGCCTCTCTAGGACAGGGCTCTGTGCCCCCCACTCTAGCCAACTGCACATCTCAGGATTCCACACGATAGATGCTACCAAAAGAGATCTGAGTGTCTAGTGTTGACCTACCCATGGCTGTTGCCACACTGCCTACTTGCTTACGTTGAATGGTGCAACTCTACTGCAGATATGGGGTTGACCCAATCATAACATCAAACCATGGTTTGCATGAAGAATCCAAGCCAGAAGCAGAACCCTGAACAACACTGCGAAAGAGCCAGGGTTTGGGTCCTGCTAGGGTCAAAGGGCAAAGCAAGAGGTGGGACTCAATGGCAGCTCAATGGCCGGAGCTGAATACATAGGGAATGAGATCAGGGATTAGATACATTAAATGTGAATATGTATATTAAATTAATGTGCTAGATTGATATTTTTTTAATCCCAAGAATTACTGAAACCGATCACTGAAGTTTAAAACAGAATAATTTACCTCTTAGCAATTATGTGCCATCAAGCTGATTCAGACTTTCAACAACCTTTTCCAGGGCTTTCTATGTATAGAATCCCCAGCAGTGGTGGCTACCCATTCCCTTTTTCTAGGGGCACCCTGGGGAACCATGCAGCTTGCCCAAATCTCCCCAGCTCTGTCCTTCCTTGGGAGGTGCGGAAGTGTCCGGGGGTGAGGAAGAAGGCTACTGATCATTAGAGCCATAACAAAGCCAATTTTTGGGGAAAGGGGCTCATCGTTTCATGCCAGAAGGTGGAGCCAAGAGGCGATGGCGACCCTTGCCCTAGCATAGCCATTGGTGACGTCACACAATAGCTGATCTTTAGAACTTCTGCCCAACCTCCACTCATCCGTCTTGGGACGGTGTCGGTCCATAGCAGCACCTTTGGGGCAAAGCCTTGGGAAGTTTGGCCCCAAGCCTTGGAAAAGCACAGCTGACAGTCAAAGCTGGCAAGACCGGAGTGGATGGAGCAAGGTTGGAAATGGTAGAATCCTTCTTCCTGGCCCCTCCTGCTATTAAAAATGACTGCTAAGCTCTGAAATGGCTCCAGAACTTGGCTGCAAAAGGCAGCCCCCTTGCCCTGCCCCTTCCGAAACACTCCCCGTTAACACTCTGAATCAAAGAGAAAACTGGGAGAGAAAAGAACATGAAAGTGAGTTTTAATTGTCAATTATAAAAGCAGCATTTTTTGGGGGGGTTGCAATCTCTCAGTTGTTTTCACAACATCTATTTATTATGAGTGGTTTCTGTTTCTTTTTTCTTTTTTTAATCTCCAAGATTCTCGTTAGTAAAACATGAATTTTTTATGCTCTATTTTCTGCATTCTTCTCTCATGTCTCAGCTACTCTCGGCATTTAAGGGGAGCAGCGGATCCATAAGCTACCCTCCAGCTCGTTAAATCACCACATAATAGGATATAAGCAGCACATTAATTACCATCATCAAGAGAATTACTGTGTCTATCTGTAAATATTAAAAGCAGCCACTCTACCTCGAAAGAGAGAGATTGAGAGAGAGAGAGAGAGAGAGAGAGCACTCTAATAAGACGGAGGCACTTCAGGGGTCGTGAATTTTAAAAACAGCGCCTGGAGGGGCTTGGAGACACGAAGCCACTTCCGATTTTATTAGCAATAAAGGGGCTGTGTAACTTAGAGGAGGTGCTCAAATGCAGAGGAGGCAGCCAGCCGTGCCTTGATCCTGCCTAAGTATCATTATTTCAAAAGCGCTTCTCTGCAGAAGCAATACTCAGCAGGTTCTGCCTCCCCTCCCCCCCCCCAAAAAAAGCAACCGATGTACAAGGAGGTCGCTCAAGGGAAGGCATTTAATCGCTTCCCCATGTCTGTGCAAGGATGCCACACTGACCCACATTATGCATGATCAGACTTCAACATTTCTGCTGTCTTAGAAATACCGCCAAGCGCTTTGCCTTCCAGGGATCGCGTAGACCTCACCCTCTCCCTGCCTTGGAAAAAGAAATTTGTCACTATGCCAACCAGGGGCCTTTGCATTGTTTGGGGAAGCTCTCGGAGAGTTGTGTTTGCTGAAACAAGCTCCTTCCTGTTTAATCATGGTTGCTAGCTGAATTAAATCCGGGTGTGTTCCCCCCACCCAACACACACACATTAACACCTTGAAAATGTCAAATGTTACTCACTAAATCCATGATTTCTCTGTCTGTGGGCAAGGAAGAAATGGGAAGATATCCTTTGTGTCCCATCAGAAAGGCATTTGGGGTGTATTGGCCACCAAAGAAGATAATGAGAAGGGCAGATTGACAAAATGATGAGCAAAAATGATGTAGCACAAACACTGCCAATTGTGCAGCTTCAAGAACCAGATGCCCTGGATGGGTTGTTTGCATCTTTCTGAACAATTAGCCCGTTTTTCTGTTCTTGCTGCATGCTCTGTTGTTTTTAAAAGAAAAGGATGTTCCTTTTGTACGAGGACTGTCTGGACATATGACTGAGATGAGGATCAGGAGGAAAAAGCATTCGTTGTCTTAATTGCCATATTTGGAATTACCTTTCCCCTTTTTGCAAGTGTTTTGACAAGATGAGACAGCTTAAATCAAGGAGGACAAAAAAGTAGTGAGCATTTTTAACTAGACACCACGTGACCCATTTATTTCATTGATTTAAAAACCCGGCTTTCCTTCATGGGCCCATTAAAACAGAGGCAGGAATAGGAGCCAGCAGAAACATACAGGACGTCATATATTAAAACACAATATAAAATTAAAGCACCGTTCAACTTAAAAGCACATGGACATGGAAAGACCAGACCCATCCTGTTCAAAGCCCCAAAGTTTGCTAGGTAAGGCAATGCCTGCCTGCCCCATGGCAAGGAGTTCCGAAGTCTGGAAGCAGTCACTGGACAGGCCTTTTGACTGCATTCAACCCAAATGTCTGACCCGAAGAGAAGAATGGATAGATTCTTTTTTTCTGTGCTGGAATTAAGAGAAAGGCACTTGCACCTAGGATCCAAGAAGGTCACTCTTCCATGTTGCAGTCTCTCAACCAAACAGAGAGCCTAGTCAGGCTGTTTCCCTGAGCCACTCTTGAAGGGGGTTGATTAGAAGCCACTCCCAAGACCTCGTGCCAGTTTCATTTTTAAAATAATAAATAATAATAATAACCTTTGAACTGCTGAGCTGGAAGGGACCTTTCTGGGTCATCGTGCCCAGCCCCTCCTCAAGGAGACCCCGGTGGGGGAATTGAACTTCCAACATCTGGCTCTGCAGTTTTCCAGTCTTCTCCTCCAAGGTCTACTCCTCTAAAGGAAGCATCAGATGAGGAGGGGGGGGCTTCTGCACATAAAACAGCTCTTCTTCCCCTGAGCGCTGAGCCTTCCCCTCAAAAGACTGGCTCTGTTTTTTTAAGCCCAGCCACCCTCCTTAGCTTCTTCTCCTCCTGCTGAGCATCTCTTGACACATTAAACAAAACAAAACAAAAAAATGCTGGTATGCAATCTTTGCTGCGCTAAAGAGCTGAGACCAGGCCGTTCAGGGGCCGTGGTTAACAAGCATGGGAAAAGGTTTTGACATCTCCAGAGCTACAATATTGTGAGGAGAGGAAGGAGAGAGAGAAAAAGAGAGAAAGGGAGAGACATTTCCAGCCGGCCCACCTCCTGAAGCTCGCGATGTGAGGGAGAAGGCAGATGTTTTTAGGCTGGGTCCATTGGTAGCATTCCATCTTTTTGGTGTCCTTAGCTTGGAACAACAGGCCAAGAACTACGAGTATTCCTTCTCTCCCCTTCTGCTCTGGGCTCAGGGATGATCTTTTGGGCTCATAAATTGCACTTTCTACCTCTGGGAGTATGTATTTATTTTTATTTTATTTATTTTTTTAATGTTTTTACCCCACCTTTCTCCTTGGAAAAGGACCCAAGATGGCTTAAAATAATGAGGGACAATATACAGCCCGGAACATTTAGTCGTGTCCAAACTTTAGTCCTCCTGATGTTTTGGACCGCAACTCCCCCAGTCTTTTGTCATTGGCAAACTAAGCTTAGAATTCTGGGAGTTGTGGTCCAAAACATCAGGAGGGCCGAAGTTTGGACATGCCGATTTAAGACATATTCACGTTAAGAACAGGGAATTGAAAGGGGTATCTTAGAACATTAAAGGTAACAGTAGAGCTACAAAGAGCATGCAAAAGAAAGAAATCCATTATGAGGGGTGGAAAGTAAATAAAGAAGGATGTCTGGACACATTCCTTTCCATGCACGCAACCCTTGTTCCCTCCTAGCACCACCCCGTGGGTTGTTTGTGGTCCATATAAAACCCTTTGCCACTATCTTCATGGTGCAGTGTGGATCTTTTTTAAAAAAAGAATGTTTGCATGTGTTTTAGGATCAACGGACCCTCTGGCCACTGATTACATGCAACATGGGGATTTTGTAAACAGCCTTCTGTCTTTTCTATCCATCAACCATCACGGATCGGTTGTTTCACTGTACTCTCTAGCAAAACAACTGGCAAAAGATTTTCCATTTCTACTTCTCCCCTCTTTCCTTACAGATAGTGAAAGAGCTTGGGCATTTTTTAAAAAAAAACACAATTTGATATAAATGCAAGTTGGATAGGAAACCTAACAGCAAAAAAGACTACCGTAGGTCATGAGGAGCAGCCACCTGGCTTATGTTGGACATGTAAATATTTTCGCAAGGAGGAAAAAAATGCAGGGGAGGAAAATGCAGAGGCAGCTTTTTATTTCCTCTACAAAAACATTTCCTCAGGGAATATTTCCCCTTCTCTCTCTCTCTCTCTCTCTCTCTCTCTCTCTCTCTCTCTCTCTCTCTCTCTCTCTCTCTCTCTCTCTCTCTCTCTCGCCACCACAATGCAAGACATCAGGGAAAGAGAGGGAGGCATGTAACGGAAGGAGAAGCACCTCTTCCAAGCTTTAATTCACATCTGCAAGGGTGGCACTTGGGAATGGGAGAACCTTACTGCACCATGATGGAGGACCTGCCCATGCAGGGTGATAGTTACGGTAGTTTGAACTACATCAATGTTATTGCACTGTTGCTTGGAGGGAAGGTGAAAAGTAAAAGCTGCACACGCCCTGCCTGCCCTGTGCAGGCATTCAGGACGTACACTCGGGTGCCTGAGACCACAATTCTTGCTGCAGACATTTAGCACTTATGGAAGGGTTCTCCTACAGCCCTTTCTTTCGCAATACTTCCAAATGCAATTTGCAAACACATGAATACAAGCCATACGATAAGGTCAGCTGGAGCAAAAGGCTCACCCGACCACAGGTAGGGCCTGGCATTTTTCAGTGCTGCTGTATGAACACTCAACAACAACCCCATCACCACTGCTGTCCCACCAAAAGTTATTTGCCTTACTGTATTAATTCCCTGCAAAAACAAAAGCAAGCTCATTTAGAACGTGTGGAGTGAGATATTTATACCTTCAGGATGGCTTTTTGCTCTCCAGGGGGCTTTGTTTTTAACAACATGCTAAATGCTTCGTCCACTTGCGGCTAGAGAGATCTGTGGCCCCTGGTTCTAAAAGGATCAACACAGCCTTTGTTTGTCAATTTAATTGTCCTTCAAGGGAATTGCCTGTCTGGAGGAATGGCAGACCCACCCATTTCCCTCAATACTGTATGTGATTTGACCCCCCCCCGAAACAAAAACGGAACACAGTAATGTTAGCATGGATGGCTCTACTGCTTGGCATGATGGATCTTGAAACTGTCAGACAGAATCCCTGTGATCCATGTTGGTTGGGAGGTCGTGCCAGTTGTAGTGCCCCAAAGAAACTTTTCCAAGTCCTACTCACAGGAGCAAATGCTGGAAACCTGAAGAAACTGCAAGATTGGCCTTGCTGCAGGAAAATTGTACAAGATTTTTCCACACACTCCAGCTGATCCTTAAGTACTCTTCCCCACTCCCTCCTAGCACTGAAAAAAGACCAAGAACACGCTGTCCACAAGTTCAAAGAAGTCCAAGCCATTAAAGGTACAAGAGAGTCCTGCTGGGATGGGAGTTCTCTGCAGAGAACAGTTGTTGGTGTCACACTCAGCCGGATTTAACGCTCTCGCTTCAGTTAAAATGGAGCATTTTTGCATCCCTCTCAAGTGCCATGAATATTTACTCCAGATGTGTTGGACTTGATCTGTTTATCTGCTAGACAGGGCGAGGCAGGAAGAAAACAGTGGAACTGTGTAGAAGGGAAATCGCTTGCCATCTGATCACTTCAAAAGTTGTTTTTGCTTCCTGATGCTCGACAGCTATCCCATCAGTGTTGCAAACAAACCACAAACAAACACACACACATCCCTTTTGAAGGGGACTAGCCAAGTTGTCCCGTGGCATAATGAATACAACCAGTAGCTGCAGATGCCATACCTGACAAGTGTCACGTTTTAGCTGGGACACTACCGGTTTTCATTCCCCCCCCCCCCCCCCGGCCGCCCTGGAACATTTATTTTCCATTGGGGATCTGCTGGATGAGGGATTCCTTGAGGTGTCATTTTTGTCAGGGACTGCTTTTCTCAGCTCAAGGGTTGGCCATCGGGCAGAACAGATTGCTTGGCACCTAACCATAACTGGGATGCCCCCCCCCCCCGAGGAACAAAAGGAACGCCAATCCCAATTCCTGGGTCAGAAAAAACAAAACACAGCAGCCCGATCCAAGCCGCTTAGAGTTCTTTACAGAAGATAAGCGGGATATAAATATAACAATAAATAAATAAATAAATAAATAAATAAATAAATAAGATGTCTCCTCCTCCTCCCAGCATCTGCTGATTCTGTGTTGCCCGGTTGCTCTTGCTTTGACTTACTACAGCAGCATCTCTTGAGGCTTCAAGAAGTTCACTCGACTCCAACTTCTTGGGAGAGGTGCCAACAAGCTGTCTGCGCCTGACAACTCCTCATGCGTCCGCTTGGATCCCATCATTTGCCTAAGGTGTCTTTGTGAAGCAACATAACCTTAGAAGTCAAAATAAGTTAGGGGCCTGGGGAAATGTTTTAAAAATCTCTCTTAGCTTGCATGTCTGTGAAGGGCACAAACCTGTTGAAACGGTCACGGGATGACAGTTATAATTGGTCTCTTTTATGCCCAGAAAGGTCAAATTTGACATATGTCCCCCCCCCTCCCAAGTCCAGGAATAGTCAGAGCTCCAAAAGCAAAAGAGCTGAAATTCTGTTACTGAGAGAACCCTTATTTAACATCAAGAAAAATGGAAAAATGGGAATTAAGTAAAAAGCATCCAGAAATTCTCTTACTTTGCTAACTTAGACCAAGTTAGTAGGACATCCTCACTCCTGCAATACTTCTAAACATGCTGACAGATGCTGGCCATCAGTGTGGGGGTCCTACAACAGGCAAGTATGACAGAGGGTGGAGAAATGGATGGATGAACAGGCATACTGTGTGGCACCTCCATGCCTGTTTTATAAATAAAATGTGCTAGCCTTCAAGAGGTCCTAAGATGCTTTGTCTCTTTTGTTGGGCAGAGACAACAGGCTGACAAAGGAACTCCTCTAGATGTTTCTCCAGATGGTTGAGCCTCACCCCTAACATTTCTTTCACCTTGGAGAAATTGCACGCAGCATGGCCAAAGGTCAAGGGCTGAGGTCAAGAAGGGCAGCTCTGTGCTTTGGAACTGCAGCTCCCTGGAACATGACTCTGAACATCCCTAGATTGAAAACCCCTGTTCTACGGTTCCAGTGGCACAAGGATTCTCTCTGTCTGTCTTTCTGTCTGTCTCTCTGGCCACTGTTCCACTACAACCAACTTTTGCCAACCTGGCTTTCCAGATCAAGAGTCCAGACTTTCATTTCTGAAGGCACGGGGGGGGGGGGGGGATTCCCTTCTCCTCTGACTGGACCTTCTTCCCAAGAACGAGGAAGTTTGCTAGGAGTGTGACTGACATAATGACTGATTGGCTGATAGCAGTTGCCGACAGTGATTGATTGAGTGCAAAATTATCTCCTCTCATTACTCCTGGAATTGAATTCAGATTGGTTTTATCATGCCGTTGCCATGGAGATGGTAACCTGCAGTGGCAGGTGGCTGGGGTAGGATGGCACACGTCGGGGCCGTCTCCTGTGCAGTTCGGGTAACGTTGTTTAAAAAAAAAATGAGATCAGGGAAAGACAATATTGCCAAACTTGCTCCAACTTGCTGACGCATCAGGCAGTTGTTCAAAAAATTGGTTTGTTTTAGGGGACCTGGACTGCCTAAGGTTGATTTGTCATGTGGTTGCAATATGTTCATCAATTACATTGGAATACTCATGTATATCCACAAAACTTTTAACAGCTGAGCTACTGAAGGCCCTATACAGTGATCCAAATTTACTAAGTGAAAGCACAATTTTTCATATATTTTTAAATGGTCAGTTTAAATGCATTTCCATTTTCCATTGCTTTTTGGAGTACTGTATCTTGGCAGGATCCTCTTCCTTTTCCCTTCCATTTTCTTCTTTCAAAGGGTAGCTTGCCAATTAACAGTTTTAGCTGTCTGTCTCAGTGCAACAGAGCTGCCTCTACTAACCTAATTTATTTATTTGTTTGTTTATACTTTCTCCTTGGAAAAGGACCCAAGAAGGCTTACAATACTGAGAACATTTAAGATGTACAGTATTCAAGCTTAAGAACAGGGAATTAGAAGAGGCATCATACAACATTAAAAGGCGACATGAAAGTTAAAAAGAGCATGCGAACAGTAGAAAGAAAAAATTCCATTATGCTTGGAAGTATTCCCTTCTCGAGCATTACTGCCCACTGGGGATTCTGGGCATTGCAGTCCAGGAAGAAAACTTCCCCACACTCCAATGCACTGAAAAAAGCTGCTGAGATGATGATGGCAGAAGAGAATTTTTCCAGGTCTTTTTTTAAATGTTTACAATGTAAATTCTGCACGTTTCTCACTCTCTTTTTCTGCCTGGTTTAAAAAACCACTGCACACAGCAAAGCCAAATAAAGAATCCATCCTGTTCTGTATTACTGTGTGGTTCTGCTTTCATCTGCACTCTTCCAAATGGGCATGTCACGGGCAATTATGACAGGAAGGAAGGAAGGAAGGAAGGAAGGAAGGAAGGAAGGAAGGAAGGAAGGAAGGAAGGAAGGAAGGAAGGAAGGAAGGAAGGAAATATTTTGCTGCCAACACTGCAATAGCAAGCAAGCAACTGGAAGGGCCAACCCACCACCCAAAAGAGAGTACCACGTGTTCCCTGCCTACATAAACAAGGAGTCTTGTGAGACCATAAAGATCACTTACGGTGGTGGGCATCACAATAATTCTTCTCTCTGCTGCAGCAGAATCATCATCATTATGGCTGGGGCTGCAGAATGTGAGGAGCTATGGCCCACATAGGCGCCGGGCCAATAGCATGGAAATCCCTCGGGCCTAAGTCAATCTGCAACTGAAGGAAGAAGTCAGACTACCCAGTTTCCAGCTCCTGGGATTTGGGGCACCTCTAGACCAAAAACAGCCTGCAAAATGTCATTCCCATTTTATTTCCTGGGTTTGGGGAGACTGTGGAATGAACACACACCATCTGCCTTTTCTGGATGGGGATTTCAGATTGATGGGGATGGTACAATCAGGAAGGCTATGCCACCTAGTGATGTTTGCTACGTAGTGCTCCCTGTTCCTTAAAACACAGACACACACAGAGAGAGACAGAGAGACAGAGAATGAGAATGACGATTGGTGGGGGGTGAGGGCACAGTCAGTCAGATTTTTGGTACACTCAACAATGCAATGCTGGCCACCCTCAACCCTCAAAGGGTTGGCCAGGTTTCCCTTGAACAGCAGGAGGTGCTGCAAGCACCAGAAATGAGAAGACAGTCTTGGCTTCCTTTGGGAGAACAGAGAGAGAGAGAGAGAGAGAGAGAGAGAGAGAGATGGTTTATTTATTTATTCTGAGGCAGCATGAAGCAAACCTCAAGTGAGCACAGAGCGTTGGTGCAGGCGGGGGGGGGGGTAAAGGAAAGAGAGGGAGAGGGAAAGGAAGTGTTCGGGTGGGTAGGTGGAGGCTGTCTCGGCAACATTTCCAAGCACAAAAGCAAAGCAAGAAGGAACCAGGAGTAGCATCGGAGCCGGAGGGGGGGGGAGCATCTGTCCGAGTCCCACAATCCGCGTAGGGTGGGAGGAAACCGAGGGAGGATCCTAAGAAATCAAAAGGAAGGCACAGGTCCCATGAAAAAGCAACACACCACAGCGCACACACACACACACACACACACACACACACACACACACACACACACACACAAAACCAGGACACGCTGAGAAGGGAGCCAACCAAGAGAGGCCAAGAGAAAGAAAGAGGTGCGCTCAAAAGACAGAGATTGAACCAGAAAGTATTTACAATTCCTGCTTTATTCTTTTTGACACCCTACCGAGCTGAGCATCACACGCGGCAGGGGGCTTATTTTCTGTGCACAGCATAAACAAAAAATGAAGCATCCAGCTATGCCTCTGATGGTATTGTGGGAATCCATTGATTCAGGGCGTTCTTCTTAAACAGCTCCTCACCATCGCTGCAGAAGGCTGCTGGGTCTCCTTGGGGGAACGGGGAGGGGTGTAGGGCAATGGGCATCCTCACCTCCCACCCCAAACTTACATCCCTGGCTCTTCCCCTCCCCCTGATGTATGTTTGGATGCATAGCTACCTTTTTGACATGCTGGGCTTGGTGGCCACCATCATTCGCACACAGGAAGATGGCAACGGCACTGAGCTGGCATGACAGGGGCTACAGGGTAAGGTCTAGAATGACTATAGCCCAGCCTTAAGGGTGCCTTTGTTTTTGAGAGAATCCAAAGCCCAACAAGCCTTGACCACTCTTGAGCCTACTTTACAAACTAGCACTCATATTATTTGTAAAGCACCACCGACACACAAATTGGTGGCACTCAGGAACACTGAATGTAGAAAAAAGGACTTTTTGTGTTCTGTCATGCAGTGAGCCATGAATAATCCCTGTTAAAAAATTTCTTTGCATTATGCAGTTGTAATTAGAGATGGGGCACGAAACGCCAAAATGGTGTTTCGTTTTGTTATTCGTTTTTTAAATCTGTTTCATTAGGAACGAATTGATTTTTTTTTAAAAAAAATGTTTCATTCTTCATTTTGTTTTGGGTCTTTTAATGTTTTTTACAGCCGACCAGGTCCGCCAATCAGCACTTTTTTTTCTTAACCTAGTGCTGACTCTATAGCTAATGTATTTCTGTAGGGAAATTTACTGCTGTACCTCTAACCTGAGAAATTTCTAAGATCCTAGAAGAGTCTTTATTATTTTTAATACACACTTAGTGATTTTGTGTATAGGGCTTCTAAACCTCTCTCTCTCTCTCTCTCTCTCTCTCTTTTTTTTCTCTCTTCTTTCAGGGGCAGAAGGGGACTTGCTGGAATTAATGGAAACACAGAGCTTAAATTCCCTCCAGCTGACGCACAATCCAGTCAGGAGGATTCTATGCTGAAAGGAACTGTGCTATAACTTGAAAGGTTCTGTCTCATGGGTGGCCTTGCTAAGGAAGTGGGTTGCCATCCCAAAACATGATGAAAACACTTTCCACGGCTGTATGCAACTCTTTGTACAGGCCGGGCACGAGACCAAGAGGACTTAATTTTCTCCTTGTCGGAAGAGAACAATAGCATTTGGCCACCGGCCTGCCGAGGGCTTCCCTGTCGACGCTGTCAATGTTCCAAACTCAAGACGGCTCGTGACTCCAGATGCTGCCCACCAATTCATTACATGGGCATCAAAACACCTCCCCAGAAGTGTTTGCAAAGCAATTAAATGCATCTCTGTCAGTGCCACTGGCATTGTGATTACTGCTAAGAGATAGTCTGGAAAACAAAACTCTACAACACAACTCAAAAACTGAAAGACACCAGTGCCCTTGCAATTCTCTTTCACTCAAGACAGGAATGTTTCTCGTGTACACAATATACTTTGCACATCCTAATATCACATTCACCAGTATGGAGTTAAAATGCCCACTTCATGCGTTGAAAGCACTGAAGGTTCACACCTTTTCCATTCTTCAATCATCATCATCATCATCATCATCACCACCACCACCACCACCACCACCACCTTGCACCAGGCAATCTTCCCATTGGCTGACCTCTACCCACTTCACTTGTGATGGACTCTCCCTGGAATTTGTATCATCACACTTGGGTACCCTTTAATCATTCCAACCTCACCGCGGAATTCCATTGAGTTAGATGAGACTTAATTTCTAGCATTTATGGACACGACCGTGGTCTTAATCCTTTTGCTAATTTTTATTCTGCTAGGAGAAGCAAAAAAAAAAAGATAACTAACGTCTAATCCTTGAATGTGGTTGCTCTGCAAACCTTTTATAATGACTCATTTACCAGCTTGTCTCGCAATCCTGCTATCCGGGTATATTTAAGCCCATGGCGTAAAATCCATTGGAAGGTTTGCAATAGCACGGATGTTCTTGTGTAAATTCAACAGTTATTAATTAGAAAAAGAATAATCTGCTGTTTTTACAGGTGTGGAGGGGGGAGATGTGGGAGTATGGAAAATGTGTGAACCTTTTGGGGGGGAGTGGGGACAGCAATTCAGTGCATGGAGGGAAACCAAATTTAACGTGACAAGTTCTCCACCACTCAGCCTACTAGTAGGAGCGAGACAAGGCACCGTTTTTTAGGGGAAACCTGAAAGACAGTGGCTTGGGTACCCATGACTGACAGGTTACGCTAGATAAGAGGAAGCTGACCAGCTGCCAGCCCTCAGGTTTGGCTATGGGAGGAACACCCTGGGCTAAGAAGCCAAGGCCAATGGCTCCTTGGGAAACAACAGCCCATCTGGATACAAGTTTTTTTGAAAATCAAGAGGTCATTGTTGCCATATTACCAGCTGCCGCCAGAGGGAGGCATCAGAAGCAGCTGATGTGCAGTGAGGAACCTGCCACCGGTCACATGCTGTTGGGACTATAAGTCCCACCCTGGTGATTTGAACAAACCACACTGGCTTTGGCTGATGCCTCACAGAACCACACATTCCTTCTCTCTTTATAAACCAGTCCCTCCCTTAAAGAGAGTCAGTTTTCCTCTCAGGCAGAAGAAACTGCACAGCTGAGGACTGTCTGCTCTGCCAGGATTTATGCCCAATGGTGGTTCAGTGGACTAAGGCATCCAAAACCTGTCGGCTGCAAAGTCGGAAGCTCGGGGGGTCAAATCCTGGGTGCCACACGGCAGAGTGAGCTCCCGCTGATAACCCCAGTTCCTGTCAACCTAGCAGTTCAAAAGCATGCAAATGCAAAGTAGATAAATAGGTTCCACCGTAAAAAGTGGAAAGGTAAAACAGTGTTTCCTTGCAACCATGCCGGCCACCTGGCCATGGACTTGCACAACACTGGCTCTTTGGCTTGAATACAGAGATGAGCACCACCCCTAGAGTCAGACACGACTAGCAAGCATGTGCAGGGGGTGGTGGGCTTTACTTTTACCTTTACTACTAGAGATTCCTGGTTTCCCACCCAAATGTTCACCAAGCCTGAACCTTGTGGGTTTCAGAAATCAGATGAGGCCAACGCACTCCGGGTGGCACAGAAGGATGTTCTAAGTCAGTGTTTTTCAACCGGTGTGCCGCGGCACATTACTGTGCCGCGAGATGTTGGCTGGTGTGCCGCGGCGCCAGGGAGCCGGAGGAAGGCGGGGCGTCCAGAAAGAAGCCGCCGCCGCTGCCGCCGCCTCCCAGTCCACTCCCGCCGCCGCGGCCGAAGCCGCTCCCGCTGCCGGAGCCCTTATCAGGGCTCCGATCTGAGACCCCAGCTGGTAGGCGGCCTGTCAAAGAGAGACCAGCCAGAGCGCGGCAAGGCCGCAAGCCTCGCCGCTGCTGCTGCTGGTCACGGGCAGTCCGCCGCTGCCGCCGCCGCCGCTCGCCTCGCTGGGCAAGACCCCGATCCTCGGCTGCGCGGACGGAGCCGGGAGCCCCCCCCCGGTAAGGCAAAGGAGCCTCAAAAGGGGTGGGGCCGCCAGCTGGAGCAGACAAACCGCATGTCCGGAGCAGCCAAAAATCTCGCTGCCAACCACCCAGAGACTACTTGAAGTGGTATGGGGCGGTATATAAGCAGAACACACACACATGCACCCCCTTTTCTAATGGTGGTGTGCCTCGTGATTTTTTTCATGAAACAAGTGTGCCTTGGCCCAAAAAAGGTTGAAAAACACTGTTCTAAGTAAGCTTGAGCATGGGAAGACCGGAGGAAGATAAACAAATGAGTAAGGACTGCAGCACTTCTACCAGAGGGTCAGCTGGCCAAGAGACGCCTCTTGGGAATCTGACCACTTGAGGACGGGTGCATCATGAGGACAGCATGCAGGAGTAAAGCAGCAGGTAGAGCTAGATATGGGCAGGAAAGTTAGGCTTTGGAACTACAGCTCACAGAAAACCCAAGCTGGTATATAGGACAGGAGGGCAAAGAGAGAAGGCTCTCAAAGAGGGTAACCGGGAGCCCACCATGAGGTTGATTTCTCACTCCTCTGCAAAACGAGAAGAAAGGGATGGCTTCTGAATTCTCCCGAGCAAACTTAACTAGGCTTTGACGAGAGTTTTCTCTGCTCTCTGTCACCTACGTAAGTTCAAGGGAAAGTGTTCCAAGTAGGGCTCTGTTTCATGGGTTTCCAAGATCCAGCAACTCAGCAAACTTGAAGGGGGGATGATAGCAGGACTGTTATCTCATTACCCAGAGCTGCTGGTGATGAGCTTTTAGAGGCTGCCAGATCATTGCATCGGAAAAAGGGGACGGGGATCAAAAGAGATCCTCTTTTCATTCCGCTTCCTGTCGACCAAAATAGCTCCTTTAGAACCAAGAAAACCCCATGAACTTCGATGAAAAATAAGGATTTAAGAGGTACCCACATAAGAGGTCATTATAAAAGCAATCGAAGAGTCAAGCAGATCAGCAGGTAGTCAAGACACAGTATTATCCTGGGTGATGAAGCCCCTGTTTGTCCTATCCAAGTCATATCTGCACTACGCAGCTGTATTAGATTGATCTAGAGGTGGGCACGAACCACCGATTTGGCAGTTCATGACGATTTGTCTGTTGGCCAAACCGATTTTCAGCACTTCAAAGCTCTGCCTCCTCTAAGTCGTATTGAAGAAGTTGGGGAAGGGAGGCTGGCTTGCTTCCTTTGCGTGGGTGCCGACCAGAGAAGGTGGGGCTGGGAAGAGCCGAACACGTTTTTTAACATTAAGCAAACCATCATGAACCACCAAACTGGTGGCTGTGCCCATCTCTAGACTTCAATCCCATGTTAAAGCTTATCCAGGCTCTATCCTTTTCCAAGGAGAAAGTCGGGGTAAAAATACTCTAAAAATAAATACAATAATAAATCCTTGGAATCCTGAAATTCATAATTCTCTGCTGGCAAAGAGTTTCTCTGTGCCTCTCCACCAAATTACACAAGAGCCCTGCTGGATCAGGCCAAAGGCCCATCTAGTCCAGCTTCCTGTGTCTCACAGTGGCCCCACCAGATACGTCTGGGAGCGCATGAGACTAGATATCTGTCTCCTGATACCACTACCATGGATTCTGTAGGATGAACTTATAGGACCTGAGAAGGGTGTCAACTGTGTCATGCAGATGCCCCACCCCCAAGTTGCCTGGCCCCTGCTGCTTGGGAGCTGCAGTGTGACACAAAATGTAATAATGCTACCCAATGCTCAAATAACGAAGTGTTGTAAGATCAGAATTTACAACCTAAGGTTTCCAAACCCCCTTCTAGATTCCTTAGTTTGAGGCCTGAAATGGCATAAACTTTCCACTAAACACACTGATGTCAAGGACGAGTATGAACGCTGTGAATTCCGCAGACTGGTACATTAGGAGAACATTTGCATAGATCGTTTTGATTTGCCTACGTTGTACTGAAATCGGGATCATCCTGGGTGTGTGCAGAAAGTATGATAGCCAAGGCCTTCTAGAAGGATGGGTGATACCAGCCTGCCTCATAAGCGAGCGACAGCAAGCCAGAGGTAACCCAGCCTCCTGGCCCGCTAAATCATTGCCTTGGCAACATTCCAGCGAAAGAGGCATTGACTTTTAATGGCATAAAACTTGACATGATTTGAAATTAACCTTTTAGTGAATCTTTCACAGGCAATGGGAAATAACAGCGCAGGTTGTGCGGTGACAGTTTTGTAGGTGAAAACATCAAAGGCTTTTCTTCACTGCAAACTGATCTACCTTTGAACAGCCAAAGTTACAAGAACGCTTCCAGTCTCTGCCGACAAGACAGGGGGAAAGAGGAAGATCTAAGATCTGGAAATATTTGAAGCGAAGTCATCCTAACCAGGGCTTAATTCAGTCTTCTTTTGCACTTTGTTTCTGCAGCTTCTTTTTATTATTATTATTATTATTATTATTTTCAAAAAGAAAAGAATACAAGCTTCGAAAGGGAGGAAAGCGGGATAAAAGGGAGAGGATATTATTTCTGACTGTCAAGCTATAATAATGCATAAATACATAAAAATTTAACTGCCACGAATCCTTTCATCCTGCCACTTTGTCCAACGGCAAAACCTTGGAGAGCACATAGAATTATGCAACAAAACACCCACCTGCAAATAAATCACAAAAAGGGGGGATTCTTAAGCAGACTTAAGAATTCATGTCTATAATTGATCAATGCTTGAAAATTTACTTTAGGTGTGTAGGGGGGGGTTACAGTGTTAGTTGCAATCCCCTCTTTAATAGTTTGTTATAGATATTTTACAAAGTAATTCTTTCTCATTTTTCAAAAGAAATTACTGTATAATAGTTAAATGTCAGTTACTGTACTGAAAACACCAGGACGGCACACCAGGCAAACCTTTTGTACTAAGAGCAACCAGTTAGTAATTATAAGAGTAACTAAAACAGAGTTACACTGCAAAATAGACTGCTATGCTTGTTACATGAGAATTAGAAACATGTTACTATTGTGGAAGAGCTGCCTAGATGCCCTGAGTACATCCAATCTTGCCATTAATCTCGTTTCATCAGTCTTGCCAACACAGCATGTTTGCCTTCTAACGAGCATGGAAATGGGTATCACATAGTAAAAACACTGTGGCTGCCATTTTGTTGTTACGCAGTAAGACACAGGGTCAAATTAGAAACTACCTCTAGTGTGTGTTTTAGGGCGTTTATACACGACCCCTAAACTCCGGGGCAAATGGCTCCCAGCTCCGGAGCTTAAAAATGTTTACCCAACAGCTCCGGAGTTTACAGGAAATTAAGTGCGACCCCGCCCACTTTAGCGCGTCCCAGCGCACCTTTCAGGTACCTGCTCTTTGGAGGTGAAAATTATTTGATCCGGTGTAACGATAGTGAGTGCGGGGCTCTCCTCGCTTCTGTTTGCTGCTTTTTGGCTCCCGCTCCTTTAAGAGCTACTTTTACAGAGACGAGAGGCAGAACGAGGTGAGCGGCATGCTTTTCTTTCTCTTTTTCTCCCTCCCCTCACGCAGCCAGCAACCAGGAAGTGCGGAGGGGGGTGGGAACGCCCGAAGAGCGACGAACCCCTAAGATCTCTGGTCCGAATTTAAGTGGCCAGTGGATCTTAGGGGTTGTGTAAAAAGGCCCTTACAGAGATAGTCCTGCATGAAGAACAGGCAGCACTTCTGAAAATGCTACCTCGGAAGTCCAGGATTTCAATCTTCTTCCCAACAACCTGAATTTGGCTTCCAGGAGTGACCGTTTTCCCTTCCAGACATCATTAGTACCAACGTGTACCAAGATGACTGGCTCCTTCCCAGTTCTCTCTAACAAACTATCTAGATTTCTTGTGATGTCTGCAACCTTTGCGCCTGGCGCAAGGTTCTAGCACATCTAACACATGTTGCATGACTAACACATGCAAGGCATGTGTAAGTCATAACAGCCGGTTTTCCTCTTGCATTTATTAAGTTTTGTTCTGTGATTGGTTAGCAGATGGTAAACATGTGCTTACTTAGCAAGCCTGATTGGTCAGGATTGCATCTCTGAGGAAATACAGGCAAAGGGGGGGGGGCAGTGGGTGCCTTTCCATTAATGCAGGCATGACCAAACTTCGGCCCTCCTGATGTTTTGGACCACAACTCCCAGAATTCCAAGCCTGTATTTCCAATGGCAAAGGACTGTGGGAGTTGTGGCGCAAAACATCTGGAGGGCCGAAGTTTGGACATGCCTGCATTAATGTCTTGTCTGACCCTCAGTAACCACAGAAAGCAATGGGTGAAGCGTTTCCAAGTGCTGCTATGATCTTACGCCGTATCATCGTGTTTAACAGATGGGTTAATCCAGGCCAACTGCTCGGCTGTCGGCCTGCACATTCCCCCAATCGGCGCTCAGCGGCAACCGCTCAACCTGGAGTGACAGAGGTGATGAAAGTTCTGCATACCCACTCAACCAGCATCCGCTATAAAAAGCAGCTTCTTCTCTTCTCAGGCCATAAATATCAACGAGTGATGTATCTCTTGCCACTTGTCTCCCAGCCCTTTTAAAGCAAACATCATCATCATTTTTACTGCTTCCATCGTAGCTGGTGCCAGGAGATTCTGTGTATTGTTATTTTTTTCAGGCCGATGGTGCAGGAAATGCTGGTTAGCAAAGTGACAGCAGGGAATGGGTTCTAAGCGGCTCCCTCGGAACCGCTCACTGCTCCGATAGAGAATATGGGCGGCGGCTGTGCTGTGTGCCAGAGAAACAGTGCTGTGACCGAGTAAATCAGCTACAAAGCTGGTCCGTGTGTCTGCCCTGCCAGAGGAGTTCAGCAGCAGGTCAGTGCCATGTCCACTTTCTCTTTCTGCAAGATCATCACCTGGCCGTCGCTCACCCAGTGAAAGGGTGCACTTCATCTGCAGCCATCGCCAGGTTGGAAATACAACACACTCCTCCCATTTATATTGCTCTTGTGCATGAGAAGAAGCAGCAACATGTGAGGAGGCGAGGTCTTGTCTCTCTGATACTGTCTCTCTCTTAATGGGATGTCTGTTCTTGCCAAGAACAATTTGTACACCAAAAGCAATTGTTGGAGAAAACTGCTGCAGCTTTGTTTCGAGGGATCAGAAGTCTTGGATGGGTTGTTTGTGTCTCTTTGAACAAAAGCAAGGGATGAAATTCTGTTGCACAGCTCCCGGTGTGGAAGGGTGACAGAGTCGTCATCATCATCAGTAGACTACTGCTGGTTCAAGGCAATTTCAAGATGCATATAGCTCGCATTCAATGCAACAAAGCCACCTCAAAATTGTCGAAGGATGCTTTTGATCAACAGTAATTATTATCAGTATTATTGTACAGTATTTCAGCCACTCAGTCTTTCTGGGCTTTTTCTGTATGTTTCATTTGTGTCATTTGCTTCTCAAAAGACAATACTGCAACCTGAAATTGAAGACCCCTTGGTAGGAAAAAGAGAAATCCTTGTCTCATTCTCAACTGGAGGAAAAGAATATCGTGGGAGTGGGAAATCCTGCATAGACATGTCATGTCAAGAGGCCAATAACCAATATAAACAAGGAATTGAGCAAATCTTTTTCACAAACCTCCTCTAAGGACCTCAGACCCCTGTTTTGAAATCCTACTGAGATGCTACTAGCTGGAAACAGAAAGATCTTTCTATAGAAAATCACATACTTAGCCATCACCACTCACGATGCAACTGTGTTTATTTGGGGCTGCCTTCTCCAGCATAACCTGGAGAAGCCAGGATTGAACCAGGAACCTTCTGCATACAAACGATGGCCTAAACTGAGATGTTGTTCCTCACTAGAACAGACAGACTAGATAGACGGGACTTTCATCAAGGCTGATTCAACCAGGCTGGTTTACCGGACTTGCCTCAGCACAACCTGACTACTGCATTCCAAAGTTCTCCCTACCCTCACCCCAAGCACGCTATTTCTCGCAGAAGAAAACAACCCTACCTCCAAACATAATCTTCCCTCTTTCCTCCATCTCTGCCTCTGCTGGTCTCAGTGTGCCGTTTGTTAGCTGCCATGCATTTTTAACAGTCTGCTCTGGGCCTCCCCCCCCCCCCCGGCCTGGCTGCAGAATTATCCCCCCCACACACACACACACATATACTGCTTTCGCTGCCTGCTCTGCAATGCCCACTGATTGCACTCACTTAACAATCCTGGCATTTCCCCCAGCTTCTAAGCATTAAAAAGGATGAAAGGGAAGTGGAAAGACTTTCACCAGGAGGAAGGCAAAGGAAGGGGCTTCTAAAACAAAAGGGGAAATAGATTCTACTCCCTTTCCTTCTTTCTAACTTCCTTGCCTCCCCACGTCACCTTCCATTACATTCACCTGGATATTTTGCTTGCTACCTATAGGTTTGGGAGCTGTGCATCCTTACATGATCTCAATGGCTTGCACTGGAGATGTCGCCACTGGAGATGATGGTCCCCCATGTATTTCCTTCCTTCCTTCCTTCCTTCCTTCCTTCCTTCCTTCCTTCCTTCCTTCATTCATTCATTCATTCTCAAAGCAAGTGAAATAATGAAACATATACTGTAATTCTGGCCATGGCCAGGCAATGGGAGGTCTCGGTCTCCTACTGGAGTAGTACGGAGCCCTGAGGGAAGGGAAGGGCCCCAGATGGAGTTGAGGGAGAGCAGATCTTGGCCACTGGCCATGAAGGCTGCCCAGTTCTGGGGGCCATGGCTGATAACAGAATCAGCCCCATATCAGGAAATGAGCTGGTTTGTCTGCCAGGGGAAATAATTTGATATTTACATGTTCAAATGCAAAAGTTTGTGGTGATAAAAGGGGGAAAAATAAAGAAAATATATGCAGATTAGAATACAATAATTCACCCATTCAAATAGAGACAAGGAAGACATACAGAAAACACCAACATGGATGGGAAATGACAGGTTTTAAAATAATATTACAGTTCTCAAAATCCCCCAGCCAGCGTTTGGCCAAGAGACCTGGGAAATTCAGGGAATCATAGCCAAAAAATGTAACTTTTCCAGGTGCCAGCATTTGATTCCTTTTCAAACAGTAACTGCCAGCATTCTAAAATGTGCTGGAAAAATGGATCATACAAAAAAATTTGTAGCAAAGTGACAAAAAAAAAAAGGAAGCAACCAATCCTCTAATGAGGAAGGAGCCTGTCTCCGATCGATTGGAGGCAGCAGTCCAGCAAAGGCTGAGATGTCTCTCCCTGCTTGGGAACCTTCTCCCTGTTCTATAAATACTACTCTCTCTCTCTTTTGCTCCTTCCTTCCTTGCTATTCAGCTCCCTAAATCCTGGCTGCAAAAGTGCAAGCTGCCAGGATCTGCAGCACAAGCTTAAAATTAATAACCCTGTGCTTCCGTTGCTTGTTCAAAGTTCCTTTATACCCACGATTGACCTCAACAATGCCCAATTAATAATCAGGGAGTTTTTGCATTGTAAAAATTGCCTCCTTTGTGTTCTGGCTGCTCTTCTTCTTCTTCTTCTTCTTCTTTTAAAGTCATTTTCAAGGGGTGGGAAACCAATTCTCGGGACAGTTCAAGCCAGCCAAATGCACGGTCTTGAGTGCCATTTAATAAATCATCATCAGAGGTTGCCATGGTGATAATAAATCTCTCTCTGCTTCCATTCTGTTTTAACTGCCTGGAACCACAGCAGAAAAAGCTGGCTTGAGGGCCAGTGGGGTCCTCACCAGATGCAATGGACTACAACATCCAGCATCCTCAAGCATCAGCCTTGATGCTTGGAACGGCCAGGAATTATAGTATGGGGTCCCAGCCTAGAGGAGTCTGATCTGTTCAAGTCATGTTGCCTTTTACACTTTCTAGAAGCTTCCACTTCCAAGCCCCATCTTCTTCTATCTTCGATAGTGCTTCTAAGTGTTGAACTTTGAAACTTCTGGAGGACTCAAGGTTGGGCCCGTGTGCTCTGCTGCATGGATGGCCAATGGACAACCTCCGGGGCATCAATGCTACTGGACTGTTTTTCTGGTCACTAGCATTTATACCATGCCTCACTCCTCTCCCGGGTGCCTCTGAAGATTCAATGTCCAGATTGTCGGGTGTCCACACCAAAAGGGTCAGGTGCCTTAGCTGAGCTGCAAATTCCAGAGTGCTGCAATTGGAATAAAGGTTTTGCAGGCATCTAGAAACACTTATAATCACTGGAGATGGGCACTAGAGATTTATTTATTTATTATTTATAAATAAATAAATAAATAAATAAATAAATAAATAAATAATAGAGATGGCTTACAGCTAGAGGTGATTACTGGACACGGGCACAAACTGGTTCATCCCAGTTCGTTAAGGAAGTAGCACCAGTGCTGCTGTGCTCCCCTCCCCGTCCTCTTTAGCCAATCTAGCCACTCACTGGGCCCAGTTCACTAGCTTTCTGGCAGCTAGAAAATGGCCCTGCAACTCACGTTGTAGCTACTGTATAGCCCTTTCAGCTTGGTGGGATATTGAACCCAAATCCAAGTCTACATTTCACAGCTGAGTAGGAATTTGAAAGGCTGTGTTATCTTCATCTGAGATTGTGGTCATTTCCCCCATCATTCCGGATGTTGTGTGCAGTAGATAAACAGAGAGAGGTAGATAGGCGTCTTCAGATTGCAGAAGCTATCTAGGGTCTGGCATGCTTTGGAGTCTGCTAGGTGGGATCCAGACTCTTCTCTTGTCTTAAAAATGAGCCATCCAGATTAGTGTGTGATTTAATTCTGACTCCTTGGCTTTCTTTCTATTTCCAACCAAAGGTTTTTCTGCAGCCTAGCATAAATATTGCACAAAGCTTTTCCCCTGCCAGATTGCCTTCAGCCTGGCCAGTTTTCCTCCCCCCCCTTCCCCTCTCCTCTCTGGGTTCCCAGCTTTTGAAAGCTGGGGATCCTTTTAGCTTGTTGGTTGCTTCCCTGGCTGTGTCTTCCACCACCGCCACCAATGCAGAGAGAGCTACAAAGCTGTCTCAGGTACACAGTTGAGCAGATGTACAGCCGCCTCTCTGGGTATGATTCACTCGATCCCTGCTGTGTGGCCCAAAATAGTCGCTTGTCGGTTGAACACTACAAGTCTGAGCACCAGATGGATATAAAAATTCCTAATAGGTTTACGGCAAACTTCCAGCTTCCCAACGCAGTTCCTGCAAA